>CM054994.1:4978840-5161659 GCA_029030765.1 Salix suchowensis
GACCCTTCATCAAAGTTGTAGTCCTGTATGTAAAGATGATCCTGGATTTTTGAATCACATGATTTCGCTACCGTAAGCACGTGATATCCCCGTTTGAAAGTCTAGTTGTGCTTGTCTTTTTACGACGCGGATTGCGCCGATTCTACCCCTCAAATCAATTTTCCGTCGGTCGGACCCCTGCATCAAAGTTGTAGTCCTGTATGTAAAGATGATCCTAGATTTTTGAATCACATGATTTCGCTACCAGAAGCACGTGATATCACCGTTTGAAAGTCTAGTTGTGCTTGTTTTTTTACGATGTGGATTGTGGCCGATTCTACCCCTCAAATCAATTTTCTGTCGGTCGGACCCTGCATCAAAGTTGTAGTCCTGTATTTAAAGATGATCCTGGATTTTTGAATCACATCATTTCGCTACCAGAAGCACGTGATATCCCCGTTTGAAGGTCTACTTGAACTTGTTGTTTTACGACGAGGATTGCGGCCGATTCTGCCCCTCAAATCAATTTTCTGTCGGTCAAATGCTTTGTCAAAGTTGTAGTCCTGTATGTAAATATGATCCTGGATTTTTGAATCACATGATTTCGCTAGCAGAAGCATGTGATATCCCCGTTTGAAGGTCTAGTTGTTCTTGTTTTTTACGATGCCGATTGCGACCGATTCTGTCCCCAATTCAATTTTCTGTCGGTCGGACCCTTCATCAAAGTTGTAGTCCTGGATGTAAAATTGATCCTGGATTTTTGAATCACATGATTTCGCTACCAGAAGCACGTGATATCCCCGTTTGAAGGTCTACTTGAACTTGTTGTTTTACGACGAGGATTGCGGCCGATTCTGCCCCTCAAATCAATTTACTGTCGCTCGGACCCTTCATCAAAGTTGTAGTCCTGTATGTAACGATGATCCTGGATTTTTGAATCACATGATTTCGGTACCAGAAGCACGTTATATCCCCGTTTGAAAGTCTAGTTGTGCTTGTTTTTTTACGACGCGGATTCCGGCCGATTTTGCCCCGCAAATCAATTTTCTATCGGTCAGACCCTTCATCAAAGTTGTAGTCCTGTATGTAAAGATGATCCTGGATTTTTGAATCCCATGATTTCACTAGCAGAAGCACCTGATATCCCCGTTTCAAGGTCTACTTGTGCTTGTTGTTTTACGACGAGAATTGCGCCCGATTCTGCCCCCAAATCAATTTTATGTCGGTCGGACCCTTCATCAAAGTTGTAGTCCTGGATGTAAAGATGATCCTGGATTTTTGAATCACATGATTTCTCTACCAGAAGCACGTGATATCCCCATTTGAAGGTCTAGTTGTGCTTGTTTTTTACGATGCCGATTGCGACCGATTCTCGCCCCCAAATCAATTTTTCTGTCGGTCGGACCCTTCATCAAAGTTGTAGTCCCTGTATGTAAAGATGATCCTGGATTTTTTGAATCACATGATTTCGCTTAGCTGAAGCACGTGATATCCCTGTTTGAAGGTCTAGTTGTGCTTGTTTTTTACGATGCCGATTGCGACCGATTCTGTCCCCAAATCAATTTTCTGTCGGTCGGACCCTTCATCAAAGTTGTAGTCCTGGATGTAAAGATGATCCTGGATTTTTGAATCACATGACTTCGCTACCAGAAGCTTGTGATATCCCCGTTTG
This sequence comes from Salix suchowensis, assembly GCA_029030765.1. Classification (NCBI taxonomy): domain Eukaryota; kingdom Viridiplantae; phylum Streptophyta; class Magnoliopsida; order Malpighiales; family Salicaceae; genus Salix; species Salix suchowensis. The sequence continues at coordinate 4,980,492 of CM054994.1, forward strand.
AAGGTCTAGTTGTGCTTGTTTTTTTACGACGCGGATTGCGGCCGATTCTGCCCCTCAAATCAATTTTCTGTCGGTCGGACCCTTCATCAAAGTTGTAATCCTGTATGTAAAGATGATCCTGGATTTTTGAATCACATGACTTCGCTACCAGAAGCTTGTGATATCCCCGTTTGAAGGTCTAGTTGTGCTTGTTTTTTTACGACGCGGATTGCGGCCGATTCTGCCCCTCAAATCAATTTTCTATCGGTCGGACCCTTCATCAAAGTTGTAGTCCTGTATGTAAAGATGATCCTGGATTTTTGAATCCCATGATTTCACTAGCAGAAGCACATGATATCCCCGTTTGAAGGTCTACTTGTGCTTGTTGTTTTACGACGGGAATTGCGACCGATTCTACCCCTCAAATCAATTTTCTGTCGCTCGGACCCTTCATCAAAGTTGTAGTCCTGTATGTAAAGATGATCCTGGATTTTTGAATCACATGACTTCGCTAGCAGAAGCACATGATATCCCCGTTTGAAGGTCTACTTGTGCTTGTTGTTTTACGACGAGAATTGCGCCCGATTCTGCCCCCAAATCAATTTTATGTCGGTCGGACCCTTCATCAAAGTTGTAGTCCTGGATGTAAAGATGATCCTGGATTTTTGAATCCCATGATTTCACTACCAGAAGCACGTGATATCCCCGTTTGAAAGTCTAGTTGTGCTTGTCTTTTTACGACGCGGATTGCGGCCGATTCTACCCCTCATATCAATGTTCTGTCGGTCGGACCCTTCATCAAAGTTGTAGTCCTGTATGTAAAGATGATCCTGGATTTTTGAATCACATGATTTCGCTACCAGAAGCACGTGATATCCCCGTTTGAAGGTGTACTTGAACTTGTTGTTTTATGACGAGGATTGCGGCCGATTCTGCCCCTCAAATCAATTTTCTATCGGTCAGACCCTTCATCAAAGTTGTAGTCCTGTATGTAAAGATGATCCTGGATTTTTGAATCACATGATTTCGCTACCAGAAGCACGTGATATCCCCGTTTGAAGGTCTAGTTGTGCTTGTTTTTTTACGACGAGGATTGCGGCCGATTCTGCCCCTCAAATCAATTTTCTGTCGGTCAGATCCTTTGTCAAAGTTGTACTCCTGTATGTAAATATGATCCTGGATTTTTGAATCACATGATTTCGCTAGCAGAAGCACGTGATATCCCCGTTTGAAGATCTAGTTGTGCTTGTTTTTTACGATGCCGATTGCGACCGATTCTGTCCCCAAATCAATTTTCTGTCGGTCGGACCCTTCATCAAAGTTGTAGTCCTGGATGTAAATATGATCCTGGATTTTTGAATCACATCATTTCGCTACCAGAAGCACGTGATATCCCCGTTTGAAGGTCTACTTGAACTTGTTGTTTTACGACGAGGATTGCGGCCGATTCTGCCCCTCAAATCAATTTTCTGTCGGTCAAATGCTTCGTCAAAGTTGTAGTCCTGTATGTAAATATGATCCTGGATTTTTGAATCACATGATTTATCTAGCAGAAGCACGTGATATCCCCGTTTGAAGGTCTAGTTGTGCTTGTTTTTTTACGACGCGGATTGCGGCCGATTCTGCCCCTCAAATCAATTTTCTGTCGGTCGGACCCTTCATCAAAGTTGTAGTCCTGTATGTAAAGATGATCCTGGATTTTTGAATCCCATGATTTCACTAGCAGAAGCACATGATATCCCCGTTTGAAGGTCTACTTGTGCTTGTTGTTTTACGACGGGAATTGCGACCGATTCTACCCCTCAAATCAATTTACTGTCGCTCGGACCCTTCATCAAAGTTGTAGTCCTGTATGTAACGATGATCCTGGATTTTTGAATCACATGATTTCGGTACCAGAAGCACGTTATATCCCCGTTTGAAAGTCTAGTTGTGCTTGTTTTTTTACGACGCGGATTCCGGCCGATTTTGCCCCGCAAATCAATTTTCTATCGGTCAGACCCTTCATCAAAGTTGTAGTCCTGTATGTAAAGATGATCCTGGATTTTTGAATCCCATGATTTCACTAGCAGAAGCACCTGATATCCCCGTTTCAAGGTCTACTTGTGCTTGTTGTTTTACGACGAGAATTGCGCCCGATTCTGCCCCCAAATCAATTTTATGTCGGTTGGACCCTTCATCAAAGTTGTAGTCCTGGATGTAAAGATGATCCTGGATTTTTGAATCACATGATTTCTCTACCAGAAGCACGTGATATCCCCATTTGAAGGTCTAGTTGTGCTTGTTTTTTACGATGCCGATTGCGACCGATTCTGCCCCCCAAATCAATTTTATGTCGGTCGGACCCTTCATCAAAGTTGTAGTCCTGGATGTAAAGATGATCCTGGATTTTTGAATCACATGATTTCTCTACCAGAAGCACGTGATATCCCCATTTGAAGGTCTAGTTGTGCTTGTTTTTTACGATGCCGATTGCGACCGATTCTGCCCCCCAAATCAATTTTCTGTCGGTCGGACCCTTCATCAAAGTTGTAGTCCTGTATGTAAAGATGATCCTGGATTTTTGAATCACATGATTTCGCTAGCTGAAGCACGTGATATCCCTGTTTGAAGGTCTAGTTGTGCTTGTTTTTTACGATGCCGATTGCGACCGATTCTGTCCCCAAATCAATTTTCTGTCGGTCGGACCCTTCATCAAAGTTGTAGTCCTGGATGTAAAGATGATCCTGGATTTTTGAATCACATGACTTCGCTACCAGAAGCTTGTGATATCCCCGTTTGAAGGTCTAGTTGTGCTTGTTTTTTTACGACGCGGATTGCGGCCGATTCTGCCCCTCAAATCAATTTTCTGTCGGTCGGACCCTTCATCAAAGTTGTAATCCTGTATGTAAAGATGATCCTGGATTTTTGAATCACATGACTTTGCTACCAGAAGCTTGTGATATCCCCGTTTGAAGGTCTAGTTGTGCTTGTTTTTTTACGACCCGGATTGCGGCCGATTCTGCCCCCAAATCAATTTTATGTCGGTCGGACCCTTCATCAAAGTTGTAGTCCTGTATGTAAAGATGATCCTAGATTTTTGAATCACATGACTTCGCTAGCAGAAGCACATGATATCCCTGTTTGAAGGTCTACTTGTGCTTGTTGTTTTACGACGAGAATTGCGCCCGATTCTGCCCCAAAATCAATTTTATGTCGGTCGGACCCTTCATCAAAGTTGTAGTCCTGGATGTAAAGATGATCCTGGATTTTTGAATCCCATGATTTCACTAGCAGAAGCACATGATATCCCCGTTTGAAGGTCTACTTGTGCTTGTTGTTTTACGACGAGAATTGCGCCCGATTCTTCCCCCAAATCAATTTTATGTCGGTCGGACCCTTCATCAAAGCTAAAGATGATCCTGGATTTTTGAATCACATGATTTCGATACCAGAACCACGTGATATCCCCGTTTGAAGGTCTAGTTGTGCTTGTTTTTTACGATGCCGATTGCGACCGATTCTGCCCCCCAAATCAATTTTCTGTCGGTCAGACCCTTCATCAAAGTTGTAGTCCTGTATGTAAAGATGATCCTGGATTTTTGAATCACATGACTTTGCTAGCAGAAGCACATGATATCCCCGTTTGAAGGTCTACTTGTGCTTGTTGTTTTACGACGAGATATGCGCCCGATTCTGCCCCCAAATCAATTTTATGTCGGTCGGACCCTTCATCAAAGTTGTAGTCCTGGATGTAAAGATGATCCTGGATTTTTGAATCCCATGATTTCGCTACCAGAAGCACGTGATATCCCCGTTTGAAGGTCTAGTTGTGCTTGTTTTTTTACGACGCGGATTGCGGCCGATTCCGCCCTCAAATTAATTTTTACGTCGGTCGGACCCTTCATCAAAGTTGTAGTCCTGTATGTAAAGATGATCCTGGATTTTTGAATCACATGACTTCGCTAGCAGAAGCACATGATATCCCCGTTTGAAGGTCTACTTGTGCTTGTTGTTTTACGACGAGAATTGCGCCCGATTCTGCCCCCAAATCAATTTTATGTCGGTCGGACCCTTCATCAAAGTTGTAGTCCTGGATGTAAAGATGATCCTGGATTTTTGAATCCCATGATTTCACTACCAGAAGCACGTGATATCCCCGTTTGAAAGTCTAGTTGTGCTTGTCTTTTTACGACGCGGATTGCGGCCGATTCTACCCCTCATATCAATTTTCTGTCGGTCGGACCCTTCATCAAAGTTGTAGTCCTGTATGTAAAGATGATCCTGGATTTTTGAATCACATGATTTCGCTACCAGAAGCACGTGATATCCCTGTTTGAAGGTCTACTTGAACTTGTTGTTTTATGACGAGGATTGCGGCCGATTCTGCCCCTCAAATCAATTTTCTGTCGGTCAGACCCTTCATCAAAGTTGTAGTCCTGTATGTAAAGATGATCCTGGATTTTTGAATCACATGATTTCGCTACCAGAAGCACGTGATATCCCCGTTTGAAGGTCTAGTTGTGCTTGTTTTTTTACGACGAGGATTGCGGCCGATTCTGCCCCTCAAATCAATTTTCTGTCGGTCAGATCCTTCGTCAAAGTTGTAGTCCTGTATGTAAATATGATCCTGGATTTTTGAATCACATGATTTCGCTACCAGAAGCACGTGATATCCCCGTTTGAAGGTCTAGTTGTGCTTGTTTTTTACGATGGCGATTGCAACCGATTCTGTCCCCAAATCAATTTTCTGTCGGTCGGACCCTTCATCAAAGTTGTAGTCCTGGATGTAAAGATGATCCTGGATTTTTGAATCACATGATTTCGGTACCAGAAGCACGTTATATCCCCGTTTGAAAGTCTAGTTGTGCTTGTTTTTTTACGACGCGGATTGCGGCCGATTCTGCCCCCAAATCAATTTTATGTCGGTCGGACCCTTCAGCAAAGTTGTAGTCCTGTATGTAAAGATGATCCTGGATTTTTGAATCACATGATTTCGCTACCAGAAGCACGTGATATCCCCGTTTGAAAGTCTAGTTGTGCTTGTCTTTTTACGACGCGGATTGCGGCCGATTCTACCCCTCAAATCAATTTTCTGTCGGTCAGACCCTGCATCAAAGTTGTAGTCCTGTATGTAAAGATGATCCTAGATTTTTGAATCACATGATTTCGCTACCAGAAGCACGTGATATCTACGTTTGAAAGTCTAGTTGTGCTTGTTTTTTTACGATGCGGATTGTGGCCGATTCTACCCCTCAAATCAATTTTCTGTCGGTCGGACCCTGCATCAAAGTTGTAGTCCTGTATTTAAAGATGATCCTGGATTTTTGAATCACATCATTTCGCTACCAGAAGCACGTGATATCCCCGTTTGAAGGTCTACTTGAACTTGTTGTTTTACGACGAGGATTGCGGCCGATTCTGCCCCTCAAAACAATTTTCTGTCGGTCAAATGCTTCGGCATAGTTGTAGTCCTGTATGTAAACATGATCCTGGATTTTTGAATCACATGATTTCGCTAGCAGAAGCACGTGATATCCCCGTTTGAAGGTCTAGTTGTTCTTGTTTTTTACGATGCCGATTGCGACCGATTCTGCCCCAAATAAATTTTCTGTCGGTCGGACCCTTCATCAAAGTTGTAGTCCTGGATGTAAAATTGATCCTGGATTTTTGAATCACATGATTTCGCTACCAGAAGCACGTGATATCCCCGTTTGAAAGTCTAGTTGTGCTTGTTTTTTTACGACGCGGATTGCGGCCGATTCTGCCCCTCAAATCAATTTTCTGTCGGTCGGACCCTTCATCAAAGTTGTAGTCCTGTATGTAAAGATGATCCTGGATTTTTGAATCCCATGATTTCACTAGCAGAAGCACATGATATCACCGTTTGAAGGTCTACTTGTGCTTGCTGTTTTACGAAGAGAATTGCGCCCATTTCTACCCCTCAAATCAATTTTCTGTTGCTCGGACCCTTCATCAAAGTTGTAGTCCTGTATGTAACGATGATCCTGGATTTTTGAATCACATGATTTCGCTACCAGAAGCACGTGATATCCCCGTTTGAAGGTCTAGTTGTGCTTGTTTTTTACGATGCCGATTGCGACCGATTCTGCCCCCCAAATCAATTTTCTGTCGGTCAGACCCTTCATCAAAGTTGTAGTCTTGTATGTAAAGATGATCCTGGATTTTTGAATCACATGACTTCGCTAGCAGAAGCACATGATATCCCCGTTCGAAGGTCTACTTGTGCTTGTTGTTTTACGACGAGATTTGCGCCCGATTCTGCCCCCAAATCAATTTTATGTCGGTCGGACCCTTCATCAAAGTTGTAGTCCTGGATGTAAAGATGATCCTGGATTTTTGAATCCCATGATTTCACTACCAGAAGCACGTGATATCCCCGTTTGAAGGTCTAGTTGTGCTTGTTTTTTTACGACGCGGATTGCGGCCGATTCTGCCCCTCAAATCAATTTTCTGTCGGTCGGACCCTTCATCAAAGTTGTAGTCCTGTATGTAAAGATGATCCTGGATTTTTTAATCACATGATTTCGTTAGCAGAAGCACGTGATATCCCCGTTTGAAGGTCTAGTTGTTCTTGTTTTTTACGATGCCGATTGCGACAGATTCGCCCCCAAATCAATTTTTTCTCGTCTGGTCGGACCCTTCATCAAAGTTGTAGTCCCGGATGTAAAGATGATCTTGGATTTTTTGAATCACATGATTTCGCTACTGAAGCACGTGATATCCCCGTTTGAAGGTCTAGTTGTGCTTGTTTTTTTACGACGCGGATTGCGGCCGATTCGCCCCTCAAATCAATTTTTCTGTCGGTCGGACCCTTCATCAAAGTTGTAGTCCCTGTATGTAAAGATGATCCTGGATTTTTTAATCACATGATTTCGTTAGCAGAAGCACGTGATATCCCCGTTTGAAGGTCTAGTTGTTCTTGTTTTTTACGATGCCGATTGCGACCGATTCTGCCCCTCAAATAAATTTTCTGTCGTTCGGACCCTTCATCAAAGTTGTAGTCCTGTATGTAAAGATGATCCTGGATTTTTGAATCACATGATTTCGCTAGCAGAAGCATGGGATATCCCCGTTTGAAGGTCTAGTTGCGCTTGTTTTTTTACGAAGCAGATTGCGGCCGATTCTGCCCCTCAAATAAATTTTCCGTCGGTCGGACCCTTCATCAAAGTTATAGTCCTATATGTAAAGATGATCCTGGATTTTTGAATAACATGATTTCGCTACCAGAAGCACGTGATATCCCCGTTTGAAGGTCTATTTGTGCTTGCTTTTTTACGAAGCAGATTGCCGCCGATTCTGCCCCTCAACTAAATTATCCGTCGGTCGGACCCTTCATCAAACTTGTAGTCCTGTATGTAAAGATGATCCTGGATTTTTGAATAACATGATTTCGGTACCAGAAGCACGTGATATTCCCTTTTGAAGGTCTATTTGTGCTTGTTTTTTTACGAAGCAGATTGCGGCCGAGTCTGCCCCTCAAATAAATTTTCCGTCGGTCGGACCCTTCATCAAAGTTGTAGTCCTCGTATGTAAAGAGGATCCCTGGATTTTTTGAATCACATGATTTTCGCTACTGGGAAGCACGTGATATCCCCGTTTAAAGGTCTATTTGTGCTTGTTTTTTCTACGAAGCGGATTGCGGCCGAGTTCGCCCTCTCAAATCAATTTTTCACGTCGGTGGGACCCTTCATCAAAGTTGTAGTCACTGTATGTAAAGATGATCCTGGATTTTTTGAATCACATGATTTCGCTACTGGAAGCACGTGATATCCCCGTTTGAAGGTCTATTTGTGCTTGTTTTTTTACGAAGCGGATTGCGGCCGAGTCCGCCCCTCAAATAAATTTTTCCGTCGGTCGGACCCTTCATCAAACTTGTAGTCCCCGTATGTAAAGATGATCCTGGATTTTTTGAATAACATGATTTCGCTACTGAAGCACGTGATATCCCCGTTTAAAGGTCTATTTGTGCTTGTTTTATTACGAGCGGATTGCGGCCGAGTGCGCCCCTCAAATCAATTTTTACGTCGGTGGGACCCTCATCAAAGTTGTAGTCCCCGTATGTAAAGATGATCCTGGATTTTTTGAATCACATGATTTCGCTACTGAAGCATGTGATAACTCCTTTCGAAGAACTACTTGAGCTTGTTTTTTACGAGCGGGAATGCGCCGATTCGCCCCTCAAATAAATTTTTCGATCGGTCGGACCCTTCCTCAAAGTTATAGTCCTATATGTAAAGATGATCCTGGATTTTTGAATAACATGATTTCGCTACCAGAAGCACGTGATATCCCCGTTTGAAGGTCTATTTGTGCTTGTTTTATTACGAAGCAGATTGCGGCCGAGTCTGCCCCTCAAATCAATTTTCTGTCGGTGGGACCCTCATCAAAGTTGTAGTCCTGTATGTAAAGATGATCCTGGATTTTTGAATCACATGATTTCGCTACCAGAAGCACGTGATATCCCCGTTTGAAGGTCTATTTGTGCTTGTTTTTTTACGAAGCAGATTGCGGGCGATTCTGCCCCTCAAATAAATTATCCGTCATTCGCACCCTTCATCAAACTTGTAGTCCCTGTATGTAAAGATGATCCCGGATTTTTGAATAACATGATTTCGCTACCGAAGCACGTGATATCCCCGTTTGAAGGTCTATTTGTGCTTGTTTTTTTTACGAAGCGTATTGCGGTCGAGTCCGCCCCTCAAATAAATTTTTCCGTCTGGTCGGACCCTTCATCAAACTTGTAGTCCCGTATGTAAAGATGATCCCTGGATTTTTTGAATAACATGATTTCGCTACTGGAAGCACGTGATATCCCCCGTTTAAAGGTCTATTTGTGCTTGTTTTTTTACGAAGCGATTGCGGCCGAGCTCGCCCCTCAAATAAATTTTTCCGTCGGTCGGACCCTTCATCAAACTTGTAGTCCCTGTATGTAAAGATGATCCTGGATTTTTGAATCACATGATTTCGCTACCGTAAGCATGTGATAACTCCTTTGAAGAACTACTTGAACTTGTTTTTTTTACGAGCGGGAATGCGGCCGATTCGCCCCTCAAATAAATTTTTCCGTCGGTCGGACCCTTCCTCAAAGTTATAGTCCTATATGTAAAGATGATCCTGGATTTTTGAATAACATGATTTCGCTACCAGAAGCACGTGATATCCCCGTTTGAAGGTCTATTTGTGCTTGCTTTTTTACGAAGCAGATTGCGGCCGAGTCTGCCCCTCAACTAAATTTTCCGTCGGTCGGACCCTTCATCAAACTTGTAGTCCTGTATGTAAAGAGGATCTTGGATTTTTGAATAACATGATTTCGCTACCAGAAGCACGTGATATCCCCGTTTGAAGGTCTATTTGTGCTTGTTTTTTTACGAGCGATTGCGGTCGAGTCCGCTCCTCAAATCAATTTTTACGTCGGTGGGACCCTCATCAAAGTTGTAGTCCCCGTATGTAAAGATGATCCTGGATTTTTGAATCACATGATTTCGCTACCAGAAGCACGTGATATCCCCGTTTGAAGGTCTATTTGTGCTTGTTTTTTTACGAAGCAGATTGCGGGCGATTCTGCCCCTCAAATAAATTATCCGTCATTCGCACCCTTCATCAAACTTGTAGTCCTGTATGTAAAGATGATCCTGGATTTTTGAATAACATGATTTCGCTACTGAAGCACGTGATATCCCCGTTTGAAGGTCTATTTGTGCTTGTTTTTTTACTGAAGCGCATTGCGGGCGATTCCGCCCCTCAAATAAATTATCCGTCATTCGCACCCTTCATCAAACTTGTAGTCCTGTATGTAAAGATGATCCCTGGATTTTTTGAATAACATGATTTCGCTACCGAAGCACGTGATATCCCCCGTTTGAAGGTCTATTTGTGCTTGTTTTTTTACGAGCGGATTGCGGCCGAGTTCGCCCCTCAAATCAATTTTCTGTCGGTGGGACCCTCATCAAAGTTGTAGTCCTGTATGTAAAGATGATCCTGGATTTTTGAATCACATGATTTCGCTACCAGAAGCATGTGATAACTCCTTTCGAAGAACAACTTGAGCTTGTTTTTTTATGAAGCAGAATGCGGCCGATTCTGCCCCTCAAATAAATTTTCAGTCGGTCGGAACCTTCCTCATAGTTATAGTCCTATATGTAAAGATGATCCTGGATTTTTGAATAACATGATTTCGCTACCAGAAGCACGTGATATCCCCGTTTGAAGGTCTATTTGTGCTTGTTTTATTACGAAGCGATTGCGGCCGAGTCCGCCCCTCAAATCAATTTTTACGTCGGTGGGACCCTCATCAAAGTTGTAGTCCCTGTATGTAAAGATGATCCTGGATTTTTTGAATCACATGATTTCGCTACTGTAAGCACGTGATATCCCCGTTTGAAGGTCTATTTGTGCTTGTTTTTTTACGAAGCAGATTGCGGGCGATTCTGCCCCTCAAATAAATTATCCGTCATTCGCACCCTTCATCAAACTTGTAGTCCTGTATGTAAAGATGATCCTGGATTTTTGAATAACATGATTTCGCTACCCGGAAGCACGTGATATCCCCGTTTGAAGGTCTATTTGTGCTTGTTTTTTTACGAAGCAGATTGCGGTCGAGTCCGCCCCTCAAATAAATTTTTCCGTCGGTCGGACCCTTCATCAAACTTGTAGTCCCCGTATGTAAAGATGATCCTGGATTTTTTGAATAACATGATTTCGCTACTGAAGCACGTGATATCCCCGTTTAAAGGTCTATTTGTGCTTGTTTTTTTACAAAGCGATTGCGGTCGAGCTCGCCCCTCAAATAAATTTTTCCGTCGGTCGGACCCTTCATCAAACTTGTAGTCCCTGTATGTAAAGATGATCCTGGATTTTTTGAATCACATGATTTCGCTACTGAAGCATGTGATAACTCCTTTTGAAGAACTACTTGTGCTTGTTTTTTTACGAGCGAGAATGCGGCCGATTCGCCCCTCAAATAAATTTTTCCGTCGGTCGGACCCTTCCTCAAAGTTATAGTCCTATATGTAAAGATGATCCCTGGATTTTTGAATAACATGATTTCGCTACCGAAGCACGTGATATCCCCGTTTGAAGGTCTATTTGTGATTGCTTTTTTACTGAAGCGGATTGCGGCGAGTCCGCCCCTCAACTAAATTTTTCCGTCGGTCGGACCCTTCATCAAACTTGTAGTCCCTGTATGTAAAGAGGATCTTGGATTTTTGAATAACATGATTTCGCTACCGAAGCACGTGATATCCCCGTTTGAAGGTCTATTTGTGCTTGTTTTTTTTACTGAGCGGATTGCGGTCGAGTCCGCCCCTCAAATCAATTTTCTGTCGGTGGGACCCTTCATCAAAGTTGTAGTCCTGTATGTAAAGATGATCCTGGATTTTTGAATCACATGATTTCGCTACCAGAAGCACGTGATATCCCCATTTGAAGGTCTATTTGAGCTTGTTTTTTTTACTGAGCGGATTGCGGCCGATTCCGCCCCTCAAATAAATTATCAGTCATTCGCACCCTTCATCAAACTTGTAGTCCTGTATGTAAAGATGATCCCTGGATTTTTGAATAACATGATTTCGCTACTGGAAGCACGTGATATCCCCGTTTGAAGGTCTATTTGTGCTTGTTTTTTTACTGAAGCGGATTGCGGCCGAGTCGCCCCTCAAATAAATTTTTCCAGTCGGTCGGACCCTTCATCAAACTTGTAGTCCTATATGTAAAGATGATCCTGGATTTTTTGAATAACATGATTTCGCTACCGGGAAGCACGTGATATCCCCGTTTGAAGGTCTATTTGTGCTTGTTTTTTTCTACGAGCGGATTGCGGTCGAGTATGCCCCTCAAATCAATTTTTACGTCGGTGGGACCCTTCATCAAAGTTGTAGTCCTGTATGTAAAGATGATCCTGGATTTTTGAATCACATGATATCGCTACCGAAGCATGTGATAACTCGTTTTGAAGAACTAGTTGCGCTTGTTTTTTTACGAAGCGGATTGCGGCCGATTCGCCCCTCAAATAAATTTTTTCGTCGGTCGGACCCTTCATCAAACTTGTAGTCCAAGTATGTAAAGATGATCCCTGGATTTTTTGAATAACATGATTTCGGTACCGAAGCACGTGATATCCCCTTTTGAAGGTCTATTTACGCTTGTTTTTTTTACGAAGCGGATTGCGGCCGAGTCCGCCCCTCAAATCAATTTTTCATCGGTGGGACCCTTCATCAAAGTTGTAGTCCTGTATGTAAAGATGATCCCGGATTTTTTGAATCACATGATTTTGCTACCGAAGCATGTGATAACTCCTTTGAAGAACTACTTGCGCTTGTTTTTTTACGAAGCGGTTACGGGCTGATTCGCCCCTCAAATAAATTTTCCGTCGGTCGGACCCTTCATCAAACTTGTAGTCACTGTATGTAAAGATGATCCTGGATTTTTTGAATAACATGATTTCGCAACAAGAAGCACGTGATATCCCCGTTTGAAGGTCTATTTGTGCTTGTTTTTTCTACGAGCGGATTGCGGCCGAGTATGCCCCTCAAATCAATTTTTACGTCGGTGGGACCCTTCATCAAAGTTGTAGTCCCTGTATGTAAAGATGATCCTGGATTTTTTGAATCACATGATTTCGCTACCGAAGCATGTGATAACTCGTTTTGAAGAACTACTTGCGCTTGTTTTTTGTACGAGCGGATTGCGGCCGATTCGCCCCTCAAATAAATTTTCCGTCGATAGAACCCTTCATCAAAGTTGTAGTCCTATATGTGAAGATGATCCCTGGATTTTTTGAATAACGTGATTTCGCTACCGGAAGCACGTGATATCCCCGCTTTGAAGGTCTATTTGTGCTTGTTTTTTTTACGAAGCGGATTGCGGCCGATTCGCCCCTCAAATAAATTTTTACATCGGTGGGACCCTTCATCAAAGTTGTAATCCCTGTATGTAAAGATGATCCTGGATTTTTGAATAACATGATTTCGCTACCAGAAGCACGTGATATCCCCGTTTGAAGGTCTATTTGTGCTTGTTTTTTTACGAAGCAGATTGCGGCCGAGTGTGCCCCTCAAATAAATTTTCCGTCGGTCGGACCCTTCATCAAACTTGTAGTCCTGTATGTAAAGATGATCCTGGATTTTTGAATAACATGATTTCGCTACCAGAAGCACGTGATATCCCCGTTTGAAGGTCTATTTGTGCTTGTTTTTTTACGAAGCAGATTGCGGCCGAGTCTGCCCCTCAACTAAATTTTCTGTCGGTCGGACCCTTCATCAAACTTGTAGTCCTGTATGTAAAGAGGATCTTGGATTTTTGAATAACATGATTTCGCTACTAGAAGCACGTGATATCCCCGTTTGAAGGTCTATTTGTGCTTGTTTTTTTACGAAGCAGATTGCGGCCGAGTCTGCCCCTCAAATAAATTTTCCGTCGGTCGGACCCTTCATCAAACTTGTAGTCCTATATGTAAAGATGATCATGGATTTTTGAATAACATGATTTCGCTACCAGAAGCACGTGATATCCCCGTTTGAAGGTCTATTTGTGCTTGTTTTTTTACGAAGCAGATTGCGGCCGAGTATGCCCCTCAAATCAATTTTCTGTCGGTGGGACCCTTCATCAAAGTTGTAGTCCTGTATGTAAAGATGATCCTGGATTTTTGAATCACATGATATCGCTACCAGAAGCATGTGATAACTCGTTTTGAAGAACTAGTTGCGCTTGTTTTTTTACGAAGCAGATTGCGGCCGATTCTGCCCCTCAAATAAATTTTTCGTCGGTCGGACCCTTCATCAAACTTGTAGTCCAGTATGTAAAGATGATCCTGGATTTTTGAATAACATGATTTCGGTACCAGAAGCACGTGATATCCCCTTTTGAAGGTCTATTTCTGCTTGTTTTTTTACGAAGCAGATTGCGGCCGAGTCCGCCCCTCAAATCAATTTTTCGTCGGTGGGACCCTTCATCAAAGTTGTAGTCCCTGTATGTAAAGATGATCCTGGATTTTTTGAATCACATGATTTTGCTACCGAAGCATGTGATAACTCCTTTGAAGAACTACTTGCGCTTGTTTTTTTACGAGCGATTGCGGTCGATTCGCCCCTCAAATAAATTTTCCGTCGGTCGGACCCTTCATCAAACTTGTAGTCCTGTATGTAAAGATGATCCTGGATTTTTGAATAACATGATTTCGCAACAAGAAGCACGTGATATCCCCGTTTGAAGGTCTATTTGTGCTTGTTTTTTTACGAGCGGATTGCGGCCGAGTATGCCCCTCAAATCAATTTTTACATCGGTGGGACCCTTCATCAAAGTTGTAGTCCCTGTATGTAAAGATGATCCTGGATTTTTTGAATCACATGATTTCGCTACCGTAAGCATGTGATAACTCGTTTTGAAGAACTACTTGCGCTTGTTTTTTGTACGAAGCGGATTGCGGCCGATTCCGCCCCTCAAATAAATTTTTCCGTCGATAGAACCCTTCATCAAAGTTGTAGTCCTATATGTGAAGATGATCCCTGGATTTTTTGAATAACGTGATTTCGCTACCGGAAGCACGTGATATCCCCGCTTGAAGGTCTATTTGTGCTTGTTTTTTTTACGAAGCGGATTGCGGTCGATTCGCCCCTCAAATAAATTTTTCGTCTGGTGGGACCCTTCATCAAAGTTGTAATCCCTGTATGTAAAGATGATCCCTGGATTTTTTGAATAACATGATTTCGCTACCGTAAGCACGTGATATCCCCGTTTGAAGGTCTATTTGTGCTTGTTTTTTTTACGAAGCGGTGCGGCCGAGTGTGCCCCTCAAATAAATTTTCCGTCGGTCGGACCCTTCATCAAACTTGTAGTCCTGTATGTAAAGATGATCCTGGATTTTTGAATAACATGATTTCGCTACCAGAAGCACGTGATATCCCCGTTTGAAGGTCTATTTGTGCTTGTTTTTTTACGAAGCAGATTGCGGCCGAGTCTGCCCCTCAACTAAATTTTCTGTCGGTCGGACCCTTCATCAAACTTGTAGTCCTGTATGTAAAGAGGATCTTGGATTTTTGAATAACATGATTTCGCTACCAGAAGCACGTGATATCCCCGTTTGAAGGTCTATTTGTGCTTGTTTTTTTACGAAGCAGATTGCGGCCGAGTCTGCCCCTCAAATAAATTTTCCTTCGGTCGGACCCTTCATCAAACTTGTAGTCCTGTATGTAAAGATGATCCTGGATTTTTGAATAACATGATTTCGGTACCAGAAGCACGTGATATCCCCGTTGAAGGTCTATTTGTGCTTGTTTTTTCTACAGGCGGATTGCGGCCGAGTCCGCCCCTCAAATCAATTTTTACGTCGGTGGGACCCTTCATCAAAGTTGTAGTCCTCGTATGTAAAGATGATCCTGGATTTTTGAATCACATGATTTCGCTACCAGAAGCACGTGATATCCCCGTTTGAAGGTCTATTTGTGCTTGTTTTTTGACGAAGCAGATTGCGGCCGATTCTGCCCCTCAAATAAATTATCCGTCATTCGCACCCTTCATCAAACTTGTAGTCCTGTATGTAAAGATGATCCTGGATTTTTGAATAACATGATTTCGCTACTAGAAGCACGTGATATCCCCGTTTGAAGGTCTATTTGTGCTTGTTTTTTTACGAAGCAGATTGCGGCCGAGTGTGCCCCTCAAATAAATTTTCCGTCGGTCGGACCCTTCATCAAACTTGTAGTCCTGTATGTAAAGATGATCCTGGATTTTTGAATAACATGATTTCGCTACCAGAAGCACGTGATATCCCCGTTTGAAGGTCTATTTGTGCTTGTTTTTTTTACGAAGCGGATTGCGGCCGAGTCCGCCCCTCAAATTAATTTTTCGTCGGTGGGACCCTCGCATCAAAGTTGTAGTCCCTGTATGTAAAGATGATCCTGGATTTTTTGAATCACATGATTTCGCTACGTAAGCATGTGATAACTCGTTTTGAAGAACTACTTGCGCTTGTTTTTTTACGAAGCGATTACGGCCGATTCGCCCCTCAAATAAATTTTTTCGTCGGTCGGACCCTTCATCAAACTTGTAGTCCCTGTATGTAAAGATGATCCCTGGATTTTTTGAATAACATGATTTCGGTACCGAAGCACGTGATATCCCCCTTTTGAAGGTCTATTTGTGCTTGTTTTTTTTACTGAAGCGTATTGCGGTCGAGTCCGCCCCTCAAATAAATTTTTCCGTCGGTCGGACCCTTCATCAAAGTTGTAGTCCTGTATGTAAAGATGATCCCTGGATTTTTTGAATCACATGATTTCGCTACCGAAGCACGTGATATCCCCGTTTAAAGGTCTATTTGTGCTTGTTTTTTTACGAAGCAGATTGCGGCCGATTATGCTCCTCAAATAAATTTTTCGTCGGTCGGACCCTTCATCAAACTTGTAGTCCTGTATGTAAAGATGATCCTGGATTTTTGAATCCATGATTTCACTACCAGAAGCACGTGACATCCCCGTTTGAAGGTCTATTTGTGCTTGTTTTTTTTACGAGCGGATTGCGGCCGAGTTCGCCCCTCAAATCAATTTTTCCGTCGGTGGGACCCTTCATCAAAGTTGTAGTCCTGTATGTAAAGATGATCCTGGATTTTTGAATCACATGATTTCGCTACCAGAAGCATGTGATAAATCGTTTTGAAGAACTACTTGCGCTTGTTTTTGTACGAAGCAGATTGCAGCCGATTCTGCCCCTCAAATAAATTTTCCGTCGGTCGAACCCTTCATCAAAGTTATAGTCCTCTATGTGAAGATGATCCTGGAATTTTGAATAACATGATTTCGCTACCAGAAGCACGTGATATCCCCGTTTGAAGGTCTATTTGTGCTTGCTTTTTTACGAAGCAGATTGCGGCCGAGTCTGCCCCTCAAATAAATTTTCCGTCGGTCGGACCCTTCATCAAAGTTGTAGTCCTGTATGTAAAGATGATCCTGGATTTTTGAATCACATGATTTCACTACCAGAAGCATGTGATAACTCGTTTTGAAGAACTACTTGCGCTTGTTTTTTTACGAAGCAGATTACGGCCGATTCTGCCCCTCAAATAAATTATCCGTCATTCGCACCCTTCATCAAACTTGTAGTCCTGTATGTAAAGATGATCCTGGATTTTTGAATAACATGATTTCGCTACCAGAAGCACGTGATATCCCCGTTTGAAGGTCTATTTGTGCTTGTTTTTTTACGAAGCAGATTGCGGCCGAGTCTGCCCCTCAAATAAATTTTCCGTCGGTCGGACCCTTCATCAAACTTGTAGTCCTGTATGTAAAGATGATCCCTGGATTTTTTGAATAACATGATTTCGCTACCGTAAGCACGTGATATCCCCGTTTGAAGGTCTATTTGTGCTTGTTTTTTTTACGAGCGGATTGCGGCCGAGTCCGCCCCTCAAATCAATTTTTCACGTCGGTGGGACCCTTCATCAAAGTTGTAGTCCCCGTATGTAAAGATGATCCCTGGATTTTTTGAATCACATGATTTCGTTACTGTAAGCACGTGATATCCCCCGCTTTGAAGGTCTATTTGTGCTTGTTTTTTGACGAAGCGATTGCGGCCGATTCTCGCCCCTCAAATAAATTATCCGTCATTCGCACCCCTTCATCAAACTTGTAGTCCCTGTATGTAAAGATGATCCCTGGATTTTTTGAATAACATGATTTCGCTACCGTAAGCACGTGATATCCCCGTTTGAAGGTCTATTTGTGCTTGTTTTTTTTACGAGCGATTGCGGCCGAGTCCGCCCCTCAAATCAATTTTTACGTCGTGGGACCCTTCATGAAAGTTGTAGTCCTGTATGTAAAGATGATCCTGGATTTTTTGAATCACATGATTTCGCTACTGTAAGCATGTGATAAATCGTTTTGAAGAACTACTTGCGCTTGTTTTTGTACGAGCGTATTGCGGCCGAGTCCGCTCCCTCAAATCAATTTTTCCGTCGGTCGGACCCTTCATCAAAGTTGTAGTCCTGTATGTAAAGATGATCCTGGATTTTTGAATAACATGATTTCGCTACTGTAAGCACGTGATATCCCCGTTTGAAGGTCTATTTGTGCTTGCTTTTTTACTGAGCGGATTGCGGCCGAGTCCGCCCCTCAAATAAATTTTTCCGTCGGTCGGACCCTTCATCAAACTTGTAGTCCTGTATGTAAAGATGATCCCTGGATTTTTTGAATAACATGATTTCGCTACTGTAAGCACGTGATATCCCCCGCTTTGAAGGTCTATTTGTGCTTGTTTTTTTTACGAGCGGATTGCGGCCGAGTGTGCCCCTCAAATAAATTTTTCCGTCGGTCGGACCCTTCATCAAACTTGTAGTCCCGTATGTAAAGATGATCCCTGGATTTTTTGAATAACATGATTTCGCTACCGTAAGCACGTGATATCCCCCGCTTTGAAGGTCTATTTGTGCTTGTTTTTTTTACGAGCGATTGCGGCCGAGTCCGCCCTCTCAAATCAATTTTTCTGTCGGTGGGACCCTTCATCAAAGTTGTAGTCCCGTATGTAAAGATGATCCTGGATTTTTGAATTACATGATTTTGCTACTGAAGCATGTGATAACTCCTTTTGAAGAACTACTTGCGCTTGTTTTTTTTACGAGCGGATTGCGGCTGATTCTCGCCCTCAAATAAATTTTTCCGTCGGTCGGACCCTTCATCAAACTTGTAGTCCCGTATGTAAAGATGATCCTGGATTTTTGAATAACATGATTTCGCTACCGTAAGCACGTGATATCCCCCGTTTGAAGGTCTATTTGTGCTTGTTTTTTTACGAAGCGATTGCGGCCGAGTCCGCCCTCTCAAATAAATTTTTCGTCTGGTGGGACCCTTCATCAAAGTTGTAGTCCTATATGTAAAGATGATCCTGGATTTTTTGAATCACATGATTTCGCTACTGTAAGCATGTGATAACTCGTTTTGCAGAACTACTTCCGCTTGTTTTTTTTACGAGCGGATTGCGGGCCGATTCCGCCTCAAATAAATTTTTCGTCTGGTCGGACCCTTCATCAAACTTGTAGTCCCTGTATGTAAAGATGATCCTGGATTTTTTGAATAACATGATTTCGGTACTGTAAGCATGTGATAACTCCTTTTGAAGAACTACTTGTGCTTGTTTTTTTTACGAGCGGATTGCGGCCGAGTGTGCCCCTCAAATAAATTTTTCTGTCTGGTGGGACCCTTCATCAAAGTTGTAGTCCTCGTATGTAAAGATGATCCCTGGATTTTTGAATCACATGATTTCGCTACCGTAAGCACGTGATATCCCCGCTTTGAAGGTCTATTTGTGCTTGTTTTTTTGACGAAGCGATTGCGGCCGATTCTCGCCCTCAAATAAATTATCCGTCATTCGCACCCTTCATCAAACTTGTAGTCCTATGTGTAAAGATGATCCCGGATTTTTTGAATAACATGATTTCGCTACTGTAAGCATGTGATATCCCCGCTTGAAGGTCTATTTGTGCTTGTTTTTTTTACGAGCGGATTGCGGCCGAGTGTGCCCCTCAAATAAATTTTTCCGTCTGGTCGGACCCTTCATCAAACTTGTAGTCCCGTATGTAAAGATGATCCCGGATTTTTGAATAACATGATTTCGCTACTGTAAGCACGTGATATCCCCCGCTTTGAAGGTCTATTTGTGCTTGTTTTTTTACGAAGCGTATTGCGGCCGAGTCCGCTCCCTCAAATCAATTTTTTCGTCGGTGGGACCCTTCATCAAAGTTGTAGTCCCTGTATGTAAAGATGATCCCTGGATTTTTTGAATTACATGATTTTGCTACCGTAAGCATGTGATAACTCCTTTTGAAGAACTACTTGCGCTTGTTTTTTTTACGAGCGGATTACGGGCTGATTCGCCCCTCAAATAAATTTTTCCGTCGGTCGGACCCTTCATCAAACTTGTAGTCCTCGTATGTAAAGATGATCCCGGATTTTTGAATAACATGATTTCGGTACTGAAGCATGTGATAACTCCTTTGAAGAACTACTTGTGCTTGTTTTTTTACGAAGCAGATTGCGGCCGAGTGTGCCCCTCAAATAAATTTTCTGTCGGTGGGACCCTTCATCAAAGTTGTAGTCCTGTATGTAAAGATGATCCTGGATTTTTGAATCACATGATTTCGCTACCAGAAGCACGTGATATCCCCGTTTGAAGGTCTATTTGTGCTTGTTTTTTGACGAAGCAGATTGCGGCCGATTCTGCCCCTCAAATAAATTATCCGTCATTCGCACCCTTCATCAAACTTGTAGTCCTATGTGTAAAGATGATCCTGGATTTTTGAATAACATGATTTCGCTACCAGAAGCACGTGATATCCCCGTTTGAAGGTCTATTTGTGCTTGTTTTTTTACGAAGCGATTGCGGCCGAGTGTGCCCCTCAAATAAATTTTCCGTCTGGTCGGACCCTTCATCAAACTTGTAGTCCCTGTATGTAAAGATGATCCCTGGATTTTTTGAATAACATGATTTCGCTACTGTAAGCACGTGATATCCCCGTTTGAAGGTCTATTTGTGCTTGTTTTTTTTACGAGCGTATTGCGGCCGAGTCTCGCCCTCTCAAATCATTTTCTCGTCTGGTGGGACCCTTCATCAAAGTTGTAGTCCTGTATGTAAAGATGATCCTGGATTTTTGAATCACATGATTTCGCTACTGAAGCATGTGATAACTCGTTTTGCGTAACTACTTGCGCTTGTTTTTTTACGAGCGGATTGCGGCCGATTCCGCCCCTCAAATAAATTTTTCGTCTGGTCGGACCCTTCATCAAACTTGTAGTCCCTGTATGTAAAGATGATCCCGGATTTTTGAATAACATGATTTCGGTACTGTAAGCATGTGATAACTCCTTTGAAGAACTACTTGTGCTTGTTTTTTTACGAAGCGGATTACGGCCGAGTGTGCCCCTCAAATAAATTTTTCCGTCGGTCGGACCCTTCATCAAACTTGTAGTCCCGTATGTAAAGATGATCCCGGATTTTTTGAATAACATGATTTCGCTACTGTAAGCACGTGATATCCCCGTTTGAAGGTCTATTTGTGCTTGTTTTTTTTACGAGCGTATTACGGCCGAGTCTACCCCTCAAATAAATTTTTCCGTCTGGTCGGACCCTTCATCAAACTTGTAGTCCCTGTATGTAAAGATGATCCTGGATTTTTTGAATAACATGATTTCGCTACTGTAAGCACGTGATATCCCCGCTTTGAAGGTCTATTTGTGCTTGCTTTTTTACGAAGCGATTGCGGCCGAGTCCGCTCTCAAATCAATTTTTCGTCTGGTGGGACCCTTCATCAAAGTTGTAGTCCCTGTATGTAAAGATGATCCTGGATTTTTGAATCACATGATTTCGCTACCGAAGCATGTGATAACTCGCTTTTGAAGAACTACTTGCGCTTGTTTTTTTTACGAGCGGATTGCGGCCGATTATGCTCCTCAAATAAATTTTTTCGTCGGTCGGACCCTTCATCAAACTTGTAGTCCCTGTATGTAAAGATGATCCCTGGATTTTTTGAATAACATGATTTCGGTACTGTAAGCACGTGATATCCACTTTTGAAGGTCTATTTGTGCTTGTTTTTTTTACGAGCGATTGCGGCCGAGTCCGCCCTCTCAAATCAATTTTTCTCGTAGGTGGGACCCTTCATCAAAGTTGTAGTCCTCGTATGTAAAGATGATCCCTGGATTTTTTGAATCACATGATTTCGCTACTGAAGCACATGATATCCCCGCTTTGAAGGTCTATTTGTGCTTGTTTTTTTACGAGCGATTGCGGCCGATTCGCCCCTCAAATAAATTATCCGTCATTCGCACCCTTCATCAAACTTGTAGTCCCTGTATGTAAAGATGATCCTGGATTTTTTGAATAACATGATTTCGCTACTGTAAGCACGTGATATCCCCGTTTGAAGGTCCATTTGTGCTTGTTTTTTTTACGAGCGATTGCGGCCGAGTGTGCCCCTCAAATAAATTTTTCCGTCTGTCGGACCCTTCATCAAACTTGTAGTCCCTGTATGTAAAGATGATCCTGGATTTTTTGAATAACATGATTTCGCTACTGAAGCACGTGATATCCCCTTTTGAAGGTCTATTTGTGCTTGTTTTTTTTTACGAGCGATTGCGGCCGAGTCCGCCCTCTCAAATCAATTTTTTCAGTCGGTGGGACCCTTCATCAAAGTTGTAGTCCTGTATGTAAAGATGATCCCCGGATTTTTTGAATCACATGATTTCGCTACTGAAGCACATGATATCCCCCGCTTTGAAGGTCTATTTGTGCTTGTTTTTTTTACGAGCGGATTGCGGCCGATTCCGCCCCTCAAATAAATTATCCGTCATTCGCACCCTTCATCAAACTTGTAGTCCTGTATGTAAAGATGATCCTGGATTTTTGAATAACATGATTTTGCTACCAGAAGCACGTGATATCCCCATTTGAAGGTCTATTTGGGCTTGTTTTTTTACGAAGCAGATTGCGGCCGAGTCTACCCCTCAAAAAAATTTTCCGTCGGTCGAACCCTTCATCAAACTTGTAGTCCTGTATGTAAAGATGATCCTGGATTTTTGAATAACATGATTTCGCTACTGTAAGCACGTGATATCCCCCGCTTTGAAGGTCTATTTGTGCTTGTTTTTTTTACGAGCGGATTGCGGCCGAGTCCGCCCTCTCAAATCAATTTTTCTCGTTTGGTGGGACCCTTCATCAAAGTTGTAGTCCTCGTATGTAAAGATGATCCTGGATTTTTTGAATCACATGATTTCGCTACGTAAGCATGTGATAACTCGCTTTTGAAGAACTACTTGCGCTTGTTTTTTTTACGAGCGGATTACGGCCGATTATGCTCCTCAAATAAATTTTTTCGTCTGGTCGGACCCTTCATCAAACTTGTAGTCCCTGTATGTAAAGATGATCCTGGATTTTTTGAATAACATGATTTCGGTACTGTAAGCACGTGATATCCACTTTTGAAGGTCTATTTGTGCTTGTTTTTTTTACGAGCGCATTGCGGCCGAGTCCGCCCTCTCAAATCAATTTTTCCGTAGGTGGGACCCTTCATCAAAGTTGTAGTCCTCGTATGTAAAGATGATCCCTGGATTTTTGAATCACATGATTTCGCTACTGTAAGCACATGATATCCCCGTTTGAAGGTCTATTTGTGCTTGTTTTTTTTACGAGCGCATTGCGGCCGATTCTCGCCCCTCAAATAAATTATCCGTCATTCGCACCCTTCATCAAACTTGTAGTCCCCGTATGTAAAGATGATCCTGGATTTTTGAATAACATGATTTCGCTACTGTAAGCACGTGATATCCCCGCTTTGAAGGTCCATTTGTGCTTGTTTTTTTTACGAGCGATTACGGGCCGAGTGTGCCCCTCAAATAAATTTTTCCGTCGGTCTGACCCTTCATCAAACTTGTAGTCCCTGTATGTAAAGATGATCCCTGGATTTTTGAATAACATGATTTCGCTACTGAAGCACGTGATATCCCCTTTTGAAGGTCTATTTGTGCTTGTTTTTTTTACGAGCGATTGCGGCCGAGTCCGCCCTCTCAAATCAATTTTTCGTCGGTGGGACCCTTCATCAAAGTTGTAGTCCTCGTATGTAAAGATGATCCCGGATTTTTGAATCACATGATTTCGCTACTGTGAAGCACATGATATCCCCCGTTTGAAGGTCTATTTGTGCTTGTTTTTTTACTGAAGCGGATTGCGGCCGATTCTCGCTCCCTCAAATAAATTATCCGTCATTCGCACCCTTCATCAAACTTGTAGTCCTCGTATGTAAAGATGATCCCTGGATTTTTTGAATAACATGATTTTGCTACTGAAGCACGTGATATCCCCATTTGAAGGTCTATTTGGGCTTGTTTTTTTTACGAGCGGATTGCGGCCGAGTCTACCCCTCAAAAAAATTTTCCGTCTGGGTCGAACCCTTCATCAAACTTGTAGTCCTGTATGTAAAGATGATCCCTGGATTTTTTGAATAACATGATTTCGCTACTGTAAGCACGTGATATCCCCGCTTTGAAGGTCTATTTGTGCTTGTTTTTTTTACTGAAGCGATTGCGGCCGAGTCCGCCCTCTCAAATCAATTTTTACGTCTGGTGGGACCCTTCATCAAAGTTGTAGTCCCTGTATGTAAAGATGATCCCTGGATTTTTGAATCACATGATTTCGCTACTGTAAGCATGTGATAACTCGTTTTGAAGAACTACTTGCGCTTGTTTTTTTTACGAGCGGATTGCAGCCGATTCTGCCCCTCAAATAAATTTTTCCGTCGATCAAACCCTTCATCAAAGTTATAGTCCCTGTATGTAAAGAGGATCCCTGGATTTTTTGAATAACATGATTTCGCTACCGTAAGCACGTGATATCCCCGTTTGCAAGTCTATTTGTGCTTGTTTTTTTACGAGCGCATTGCGGCCGAAGTCCGCTCCCTCAAATCAATTTTTCGTCGGGTGGGACCCTTCATCAAAGTTGTAGTCCTGTATGTAAAGATGATCCTGGATTTTTGAATCACATGATTTCGCTACCAGAAGCATGTGATAACTCGTTTTGAAGAACTACTTGCGCTTGTTTTTTTACGAAGCAGATTGCGGCCGATTCTGCCCCTCAAATAAATTTTCCGTCGTTTAAACCCTTCATCAAAGTTATAGTCCTATATGTGAAGATGATCCTGAATTTTTTAATAACATGATTTCGCTACCAGAAGCACGTGATATCCCCGTTTGAAGGTCTATTTGTGCTTGTTTTTTTACGAAGCAGATTGCGGCCGAGTTTGCCCCTCA
Organism: Salix suchowensis; assembly: GCA_029030765.1. NCBI lineage: Eukaryota > Viridiplantae > Streptophyta > Magnoliopsida > Malpighiales > Salicaceae > Salix > Salix suchowensis. The sequence goes on from CM054994.1 coordinate 5,005,253, forward strand.
AATCAATTTTCTGTCGGTGGGACCCTTCATCAAAGTTGTAGTCCTGTATGTAAAGATGATCCTGGATTTTTGAATCACATGATTTCGCTACCAGAAGCATGTGATAACTCGTTTTGAAGAACTACTTGCGCTTGTTTTTTGTACGAGCGGATTGCGGCCGATTCGCCCCTCAAATAAATTTTTCCGTCGGTCGAACCCTTCATCAAAGTTATAGTCCTATATGTGAAGATGATCCCTGGATTTTTTGAATAACGTGATTTCGCTACCGTAAGCACGTGATATCCCCGCTTTGAAGGTCTATTTGTGCTTGTTTTTTTTACGAAGCGGATTGCGGCCGATTCTCGCTCCCTTAAATAAATTTTTCCGTCGGTCTGAACCTTCATCAAAGTTGTAGTCCTGTATGTAAAGATGATCCTGGATTTTTGAATCACATGATTTTGCTACTGAAGCATGTGATAACTCCTTTGAAGAACTACTTGCGCTTGTTTTTTTTACGAAGCGATTGCGGCTGATTCGCCCCTCAAATAAATTTTTCCGTCGGTCGGACCCTTCATCAAACTTGTAGTCCTGTATGTAAAGATGATCCTGGATTTTTTGAATAACATGATTTCGCTACTGGGGAAGCACGTGATATCCCCGTTTGAAGGTCTATTTGTGCTTGTTTTTTTACGAAGCGATTGCGGCCGAGTCCGCCCCTCAAATCAATTTTTCGTCGGTGGGACCCTTCATCAAAGTTGTAGTCCCTGTATGTAAAGATGATCCTGGATTTTTTGAATCACATGATTTCGCTAGCGTAAGCATGTGATAACTCGTTTTGAAGAACTACTTGCGCTTATTTTTGTACGAAGCGCATTGCGGCCGATTCGCCCCTCAAATAAATTTTCCGTCGGTCGAACCCTTCATCAAAGTTATAGTCCTATCCGTGAAGATGATCCCCGGATTTTTTGAATAACGTGATTTCGCTACTGAAGCACGTGATATCCCCGCTTTGAAGGTCTATTTGTGCTTGTTTTTTTACGAGCGGATTGCGGCCGAGTCCGCCCCTCAAATCAATTTTCTGTCGGTGGGACCCTTCATCAAAGTTGTAGTCCTGTATGTAAAGATGATCCTGGATTTTTGAATCACATGATTTCGCTACCAGAAGCATGTGATAACTCGTTTTGAAGAACTACTTGCGCTTGTTTTTTTACGAAGCAGATTGCGGCCGATTCTGCCCCTCAAATAAATTTTCCGTCGATCAAACCCTTCATCAAAGTTATAGTCCTGTATGTAAAGAGGATCCTGGATTTTTGAATAACATGATTTCGCTACCAGAAGCACGTGATATCCCCGTTTGCAAGTCTATTTGTGCTTGTTTTTTTTACGAGCGATTGCGGTCGAGTCCGCCCCTCAAATCAATTTTTCGTCGGTGGGACCCTTCATCAAAGTTGTAGTCCTCGTATGTAAAGATGATCCTGGATTTTTGAATCACATGATTTCGCTACCAGAAGCATGTGATAACTCCTTTTGAAGAACTACTTGTGCTTGTTTTTTTACGAAGCAGATTGCGGCCGAGTCTGTCCCTCAAATAAATTTTCCGTCGATCGGACCCTTCATCAAAGTTGTAGTCCTGTATGTAAAGATGATCCTGGATTTTTGAATCACATGATTTCGCTACCGTAAGGACGTGATATCCTCGTTTAAAGGTCTATTTGTGCTTGTTTTTTTTACGAGCGGATTGCGGCCGATTCGCCCCTCAAATAAATTATCCGTCATTCGCACCCTTCATCAAACTTGTAGTCCCTGTATGTAAAGATGATCCCGGATTTTTGAATAACATGATTTCGCTACTGTAAGCACGTGATATCCCCGTTTGAAGGTCTATTTGTGCTTGTTTTTTTACGAGCGATTGCGGCCGAGTCTCGCCCTCAAATAAATTTTTCCGTCGGTCGGACCCTTCATCAAACTTGTAGTCCTGTATGTAAAGATGATCCTGGATTTTTGAATAACATGATTTCGCTACCAGAAGCACGTGATATCCCCTTTTGAAGGTCTATTTGTGCTTGTTTTTTTTACGAGCGGATTGCGGCCGAGTCCGCCCTCTCAAATCAATTTTTCGTCGGTGGGACCCTTCATCAAAGTTGTAGTCCTGTATGTAAAGATGATCCTGGATTTTTGAATCACATGATTTCGCTACCAGAAGCACATGATATCCCCGTTTCAAGGTCTATTTGTGCTTGTTTTTTTACGAAGCAGATTGCGGCCGATTCTGCCCCTCAAATAAATTATCCGTCATTCGCACCCTTCATCAAACTTGTAGTCCTGTATGTAAAGATGATCCTGGATTTTTGAATAACATGATTTTGCTACCAGAAGCACGTGATATCCCCATTTGAAGGTCTATTTGGGCTTGTTTTTTTACGAAGCAGATTGCGGCCGAGTCTACCCCTCAAAAAAATTTTCCGTCGGTCGAACCCTTCATCAAACTTGTAGTCCTGTATGTAAAGATGATCCTGGATTTTTGAATAACATGATTTCGCTACCAGAAGCACGTGATATCCCCGTTTGAAGGTCTATTTGTGCTTGTTTTTTTTACGAGCGATTGCGGCCGAGTCCGCCCTCTCAAATCAATTTTTACGTCGGTGGGACCCTTCATCAAAGTTGTAGTCCCTGTATGTAAAGATGATCCTGGATTTTTTGAATCACATGATTTCGCTACTGAAGCATGTGATAACTCGTTTTGAAGAACTACTTGCGCTTGTTTTTTTACGAGCGGATTGCGGCCGATTCTCGCCCTCAAATAAATTTTCCGTCGATCAAACCCTTCATCAAAGTTATAGTCCTGTATGTAAAGAGGATCCTGGATTTTTGAATAACATGATTTCGCTACCAGAAGCACGTGATATCCCCGTTTGCAAGTCTATTTGTGCTTGTTTTTTTTACGAAGCGGATTGCGGCCGAGTTCGCCCCTCGAATCAATTTTTCGTCGGTGGGACCCTTCATCAAAGTTGTAGTCCCTGTATGTAAAGATGATCTCGGATTTTTGAATCACATGATTTCGCTACTGAAGCATGTGATAACTCGTTTTGAAGAACTACTTGCGCTTGTTTTTTTTACGAAGCACATTGCGGCCGATTCTCGCCCCTCAAATAAATTTTTCCGTCGTTTAAACCCTTCATCAAAGTTATAGTCCTATATGTGAAGATGATCCCTGAATTTTTTAATAACATGATTTCGCTACTGAAGCACGTGATATCCCCGTTTGAAGGTCTATTTGTGCTTGTTTTTTTTACTGAGCGGATTGCGGCCGAGTTTGCCCCTCAAATCAATTTTTTCGTCGGTGGGACCCTTCATCAAAGTTGTAGTCCCTGTATGTAAAGATGATCCTGGATTTTTGAATCACATGATTTCGCTACTGAAGCATGTGATAACTCGTTTTGAAGAACTACTTGCGCTTGTTTTTGTACGAGCGGATTGCGGCCGATTCTCGCCCTCAAATAAATTTTCCGTCTGGTCGAACCCTTCATCAAAGTTATAGTCCTATATGTGAAGATGATCCCGGATTTTTTGAATAACGTGATTTCGCTACCGTAAGCACGTGATATCCCCGCTTTGAAGGTCTATTTGTGCTTGTTTTTTCTACGAAGCGGATTGCGGCCGATTCCGCCCCTTAAATAAATTTTCTGTCGGTCGGAACCTTCATCAAAGTTGTAGTCCTGTATGTAAAGATGATCCTGGATTTTTTGAATCACATGATTTTGCTACCGTAAGCATGTGATAACTCCTTTTGAAGAACTACTTGCGCTTGTTTTTTTACGAGGCGATTATGGCTGATTCTCGCCCCTCAAATAAATTTTTCCGTCGGTCGGACCCTTCATCAAACTTGTAGTCCCGTATGTAAAGATGATCCCTGGATTTTTGAATAACATGATTTCGCTACCGTAAGCACGTGATATCCCCGTTTGAAGGTCTATTTGTGCTTGTTTTTTTACGGAGCGCATTGCGGCCGAGTCCGCCCCTCAAATCAATTTTTACGTCGGTGGGACCCTTCATCAAAGTTGTAGTCCCTGTATGTAAAGATGATCCTGGATTTTTTGAATCACATGATTTCGCTAGCGTAAGCATGTGATAACTCGTTTTGAAGAACTACTTGCGCTTGTTTTTTGTACGAGCGGATTGCGGCCGATTCTCGCCCTCAAATAAATTTTCCGTCTGGTCGAACCCTTCATCAAAGTTATAGTCCTATCTCGTGAAGATGATCCCTGGATTTTTTGAATAACGTGATTTCGCTACTGTAAGCACGTGATATCCCCCGCTTTGAAGGTCTATTTGTGCTTGTTTTTTTACTGAAGCGGATTGGGGCCGAGTCCGCCCTCAAATAAATTTTCCGTCGGTTGGACCCTTCATCAAACTTGTAGTCCCGTATGTAAAGATGATCCCTGGATTTTTTGAATAACATGATTTCGCTACCGTAAGCACGTGATATCCCCGTTTGAAGGTCTATTTGTGCTTGTTTTTTTACGAGCGGATTGCGGCCGAGTTCGCCCTCTCAAATCAATTTTTCTGTCTGGTGGGACCCTTCATCAAAGTTGTAGTCCCTGTATGTAAAGATGATCCTGGATTTTTTGAATCACATGATTTCGCTACTGTAAGCATGTGATAACTCGTTTTGAAGAACTACTTGCGCTTGTTTTTTTACGAGCGGATTGCTCGCCGATTCGCCCCTCAAATAAATTTTTCCGACGGTCAAACCCTTCATCAAAGTTATAGTCCCTGTATGTAAAGATGATCCTAGATTTTTGAATAACATGATTTCGCTACTGTAAGCACGTGATATCCCCCGTTTGCGTGTCTATTTGTGCTTGTTTTTTTTACGAGCGGATTGCGGCCGATTCGCCCCTCAAATAAATTATCCGTCATTCGCACCCTTCATCAAACTTGTAGTCCCGTATGTAAAGATGATCTTGGATTTTTGAATAACATGATTTCGCTACTGTAAGCACGTGATATCCCCGCTTTGAAGGTCTATTTGTACTTGTTTTTTTACGAGCGGATTGCGGCCGAGTCCGCCCTCTCAAATAAATTTTTCCGTCTGGTCGGACCCTTCATCAAACTTGTAGTCCTGTATGTAAAGATGATCCCTGGATTTTTGAATAACATGATTTCGCTACCGAAGCACGTGATATCCCCGTTTGAAGGTCTATTTGTGCTTTTTTTTACGAAGCGATTGCGGCCGAGTCCGCCCTCTCAAATCAATTTTTCGTCGGTGGGACCCTTCATCAAAGTTGTAGTCCTATATGTAAAGATGATCCTGGATTTTTTGAATCACATGATTTCGCTACTGAAGCATGTGATAACTCGCTTTTGAAGAACTACTTGCGCTTGTTTTTTTTACGAGCGGATTGCGGCCGAGTCCGCCCCTCAAATCAATTTTTCTGTCGGTGGGACCCTTCCTCAAAGTTGTAGTCGTGTATGTAAAGATGATCCTGGATTTTTGAATCACATGATTTCGCTACTGAAGCATGTGATAACTCGTTTTGAAGAACTACTTGCGCTTGTTTTTTTTACGAGCGGATTGCGGTCGATTCGCCCCTCAAATAAATTTTTTCGTCGGTCGGACCCTTCATCAAACTTGTAGTCCCTGTATGTAAAGATGATCCCTGGATTTTTGAATAACATGATTTTCGGTACTGAAGCACGTGATATCCCCTTTTGAAGGTCTATTTGTGCTTGTTTTTTTTACGAGCGATTGCGGCCGAGTTCGCCCCTCAAATCAATTTTTACGTCGGTGGGACCCATCATCAAAGTTGTAGTCCCCGTATGTAAAGATGATCCTGGATTTTGAATCACATGATTTTGCTACTGTAAGCATGTGATAACTCCTTTGAAGAACTACTTGCGCTTGTTTTTTTTACGAGCGGATTGCGGCTGATTCGCCCCTCAAATAAATTTTCCGTCGGTCGGACCCTTCATCAAACTTGTAGTCCTGTATGTAAAGATGATCCTGGATTTTTGAATCACATGATTTCGCTACCAGAAGCACGTGATATCCCCGTTTAAAGGTCTATTTGTGCTTGTTTTTTTACGAAGCAGATTGCGGCCGATTCTGCCCCTCAAATAAATTATCCGTCATTCGCACCCTTCATCAAACTTGTAGTCCTGTATGTAAAGATGATCCTGGATTTTTGAATAACATGATTTCGCTACCAGAAGCACGTGATATCCCCGTTTGAAGGTCTATTTGTGCTTGTTTTTTTACGAAGCAGATTGCGGCCGAGTCTGCCCCTCAAATAAATTTTCCGTCGGTCGGACCCTTCATCAAACTTGTAGTCCTGTATGTAAAGATGATCCTGGATTTTTGAATAACATGATTTCGGTACCAGAAGCACGTGATATCCCCTTTTGAAGGTCTATTTGTGCTTGTTTTTTTACTGGGAGCGGATTGCGGCCGAGTTCGCCCCTCAAATCAATTTTTACGTCGGTGGGACCCTTCATCAAAGTTGTAGTCCCTGTATGTAAAGATGATCCCGGATTTTTGAATCACATGATTTCGCTACCGGAAGCACGTGATATCCCCGTTGGAAGGTCTACTTGTGCTTGTTTTTTCTACGAGCGGATTGCGGCCGATTCGCCCCTCAAATAAATTATCCGTCATTCGCACCCTTCATCAAACTTGTAGTCCCGTATGTAAAGATGATCCTGGATTTTTGAATAACATGATTTCGCTACTGGAAGCACGTGATATCCCCCGTTTGAAGGTCTATTTGTGCTTGTTTTTTCTACGAGCGGATTGCGGCCGAGTCCGCCCCTCAAATAAATTTTCCGTCGGTCGGACCCTTCATCAAACTTGTAGTCCCTGTATGTAAAGATGATCCCTGGATTTTTTGAATAACATGATTTCGCTACCGTAAGCACGTGATATCCCCGTTTGAAGGTCTATTTGTGCTTGTTTTTTCTACGAAGCGGATTGCGGCCGAGTTCGCCCTCTCAAATCAATTTTTACGTCGGTGGGACCCTTCATCAAAGTTGTAGTCGTGTATGTAAAGATGATCCTGGATTTTTGAATCACATGATTTCGCTACCAGAAGCATGTGATAACTCGTTTTGAAGAACTACTTGCGCTTGTTTTTTTACGAAGCAGATTGCGGCCGATTCTGCCCCTCAAATAAATTTTCCGTCGGTCAAACCCTTCATCAAACTTGTAGTCCTGTATGTAAAGATGATCCTGGATTTTTGAATAACATGATTTCGCTACCAGAAGCACGTGATATCCCCTTTGAAGGTCTATTTGTGCTTGTTTTTTTACGAAGCAGATTGCGGCCGAGTCTGCCCCTCAAATCAATTTTCTGTCGGTGGGACCCTTCATCAAAGTTGTAGTCCTGTATGTAAAGATGATCCTAGATTTTTGAATCACATGATTTTGCTACCAGAAGCATGTGATAACTCGTTTTGAAGAACTACTTGCGCTTGTTTTTTTACGAAGCAGATTGCGGCCGATTCTACCCCTCAAATAAATTTTTCGTCGTTTAAACCCTTCATCAAAGTTATAGTCCTATATGTGAAGATGATCCTGAATTTTTGAATAACATGATTTCGCTACCAGAAGCACGTGATATCCCCGTTTGAAGGTCTATTTGTGCTTGTTTTTTTACGAAGCAGATTGCGGCCGAGTCTGCCACTCAAATCAATTTTTCCGTCGGTGGGACCCTTCATCAAAGTTGTAGTCCCTGTATGTAAAGATGATCCTGGATTTTTGAATCACATGATTTCGCTACGTAAGCATGTGATAACTCATTTTGAAGAACTACTTGCGCTTGTTTTTTTACGAAGCAGATTGCGGCCGATTCGCCCCTCAAATAAATTTTCCGTCGGTCAAACCCTTCATCAAAGTTATAGTCCTGTATGTAAAGATGATCCTGGATTTTTTGAATAACATGATTTCGCTACTGTAAGCACGTGATATCCCCGTTTGAAGGTCTATTTGTGCTTTTTTTTACGAGCGGATTGCGGTCGAGTCCGCCCTCTCAAATCAATTTTTCCGTCGGTGGGACCCTTCATCAAAGTTGTAGTCCTATATGTAAAGATGATCTCGGATTTTTGAATCACATGATTTCGCTACTGGAAGCATGTGATAACTCGTTTTGAAGAACTACTTGCGCTTGTTTTTTTACGAGCGGATTGCGGCCGATTCTCGCCCTCAAATAAATTTTTCCGTCGTTTAAACCCTTCATCAAAGTTATAGTCCTATATGTGAAGATGATCCTGAATTTTTAATAACATGATTTCGCTACTGAAGCACGTGATATCCCCATTTGAAGGTCTATTTGTGCTTGTTTTTTTTACGAGCGATTGCGGCCGAGTCCGCCCCTCAAATCAATTTTTACGTCGGTGGGACCCTTCATCAAACTTGTAGTCCCTGCATGTAAAGATGATCCCTGGATTTTTGAATCACATGATTTCGCTACTGAAGCACGTGATATCCCCGTTTGAAGGTCTACTTGTGCTTGTTTTTTTTACGAGCGGATTGCGGCCGATTCGCCCCTCAAATAAATTATCCGTCATTCGCACCCTTCATCAAACTTGTAGTCCCTGTATGTAAAGATGATCCCTGGATTTTTTGAATAACATGATTTCGCTACTGAAGCACGTGATATCCCCGTTTGAAGGTCTATTTGTGCTTGTTTTTTTTACGAGCGGATTGCGGCCGAGTCCGCCCCTCAAATAAATTTTCCGTCTGGTCGGACCCTTCATCAAACTTGTAGTCCCTGTATGTAAAGATGATCCCTGGATTTTTGAATAACATGATTTCGCTACTGGAAGCACGTGATATCCCCGTTTGAAGGTCTATTTATGCTTGTTTTTTTACGAAGCAGATTGCGGCCGAGTCTGCCCCTCAAATCAATTTTTTGTCGGTGGGACCCTTCATCAAAGTTGTAGTCGTGTATGTAAAGATGATCCTGGATTTTTGAATCACATGATTTCGCTACCAGAAGCATGTGATAACTCGTTTTGAAGAACTACTTGCGCTTGTTTTTTTTACGAAGCGGATTGCGGCCGATCTCGCCCCTCAAATAAATTTTCCGTCGGTCAAACCCTTCATCAAACTTGTAGTCCTGTATGTAAAGATGATCCTGGATTTTTGAATAACATGATTTCGCAACCAGAAGCACGTGATATCCCCTTTGAAGGTCTATTTGTGCTTGTTTTTTTTACGGCGGATTGCGGCCGAGTTCGCCCCTCAAATCAATTTTTCGTCGGTGGGACCCTTCATCAAAGTTGTAGTCCCTGTATGTAAAGATGATCCCTGGATTTTTTGAATCACATGATTTTGCTACTGGAAGCATGTGATAACTCGTTTTGAAGAACTACTTGCGCTTGTTTTTTTACGAAGCGGATTGCGGCCGATTCGCCCCTCAAATAAATTTTTCCGTCGTTTAAACCCTTCATCAAAGTTATAGTCCTATATGTGAAGATGATCCTGAATTTTTTAATAACATGATTTCGCTACCAGAAGCACGTGATATCCCCGTTTGAAGGTCTATTTGTGCTTGTTTTTTTACGAAGCAGATTGCGGCCGAGTCTGCCCCTCAAATCAATTTTCTGTCGGTGGGACCCTTCATCAAAGTTGTTGTCTTGTATGTAAAGATGATCCTGGATTTTTGAATCACCTGATTTGGCTACCAGAAGCATGTGATAACTCGTTTTGAAGAACTACTTGCGCTTGTTTTTTTACGAAGCAGATTGCGGCCGATTCTGCCCCTCAAATAAATTTTCCGTCGGTCAAACCCTTCATCAAAGTTATAGTCCTGTATGTAAAGATGATCCTGGATTTTTGAATAACATGATTTCGCTACCAGAAGCACGTGATATCCCCGTTTGAAGGTCTATTTGTTCCTTTTTTTTACGAAGCAGATTGCGGCCGACTCTGCCCCTCAAATCAATTTTCTGTCGGTGGGACCCTTCATCAAAGTTGTAGTCCTGTATGTAAAGATGATCCTGGATTTTTGAATCACATGATTTCGCTACCAGAAGCATGTGATAACTCGTTTTGAAGAACTACTTGCGCTTGTTTTTTTACGAAGCAGATTGCGGCCGATTCTGCCCCTCAAATAAATTTTCCATCGTTTAAACCCTTCATCAAAGTTATAGTCCTATATGTGAAGATGATCCTGAATTTTTTAATAACATGATTTCGCTACCAGAAGCACGTGATATCCCCGTTTGAAGGTCTATTTGTGCTTGTTTTTTTTACGAAAGCGGATTGCGGCCGAGTCCGCCCCTCAAATCAATTTTTACGTCGGTGGGACCCTTCATCAAACTTGTAGTCCCGCATGTAAAGATGATCCTGGATTTTTGAATCACATGATTTCGCTACCGAAGCATGTGATAACTCCTTTGAAGAACTACTTGCGCTTGTTTTTTTACGAGCGGATTGCGGCTGATTCGCCCCTCAAATAAATTTTCCGTCGGTGGGACCCTTCATCAAACTTGTAGTCCTATATGTGAAGATGATCCTGGATTTTTGAATAACATGATTTCGCTACCAGAAGCACCTGATATCCCCGTTTGAAGGTCTATTTGTGCTTGTTTTTTTACGAGCGGATTGCGGCCGAGTCCGCCCCTCAAATCAATTTTTTGTCGGTGGGACCCTTCATCAAAGTTGTAGTCCCTGTATGTAAAGATGATCACGGATTTTTTGAATCACATGATTTCGCTACCGAAGCATGTGATAACTCGTTTTGAAGAACTACTTGCGCTTGTTTTTGTACTGAAGCGATTGTCGCCGATTACGCCCCTCAAATAAATTTTTCCGTCGGTCGAACCCTTCATCAAAGTTATAGTCCTATATGTGAAGATGATCCTGGATTTTTGAATAACATGATTTCGCTACCAGAAGCACGTGATATCCCCGTTTGAAGGTCTATTTGTGCTTGTTTTTTTACGAAGCAGATTGTGTCCGAGTCTGCCCTTCAAATCAATTTTTTGTCGGTGGGACCCGTCATCAAAGTTGTAGTCCTGTATGTAAAGATGATCCTGGATGTTTGAATCACATGATTTCGCTACCAGAAGCATGTGATAACTCCTTTCGAAGAACTACTTGCGCTTGTTTTTTTACGAAGCAGATTGCGGCCGATTCTGCCCCTCAAATCAATTTTCCAGCGGTCGGAACCTTCATCAAAGTTGTAGTCCTGTATCTAAAGATGATCCTGGTGATGCAAATCAGGAGCTGATGATTGACACAAGCCAGGAGACAATCCCGCAACAAGATCAGGAGGCAGGGCAAGAGGAACTGGAACAAGGGCACGGGACAACTAACGTGCCAGACATGGAGACAATTGAGACATTACCATAATCAAACACTCTACCGTTGCAAGAGAACATATATGGAAAGTGCAACTTCAACACAGCTGCTGGAGTCATGGAATTTCACCGTTGCAAGGAGTCTGATTCTTAGCAAATTTCATTAATTATTGGATTGCTTTTTATTTATCTGCATTTATTTAATTTCCTAATTTATTGCTTTCCTAGTTAAAGTTTGAGTTACCATACCTATTTAAGATGAAGATTGTAAGGGAAAAACATTCAGCTTTTATTATCTTTTGATTGAATACAATTCAATTGATTTTTGGAGAGATTCCAATACAATTTGCAAAGAGATTTTGCACCAGCCTAATTGCCTTTTCTTTGAGATTTAGAACTTGCAATACAGGGCACCAATTTGGTATCAGAGCTTTCCTTCATGCCAGCAACAAGAAGTGGAACTTCTTACGCCATGGCCACCACCCAAAACAGAAACAATCCCCCCAACCCAAACCACCAAACACTGACCAACTCCAGTCCTACCAGCCACAACCCGAACACCCCAGACCCACTCAACCAAGACACAAACAATTCCAATTCCAATCACCAAAATCCGGCAAACCCCCAGAACACAAACAACCGAGAACCTGAGCAACCACAACTTCATTATCAGCTTGATCAGATTGCCACGGTTATGGCACAAGTGATTCGTCGCTTGGATATCATGGAAGAAAGATATGCTCGAGAGGAGAATGCCCCCGTTAATCAGCAGAGGTTCCATAGAGCAGAGGTGGAGTACAATGCTGCAGATGATATTCAGGAAAACGTGGAGGAGGATGTGTACGAGGATCATGAACCACGGGTTCATCGCCCCAGACCAAACGTATACAGGAGGCATGCGGATCATGATGGAGGTTATCAACCTTTGGATGAATTAACAAAAAGGATGAAAATTGACGTACCAGATTTTTCTGGAAAATTAGACCCCCATGCGTTTGAAGATTGGCTGACAGCCATTGAAGATTACTTTGATTGGTTCGCTGTTTCGGAAGACAGGAAAGTGCGCTATGTCCGGATGAAATTGAGAGGACATGCACGAGTTTGGTGGGGAAGTGTGGAGGAGCAACTACGACGCACTCGACGTCCTGCGGTTGCTAATTGGGAGGAGATGAAAGAACGACTCAAGGAGAAGTATCTGCCCATAGATTATGAGCAGATGATGTTCGAAGAAATGCTGCAATTAAGGCAGGGCTCATGGACTGTGGATCAATTCACGGATCGATTTCACGAACTAACTGTTCGCAGCAAAATAATGGAGACCGATCAACAGACCCTAGCTCGATATCGCACTGGCTTGCGGGATGAGATACGGAAGGAGATGTGGACCTCTAGACTGATCAATGTAGAAGAGGCATATCAACTAGCCCTCCGCATTGAGAAGCAAACAAGGTTCTCGGCTGGAAGGAGGATGAATATGGCAGACGCAAGGACTGAACCTACAACAGCAAACACCTTCCAAAGAACACCACTACAGAGGGACCAAAACAGGAATTTTGGCAGTGGAACCGTAAGAGGAATGACGAGACCTGCCAATGAAGGACCTCAATGCTACAAGTGCAAGGGACATGGGCATTATGCAGTAGTGTGCCCAACACGAGATAAGAAATTGGCCTATATATGTGAAAAAGAATTACTGGCTATGGAAGAAACCGAAGACGCTGGAGAAGAGGACTTCAGTGATGATGCTCACGGTGATGAGGAGCACCTTGGTGCGTCTGATTTACCTAGCTGCGTGATTAACAGGGTATTGACAGGAACAAGGAAAGAGGTACAAGCCAATCCTGAGTGGCTGCGAACCAACATTTTCCATACCCGAATGGAGCATAAGGATCGTGCTTTAAATGTCATAATTGACAATGGGAGTGGTATGAACGTGGTTTCTGAGATGACTGTCAGTAGATTGGGATTAAAGGCGGAGAAGCACCCCAGCCCCTATCGGATTAATTGGGTAAATGATGCTAATTCAATCCTTGTTAAGCATCGTTGTTTGATTAAATTTTCATTGGGCAAAACATATGTTGATGAGGCTTGGTGCGATGTCATCCCTATGACCGTATGCCACATGTTGTTAGGACGACCATGGCTTTACGATCGTAGGGTATTTTATGATGGGTATACGAACACATATTCGTTCAGCTTTAAAGGGAAGAAATTTGTTCTTGACCCATTGCAAATTTCAGAATTTGAGACGAAACAGGAGGCGTGGCCAGTATTGACAATGCGTCAATTTACACGGGTTATGCAAGAGGACAACATGGTGCTCATGTTGGTGACACGTGAAGCAAAACAAGGGGACCGTGAGACACCCATTGAATTAGCCGAACTGTTGAATGAATTTCAAGACATGATGCCGGCTGAAATACCAAGTCAACTCCCACCAATGAGGGACATTCAGCACGCTATTGACTTGATTCCAGGTTCTTCTTTGCCTAACATTCCACACTACAGGATGAGCCCCACAGAGAATGAGGAGCTTGGTCGGCAAGTTCAGGAGTTGTTAAACAAGGGATTTATCCGGGAGAGTTTCAGCCCCTGTGCTGTTCCAGTTTTATTGACGCCAAAGAAGGATGGCAGCTGGAGAATGTGTGTGGATAGTCGCGCAATCAACAAGATAACAGTGAAGTACCGATTCCCTATTCCACGACTTGACGATATGCTGGATGTCTTAAATGGTTCCGCTGTTTTCACCAAGATCGATCTTCGCAGCGGGTATCACCAAATTCGGATTCGTTTGGGTGACGAATGGAAGACGGCGTTCAAAACAAAAAGATGGTTTGTTCGAATGGTTAGTTATGCCTTTCGGATTAACTAACGCGCCCAGCACTTTCATGCGCGTTATGACCCAAGTACTCAAACCATTTTTGGGCAAATTTGTTGTTGTATACTTTGACGATATTCTGATTTTCAGCCGAAGTGTGCAGGACCATATTAGCCATGTTGAGCAGGTGTTAACCGTATTAAGGGCAGAGAGGCTTTTCATCAACAAAGAAAAGTGCTCATTTATGAAGGAGAGTGTCAACTTCTTGGGATTTATCATCTCCAACCGAGGTGTCAAAGCTGACCCTATGAAGGTCCAGGCGGTTCAGTCATGGCCTACACCCACAAGTGTTTCGGAAGTCAGAAGCTTCCATGGTTTGGCTACTTTCTATCGGCGTTTTATAAGGCATTTCAGTACCATCATGGCTCCGATCACTGAATGTCTCAAGGGCAAAAGTTTCATATGGGGTAACGCAGCTGACAAAGCCTTTCGGGAGATCAAGAAGAAGATGGGAGAAGCACCAGTACTAAGGTTACCCGATTTTACGAAAGTCTTTGAGGTAGCATGTGATGCATCCCATGTGGGAATTGGAGGCGTTTTAAGCCAAGAAGGTCACCCCATTGCCTTCTTTAGTGAGAAGCTTAATGAGACGCGCCGACGATATTCGGCTTATGACATGGAGTTCTATGCACTAATGCAAACATTGAAGCATTGGAGGCCATACTTAATCCATAGAGAATTCATTCTCTACACCGACCATGACTCTCTAAAACACCTCAATTCGCAGACTAAAATGAATGCAAGGCATGCGCGTTGGATGGACTACGTGCAGCAGTTTGATTTCTTGATCAAACACAAAGCAGGGACCGAAAACAAAGTGGCAGACGCATTGAGCAGGAGGCCTCACCTGCTGCACATTTCATCAGTAGTTGTCACTGAGTTTGACAGTGTGAAGAGTGCTTATTCTGATGATGAAGATTTTGGCAAGTTATGGAAAGAGTTATCTAGTCCAGACGCACACCAACAGGAAGACTACATGCTGCGTGATGGGTTCTTGTTTTTTAAATCACGCCTTTGCATTCCACGCGGATCATTTCGGGAATTTTTGATTTCTGAATTGCATGGAGGAGGCCTAGCGGGACATTTCGGCTATGACAAGACTTTTGCAATTGTGGCTGATCGGTTTTATTGGCCAAAGCTAAGAAGGGATGTGCACACCATAATTGACAGGTGCAGGATTTGTCAAGTTAACAAAGGAACCAAGCAACCGGCAGGGCTGTACACACCCCTACCCATCCCCGATAAACCATGGCAGCAAGTTAGCATGGATTTTATACTCGGGCTACCAAAAACTAGTCGACAGAATGATTCAGTCATGGTAGTAGTGGATCGTTTTTCCAAGATGGCGCATTTTATCCCCTGCCACAAAACGTTTGATGCATCCAAAGTAGCAGCTCTATTTGTTCGCGAAGTAGTCCGTTTGCATGGCATTCCAATGTCAATAGTTTCAGACCGCGATGTCAAGTTCGTCAGCTATTTTTGGAAGACCTTGTGGGCTAAAATGGGAACAAAGTTGATGTTCTCTAGTGCTTTCCACCCGCAAACGGATGGCCAAACCGAGGTGACCAACCGAAGCCTAGGGAACTTGCTACGCTGCCTTGTAGCAGATCATGTCACCAGTTGGGATCTTGTACTTCCCCATGCTGAATTCTCTTTTAACAACTCTGTTAACAGATCTACTGGATGCACTCCATTCGAATTGGTGTATGGGTTGTCGGCCAAACACCCCATTGGACGTCAACACCTTGCCACTCCCAATAAGGCCGAGTGAGGCTGCCTTGGACTTCTCCAGTTATATGCAGCACATTCACGAAGAATGCAAGCGTCGCCTAACGCTCAGTTCAAATTTCTATGCGGCTGCAGCAAACGCCAAACGGAAAGATCGTCAATTTAATGAAGGTGATATGGTTCTTGTCCGTTTACGACCAGAACGATTTCCTCCAGGAAGTGTTTCAAAGCTTCATGCTCGCAGAGCAGGTCCCTTCAAGATTATAAAAAAAATGGGCAGTAATGCATATGTGATTGAGCTCCCTTCTGAGTTTGGGATCAGCCCCGTGTTCAATGTTGAAGATATTACTGCATTCAAGGGCGACACATCTAGCCCACCAGTCCCAGCCACTTCAGCAGACGGGCAGTTTCCAACAAATACAACACCTCGGGATGAAATTGCCGCAATCCTTGATCATCAGTTTGTATCAACTCGACGGGGAGGCTATTACAAGTTCCTAGTCCAGTGGAAAAATCGCCCAAATTCGGAATCAGTTTGGCTACAAGCATCAGAATTACAACGATTGCACCCCCACCTCTTCACTACCTACCTTCAGTATAACTTGCCGGAGTCAAGTTCTTTGGGAGAGACGGCAATTGATGCAAATCAGGAGCTGATGATTGACACAAGCCAGGAGACAATCCCGCAACAAGATCAGGAGGCAGGGCAAGAGGAACTGGAACAAGGGCACGGGACAACTAACGTGCCAGACATGGAGACAATTGAGACATTACCATAATCAAACACTCTACCGTTGCAAGAGAACATATATGGAAAGTGCAACTTCAACACAAATTTGCTGGAGTCATGGAATTTCACCGTTGCAAGGAGTCCGATTCTTAGCAAATTTTCATTAATTATTGGATTGCTTTTTATTTATCTGCATTTATTTAATTTCCTAATTTATTGCTTTCCTAGTTAAAGTTTTAGTTACCATACCTATTTAAGATGAAGATTGTAAGGGAAAAACATTCAGCTTTTATTATCTTTTGATTGAATACAATTCAATTGATTTTTGGAGAGATTCCAATACAATTTGCAAAGAGATTTTGCACCAGCCTAATTGCCTTTTCTTTGAGATTTAGAACTTGCAATACAGGGCACCACCTGGATTTTTGAATCACATGATTTCGCTACGGAAGCACGTGATATCCCCGTTTGAAGGTCTATTTGTGCTTGTTTTTTTTACGAAGCAGTTGCGGCCGAGTCCGCCCCTCAAATCAATTTTTCACGTCGGTGGGACCCTTCATCAAAGTTGTTGTCCCTGTATGTAAAGAAGATCCTGGATTTTTGAATAACTCTGATTTCGCTACCGGAAGCACGTGATATCCCTGTTTGAAGGTCTATTTGTGCTTGTTTTTTACTGAATCAGATTGCGGCCGATTCGCCCCTCAAATCAATTTTTCCGTCGGTCGGAATCTTCATCAAAGTTGTAGTCCCTGTATGTAAAGATGATCTCGGATTTTTTGAATCACACTGATTTGGCTACGGAGCATGTGATAACTCCTTTTGAAGAACTACTTGCTCTTGTTTTTTTACTGAGCGGATTGCGGCCGATTCGCCCCTCAAATAAATTTTCCGTCGGTCCGACCCTTCATCAAAGTTGTAGTCCTGTATGTAAAGATGATCCTGGATTTTTCGAATCACATGATTTCGCTACTAGAAGCACGTGATATCCCCATTCCAAGGTCTATTTGTGCTTGTTTTTTACGAGCGGATTGCGGCTGAGTCCGCCCCTCAAATCAATTTTCTACGTCGGTGGGACCCTTCATCAAAGTTGTTGTCCCGTATGTAAAGATGATCCTGGATTTTTGAATCACCTCGATTTGGCTACGGAAGCATGTGATAACTCCTTTTGAAGAACTACTTGCTCTTGTTTTTTTTACTGAGGCGATTGCGGCCGATTACGCACCTCAAATAATTTTTCCGTCGGTAGGAACCTTCATGAAAGTTGTAGATCTGTATGTAAAGATGATCCCGGATTTTTGAATCACATGATTTCGCTACCGGGAAGCACGTGATATCCCCGTTTGAAGGTCTATTTGTGCTTGTTTTTTTAAGAAGCACATTGCGGTCGAGTCCGCCCCTCAAATCAATTTTACGTCGGTCGGACCCTTCATCAAAGTTGTAGTCACTGTATGTAAAGATGATCCAGGATTTTTTGAATAACCCTGATTTGGCTACGGGAATCATGTGATAACTCCTTTTGAAGAACTACTTGCTCTTGTTTTTTTACGAGCGGATTGCGGCCGCTACGCCCCTCAAATAATTTTTCCGTCGGTTGGAACCTTCATCAAAGTTGTAGTCTCGTATCTAAAGATGATCCTGGATTTTTTGAATCACATGATTTCGCTACTGGAAGCACGTGATTTCCACTGTTTGAAGGTCTATTTGTGCTTGTTTTTTCTACGAAGCAGATTACGGCCGAGTCCGCCCCTCAAATCAATTTTTACATCGGTGGGACCCTTCATCAAAGTTGTTGTCTTGTATGTAAAGATGATCCTGGATTTTTTGAATCACCCTGATTTGGCTACGGGAAGCATGTGATAACTCCTTTTGAAGAACTACTTGCTCTTGTTTTTTTTACTGAAGCAGATTGCGGCCGATTCGCCCCTCAAATAAATTTTCCGTCTGGGTCCGACCCTTCATCAAAGTTGTAGTCCTGTATGTAAAGATGATCCTGGATTTTTGAATCACATGATTTCGCTACTAGAAGCACGTGATATCCCCATTTCAAGGTCTATTTGTGCTTGTTTTTTTAAGAAGCAGATTGCGGCCGAGTCTGCCCCTCAAATCAATTTTTACGTCGGTGGGACCCTTCATCAAAGTTGTTGTCCGTATGTAAAGATGATCCCTGGATTTTTTGAATCACTGATTTGGCTACGAGAAGCATTTGATAACTCCTTTTGAAGAACTACTTGCGCTTGTTTTTTTACGAAGCAGATTGCGGCCGATTCTGCACCTCAAATAATTTTTCCGTCGGTAGGAACCTTCATGAAAGTTGTAGATCTGTATGTAAAGATGATCCTGGATTTTTGAATCACATGATTTCGCTACCAGAAGCACGTGATATCCCCGTTTGAAGGTCTATTTGTGCTTGTTTTTTTAAGAAGCACATTGCTGGTCGATCCGCCCCTCAAATCAATTTTTACGTCGGTCGGACCCTTCATCAAAGTTGTAGTCCTGTATGTAAAGATGATCCAGGATTTTTGAATAACCTGATTTGGCTACCAGAATCATGTGATAACTCCTTTTGAAGAACTACTTGCTCTTGTTTTTTTACGAAGCAGATTGCGGCCGCTTCTGCCCCTCAAATAATTTTTCCGTCGGTTGGAACCTTCATCAAAGTTGTAGTCCTGTATCTAAAGATGATCCTGGATTTTTGAATCACATGATTTCGCTACCAGAAGCACGTGATTTCCCTGTTTGAAGGTCTATTTGTGCTTGTTTTTTTACGAAGCAGATTGCGGCCAAGTCTGCCCCTCAAATCAATTTTCTGTCGGTCGGAACCTTCATCAAAGTTGTAGTCCTGTATCTAAAGATGATCCTGGATTTTTGAATCACATGATTTCACTACCAGAAGCACGTGATATCCCTGTTTGAAGGTCTATTTGTGCTTGTTTTTTTACGAAGCAGATTGCGGCTGAGTCAACCCCTCAAATCAATTTTCTGTCGGTCGGACCCTGCATCAAAATTGTGGTCCTGTATGTAAAGATGATCCTGGATTTTTGAATCACATGATTTCACTACCAGAAGCACGTGATATCCCCGTTTGAAGGTCTATTTGTGCTTGTTTTTTTAAGAAGCACATTGCGGTCGAGTCTGCCCCTCAAATCAATTTTCTGTCGGTCGGACCCTTCATCAAAGTTGTAGTCCTGTATGTAAAGATGATCCAGGATTTTTGAATAACCCTGATTTGGCTACGCGAATCATGTGATAACTCCTTTTGAAGAACTACTTGCTCTTGTTTTTCTACGAAGCGGATTGCGTCGATTACGCCCCTCAAATAATTTTTGTGTCGGTCGGAACCTTCATCAAAGTTGTAGTCCTCGTATCTAAAGATGATCCTGGATTTTTGAATCACATGATTTCGCTACCGAAGCACGTGATATCCCCTGTTTGAAGGTCTATTTGTGCTTGTTTTTTCTGACGGCGATTGCGGCCGAGTTCGCCCCTCAAATCAATTTTTTCATCGGGTGGGACCCTTCATCAAAGTTGTTGTCTTGTATGTAAAGATGATCACTGGATTTTTGAATCACCTGATTTGGCTACTGAAGCATGTGATAACTCCTTTTGAAGAACTACTTGCTCTTGTTTTTTTACGAGACGGATTGCGGCCGATTCTGCCCCTCAAATAAATTTTTCCGTCGGTCCGACCCTTCATCAAAGTTGTAGTCCCCGTATGTAAAGATGATCCCTGGATTTTTGAATCACATGATTTCGCTACTAGAAGCACGTGATATCCCCATTTCAAGGTCTATTTGTGCTTGTTTTTTTAAGAAGCGGATTGCGCCGAGTCCGCCCCTCAAATCAATTTTTCACGTCGGTGGGACCCTTCATCAAAGTTGTTGTCCCACGTATGTAAAGATGATCCTGGATTTTTGAATCACCTGATTTGGCTACCAGAAGCATTTGATAACTCCTTTTGAAGAACTACTTGCGCTTGTTTTTTTACGAAGCAGATTGCGGCCGATTCTGCACCTCAAATAATTTTTCCGTCGGTAGGAACCTTCATGAAAGTTGTAGATCTGTATGTAAAGATGATCCTGGATTTTTGAATCACATGATTTCGCTACCAGAAGCACGTGATATCCCCGTTTGAAGGTCTATTTGTGCTTGTTTTTTTAAGAAGCACATTGCGGTCGAGTCTGCCCCTCAAATCAATTTTCTGTCGGTCGGACCCTTCATCAAAGTTGTAGTCCTGTATGTAAAGATGATCCAGGATTTTTGAATAACCTGATTTGGCTACCAGAATCATGTGATAACTCCTTTTGAAGAACTACTTGCTCTTGTTTTTTTTACGAAGCGGGATTGCGGCGCTCACGCCCTCTCAAATAATTTTTCCGTCGGTTGGAACCTTCATCAAAGTTGTAGTCCCGTATCTAAAGATGATCCCTGGATTTTTTGAATCACATGATTTTCGCTACCGTAAGCACGTGATTTCCCCTGTTTGAAGGTCTATTTGTGCTTGTTTTTTTACGAGCGGATTGCGGCCAAAGTCCGCCCTCTCAAATCAATTTTACGTCGGTCGGAACCTTCATCAAAGTTGTAGTCCTGTATCTAAAGATGATCCCCGGATTTTTGAATCACATGATTTCACTACTGAAAGCACGTGATATCCCCTGTTTGAAGGTCTATTTGTGCTTGTTTTTTCTACGGCGGATTGCGGGCTGAGTCAACCCTCAAATCAATTTTTCGTCGGTCGGACCCTGCATCAAAATTGTGGTCCTGTATGTAAAGATGATCCCTGGATTTTTGAATCACATGATTTCACTACCGTAAGCACGTGATATCCCCGTTTGAAGGTCTATTTGTGCTTGTTTTTTTAAGAAGCACATTGCGGTCGAGTCCGCCCCTCAAATCAATTTTTACATCGGTCGGACTCTTCATCAAAGTTGTAGTCCCTGTATGTAAAGATGATCCAGGGATTTTTTGAATAACCCTGATTTGGCTACGTGAATCATGTGATAACTCCTTTTGAAGAACTACTTGCTCTTGTTTTTTTACGAAGCGGATTGCGGCCGATTCGCCCCTCAAATAATTTTTTGTGTCGGTCGAACCTTCATCAAAGTTGTAGTCCCTGTATCTAAAGATGATCCCGGATTTTTGAATCACATGATTTCGCTACTGTAAGCACGTGATATCCCCTGTTTGAAGGTCTATTTGTGCTTGTTTTTTTACGAAAGCGATTGCGGCCGAGTTCGCCCTCTCAAATCAATTTTTCAGTCGGTGGGACCCTTCATCAAAGTTGTTGTCTTGTATGTAAAGATGATCCTGGATTTTTTGAATCACCCGATTTGGCTACTGAAGCATGTGATAACTCCTTTTGAAGAACTACTTGCTCTTGTTTTTTACGAAGCAGATTGCGGCCGATTCGCCCCTCAAATAAATTTTTCCAGTCGGTCAGACCCTTCATCAAAGTTGTAGTCCTGTATGTAAAGATGATCCTGGATTTTTGAATCACATGATTTCGCTACTAGAAGCACGTGATATCCCCATTTCAAGGTCTATTTGTGCTTGTTTTTTTAAGAAGCAGATTGCGGCCGAGTCTGCCCCTCAAATCAATTTTCTGTCGGTGGGACCCTTCATCAAAGTTGTTGTCCTGTATGTAAAGATGATCCTGGATTTTTGAATCACCTGATTTGGCTACCAGAAGCATTTGATAACTCCTTTTGAAGAACTACTTGCGCTTGTTTTTTTACGAAGCAGATTGCGGCCGATTCTGCACCTCAAATAATTTTTCCGTCGGTAGGAACCTTCATGAAAGTTGTAGATCTGTATGTAAAGATGATCCTGGATTTTTGAATCACATGATTTCGCTACCAGAAGCACGTGATATCCCCGTTTGAAGGTCTATTTGTGCTTGTTTTTTTAAGAAGCACATTGCGGTCGAGTCTGCCCCTCAAATCAATTTTCAGTCGGTCGGACCCTTCATCAAAGTTGTAGTCCCCGTATGTAAAGATGATCCAGGATTTTTGAATAACCTGATTTGGCTACCAGAATCATGTGATAACTCCTTTTGAAGAACTACTTGCTCTTGTTTTTTTACGAAGCAGATTGCGGCCGCTTCTGCCCCTCAAATAATTTTTCCGTCGGTTGGAACCTTCATCAAAGTTGTAGTCCCCGTATCTAAAGATGATCCCTGGATTTTTGAATCACATGATTTCGCTACCGAAGCACGTGATTTCCCTGTTTGAAGGTCTATTTGTGCTTGTTTTTTTTACGAAGCGATTGCGGCCGAGTACGCCCCTCAAATCAATTTTTACATCGGTCGGAACCTTCATCAAAGTTGTAGTCTCGTATCTAAAGATGATCCCTGGATTTTTTGAATCACATGATTTCACTACTGGAAAGCACGTGATATCCCCTGTTTGAAGGTCTATTTGTGCTTGTTTTTTCTGACAGCGGGTGCGACTGAGTCAACCCCTCAAATCAATTTTCTGTCGGTCGGACCCTGCATCAAAATTGTGGTCCTGTATGTAAAGATGATCCTGGATTTTTGAATCACATGATTTCACTACCAGAAGCACGTGATATCCCCGTTTGAAGGTCTATTTGTGCTTGTTTTTTTAAGAAGCACATTGCGGTCGAGTCTGCCCCTCAAATCAATTTTCTGTCGGTCGGACCCTTCATCAAAGTTGTAGTCCTGTATGTAAAGATGATCCAGGATTTTTGAATAACCTGATTTGGCTACCAGAATCATGTGATAACTCCTTTTGAAGAACTACTTGCTCTTGTTTTTTTACGAAGCAGATTGCGGCCGATTCTGCCCCTCAAATAATTTTTGTGTCGGTCGGAACCTTCATCAAAGTTGTAGTCCTGTATCTAAAGATGATCCCGGATTTTTTGAATCACATGATTTCGCTACTGTAAGCACGTGATATCCCCGTTTGAAGGTCTATTTGTGCTTGTTTTTTTTACGAGCGATTGCGGTCGAGTCCGCCCTCTCAAATCAATTTTACGTCGGTGGGACCCTTCATCAAAGTTGTTGTCTTGTATGTAAAGATGATCCCGGATTTTTGAATCACCCGATTTGGCTACCGTAAGCATGTGATAACTCCTTTTGAAGAACTACTTGCTCTTGTTTTTTTTTACGAGCGATTAGTGCCGATTCGCCCTCTCAAATAAATTTTCCGTCTGGTCCGACCCTTCATCAAAGTTGTAGTCCTGTATGTAAAGATGATCCCTGGATTTTTTGAATCACATGATTTCGCTACTAGAAGCACGTGATATCCCCATTTCAAGGTCTATTTGTGCTTGTTTTTTTTAAGAAGCGGATTACGGCCGAGTCCGCTCTCAAATCAATTTTTCCGTCGGTGGGACCCTTCATCAAAGTTGTTGTCCCGTATGTAAAGATGATCCCTGGATTTTTTGAATCACCCGATTTGGCTACTGAAGCATTTGATAACTCCTTTTGAAGAACTACTTGCGCTTGTTTTTTTTACGAGCGCATTGCGCCGATTCCGCACCTCAAATAATTTTTCCGTCGGTAGGAACCTTCATGAAAGTTGTAGATCCGTATGTAAAGATGATCCTGGATTTTTGAATCACATGATTTCGCTACTGTAAGCACGTGATATCCCCGCTTTGAAGGTCTATTTGTGCTTGGTTTTTTTAAGAAGCACATTGCGGTCGAAGTCCGCTCCCTCAAATCAATTTTTCGTCTGGGTCGGACCCTTCATCAAAGTTGTAGTCCCGTATGTAAAGATAATCCAGGGATTTTTGAATAACTCTGATTTGGCTACGTGAATCATGTGATAACTCCTTTTGAAGAACTACTTGCGCTTGTTTTTTTACGAGCGATTGCGGCCGATCTCGCCCCTCAAATAATTTTTTCCGTCTGGTTGGAACCTTCATCAAAGTTGTAGTCCTCGTATCTAAAGATGATCCCTGGATTTTTGAATCACATGATTTCGCTACTGTAAGCACGTGATATCCCCTGTTTGAAGGTCTATTTGTGCTTGTTTTTTTACTGGGCTGCATTGCGGCCGAGTCCGCCCTCTCAAATCAATTTTCCGTCGGTGGGACCCTTCATCAAAGTTGTTGTCTTGTATGTAAAGATGATCCCGGATTTTTGAATCACTTGATTTGGCTACTGTAAGCATGTGATAACTCCTTTTGAAGAACTACTTGCTCTTGTTTTTTTTACGAGCGGATTGCAGCCCGATTCTCGCCCTCAAATAAATTTTTCCGTCTGGTCCGACCCTTCATCAAAGTTGTAGTCCTCGTATGTAAAGATGATCCTCGGATTTTTGAATCACATGATTTCGCTACTAGAAGCACGTGATATCCCCATTTCAAGGTCTATTTGTGCTTGTTTTTTAAGAAGCAGATTGCGGCCGAGTTCGCCCTCTCAAATCAATTTTTCCGTCTGGTGGGACCCTTCATCAAAGTTGTTGTCCTGTATGTAAAGATGATCCCGGATTTTTTGAATCACCCTGATTTGGCTACCGTAAGCATCCGATAACTCCTTTTGAAGAACTACTTGCGCTTGTTTTTTTTACGAAGCGGATTGCGCCGATTCGGCCCTCAAATAATTTTTTCCGTCGGTCTGAACCTTCATGAAAGTTGTAGTCCTGTATGTAAAGATGATCCTGGATTTTTTGAATCACATGATTTCGCTACTGTAGCTTGTGATATCCCCTGCTTTGAAGGTCTATTTGTGCTTGTTTTTTTACGAGCGATTGCGGCCGAGTCCGCCCTCTCAAATCAATTTTTCTCGTCTGGTGGGACACTTCATTAAAGTTGTTGTCCTGTATGTAAAGATGATCTTGGATTATTGAATCTTTTGATTTTGCTACCGTAAGCACGTGATAACCCCGCTTTGAAGGTCTATTTGTGCTTGTTTTTTTTTACTGAGTAGATTGCGGTCGAGTCCGCCCTCTCATATCAATTTTTCTCATGTGTCTGACCCTCGCATCAAAGTTGTAGTACTATATGTAAAGATGATGCTGGATTTTTGAATCACCTGATTTTGCTACCGAAGCACGTGATAACTCCTTTTGAAGAACTACTTGCGCTTGTTTTTTTTACGAGCGCATTGCGGCCGAGTCTCGCCCTCTCAAATCAATTTTTCCGTCTGGTGGGACCCTTCATCAAAGTTGTTGTCCTGTATGTAAAGATGATCTTGGATTTTTGAATCTTTTTATTTTGCTACTGAAGCATGTGATAACTCCTTTTGAAGAACTACTTGCGCTTGTTTTTTTACTGGCGTATTGCGGCCGATTCCGCTCCCTCAAATAATTTTTCCGTCGGTCTGAACCTTCATGAAAGTTGTAGTCCCTGTATGTAAAGATGATCCCTGAATTTTTGAATCACATGATTTCGCTACTGTAGCTTGTGATATCCCCCTGCTTTGAAGGTCTATTTGTGCTTGTTTTTTTACGAAGCGCATTGCGCCGAGTCCGCCCTCTCAAATCAATTTTTCCGTCTGGTGGGACCCTTCATTAAAGTTGTTGTCCTGTATGTAAAGATGATCTTGGATTATTGAATCTTTTGATTTTGCTACTGTAGCGTGTGATAACCCCGCTTTGAAGGTCTATTTGTGCTTGTTTTTTTTTACGAGTAGATTGCGGCTGAGTCCGCCCTCATATCAATTTTTCTCATTTGGCCGGACTCGCATCAAAGTTGTAGTACTCGTATGTAAAGATGATGCTGGATTTTTTGAATCACCTGATTTTGCTACCGTAAGCACGTGATAACTCCTTTTGAAGAACTACTTGCGCTTGTTTTTTTTACGATGCATTGCGGCCGAGTCCGCCCTCTCAAATCAATTTTTCTCGTTTGGTGGGACCCTTCATCAAAGTTGTTGTCCTGTATGTAAAGATGATCTTGGATTTTTGAATCTTTTTATTTTGCTACTGAAGCATGTGATAACTCCTTTTGAAGAACTACTTGCGCTTGTTTTTTTTTACGAAGCGCATTGCGGCCGATTCGCCCTCAAATAATTTTTCCGTTGTCTGAACCTTCATGAAAGTTGTAGTCCTTGTATGTAAAGATGATCCCGGATTTTTGAATCACATGATTTCGCTACTGTAAGCTTGTGATATCCCCTGCTTTGAAGGTCTATTTGTGCTTGTTTTTTTTACGAGCGATTGCGGCCGAGTCCGCCTCTCAAATCAATTTTTCTCGTCTGTGGGACCCTTCATTAAAGTTGTTGTCCTCGTATGTAAAGATGATCTTGGATTATTGAATCTTTTGATTTTGCTACTGTATGTGTGATAACCCCGCTTTGAAGGTCTATTTGTGCTTGTTTTTTTTACGAAGTAGATTGCGCCGAGTCTCGCCCTCTCATATCAATTTTTCTGCTCGGCTCGGACTCTGCATCAAAGTTGTAGTACTCGTATGTAAAGATGATGCTGGATTTTTGAATCACCCTGATTTTGCTACCGTAAGCACGTGATAACTCCTTTTGAAGAACTACTTGCGCTTGTTTTTTTTACTGAGCGGATTGCGGCCGAGTCTCGTCTCTCAAATCAATTTTTCTGTTTGGTGGGACCCTTCATCAAAGTTGTTGTCCCGTATGTAAAGATGATCTTGGATTTTTGAATCTTTTTATTTTGCTACCGTAAGCATGTGATAACTCCTTTTGAAGAACTACTTGCGCTTGTTTTTTTACGAGCGGATTGCGGCCGATTCCGCCCTCTCAAATAATTTTTTCCGTCTGGTCTGAACCTTCATCAAAGTTGTAGTCCTCGTATCTAAAGATGATCCCTGGATTTTTGAATCACATGATTTCGCTTCTGTAAGCACGTGATATCCCCTGCTTTGAAGGTCTATTTGTGCTTGTTGTTTTAGGAAGCGGATTGCGCCGAGTCCGCTCTCAAATCAATTTTTCCATCTGGTGGGACCCTTCATCAAAGTTGTTGTCCTGTATGTAAAGATGATCCCGGATTTTTGAATCACATGATTTCACTACCGTAAGCACGTGATATCCCCGCTTTGAAGGTCTATTTGTGCTTGTTTTTTTTAACAAGCAAATTGCGGTCGAGTTCCGCTCTCAAATCAATTTTTCTCGTCTGGTCTGACTCTTCATCAAAGTTGTAGTCCTCGTATGTAAAGATGATCCAGGGATTTTTTGAATAACCCTGATTTGGCTACTGTAATCATGTGATAACTCCATTTGAAGAACTACTTGCTCTTGTTTTTTTTACGTGCGTATTGCGGCCGATTCGCCCTCTCAAATAATTTTTCCGTCGGGTTGGAACCTTCATCAAAGTTGTAGTCCTCAGTATGTAAAGATGATCCCGATTTTTGAATCACATGATTTCGCTACTGAAGCACGTGATATCCCCGTTTGAAGGTCTATTTGTGCTTGTTTTTTTTACGAAGAAGATTGCGGTCGAGTTCCGCTCCTCAAATCAATTTTTCTCGTTTGGGTCTGACCCTTCATCAAAGTTGTAGTCCTGTATGTAAAGATGATCCAGGATTTTTTGAATAACCTGATTTGGCTACTGTAATCATGTGATAACTCCATTTGAAGAACTACTTGCTCTTGTTTTTTTACGAGCGTATTGCGGCCGATTCTCGCTCCCTCAAATAATTTTTCCGTCGGTTGGAACCTTCATCAAAGTTGTAGTCCTGTATGTAAAGATGATCCCCGGATTTTTTGAATCACATGATTTTCGCTACGAGAAGCACGTGATATCCCCATTTCAAGGTCTATTTGTGCTTGTTTTTTTTAAGAAGCGTATTGCGCCGAAGTCCGCCCTCTCAAATCAATTTTTCTGTCTGGTGGGACCCTTCATCAAAGTTGTTGTCCCGTATGTAAAGATGATCCCTGATTTTTTGAATCACCCTGATTTGGCTACCGTAAGCATCCGATAACTCCTTTTGAAGAACTACTTGCGCTTGTTTTTTTTACGAGCGTATTGCGCCGATTTTGCCCCTCAAATAATTTTTCCGTCTTGGCCGAACCTTCATGAAAGTTGTAGTCCTCGTATGTAAAGATGATCCCGGATTTTTGAATCACATGATTTCGCTACTGTAAGCTTGTGATATCCCCTGCTTGAAGGTCTATTTGTGCTTGTTTTTTTACGAGCGTATTGCGGCCGAGTCCCGCCCTCAAATCAATTTTCTCGTCTGGTGGGACCCTTCATTAAAGTTGTTGTCCTGTATGTAAAGATGATCTTGGATTATTGAATCTTTTGATTTTGCTACTGTAGGTGTGATAACCCCTGCTTTGAAGGTCTATTTGTGCTTGTTTTTTTTACGTAAGTAGATTGCGCCGAGTCCGCTCTCATATCAATTTTTCTCGTTTGTCTGACCCTCGCATCAAAGTTGTAGTACTCGTATATAAAGATGATGCTGGATTTTTGAATCACCCGATTTTGCTACTGTAAGCACGTGATAACTCCTTTTAAAGAACTACTTGCGCTTGTTTTTTTTACGAGCGTATTGCGGCCGAGTCCGCTCCCTCAAATCAATTTTTCCGTCTGGTGGGACCCTTCATCAAAGTTGTTGTCCCTGTATGTAAAGATGATCTTGGATTTTTGAATCTTTTTATTTTACTACCGAAGCATGTGATAACTCCTTTTGAAGAACTACTTGCGCTTGTTTTTTTTACGGCAGCATTGCGCCGATTCGCTCCCTCAAATAATTTTTTCCGTCATTGCTGAACCTTCATCAAAGTTGTAGTCCTCAGTATCTAAAGATGATCCCGGATTTTTGAATCACATGATTTCGCTTCTGTAAGCACGTGATATCCCCCTGTTTGAAGGTCTATTTGTGCTTGTTTTTTTTACGGCGTATTAGTGTCGAGTCCGCTCTCAAATCAATTTTTCTTCATTTGGCCGGACCCTCGCATCAAAATTGTGGTCCTCAGATGTAAAGATGATCCCGGATTTTTGAATCACATGATTTCACTACCGAAGCACGTGATATCCCCGCTTTGAAGGTCTATTTGTGCTTTTTTTTAAGAAGCAAATTGCGGCCGAGTTCCGCTCTCAAATCAATTTTTCTCGTCTGTCGGACCCTTCATCAAAGTTGTAGTCCTCGTATGTAAAGATGATCCGAGATTTTTTGAATAACCCTGATTTGGTTACTGTAATCATGTGATAACTCCTTTTGAAGAACTACTTGCTCTTGTTTTTTTACGAGCGCATTGCGCCGATTCTCGCTCTCAAATAATTTTTCCCTCGGTCTGAACCTTCATCAAAGTTGTAGTCCTCGTATCTAAAGATGATCCCTGGATTTTTGAATCACATGATTTCGCTACTGTAAGCACGTGATATCCATGTTTGAAGGTCTATTTGTGCTTGTTTTTTACGAAGCGGATTGCGGCCGAGTTCCGCCTCTCAAATCAATTTTTCCGTCTGGTGGGACCCTTCATCAAAGTTGTTGTCTTGTATGTAAAGATGATCCCTGGATTTTTTGAATCACCCGATTTGGCTACTGTAAGCATGTGATAACTCCTTTTTAAGAACTACTTGTTCTTGTTTTTTTACTGATGCGATTGCGGCCGATTCTCGCCCTCAAATAAATTTTTCCGTCGGTCCGACCCTTCATCAAAGTTGTAGTCCTCGTATGTAAAGATGATCCCTGGATTTTTTGAATCACATGATTTCGCTACTAGAAGCACGTGATATCCCCATTTCAAGGTCTATTTGTGCTTGTTGTTTTAGGAAGCAGATTGCGCCGAGTCTACCCCTCAAATCAATTTTTCCGTCTGGTGGGACCCTTCATCAAAGTTGTTGTCCCTGTATGTAAAGATGATCCCGGATTTTTGAATCACCCTGATTTGGCTACTGTAAGCATGCGATAACTCCTTTTGAAGAACTACTTGCGCTTGTTTTTTTACTGAGCGTATTGCGGCCGATCTCGCCCTCAAATAATTTTTCCGTTTGGTCTGAACCTTCATGAAAGTTGTAGTCCCTAGTATGTAAAGATGATCATGGATTTTTGAATCACATGATTTTGCTACCGTAAGCACGTGATATCCCCTGCTTTGAATGTCTATTTGTGCTTGTTTTTTTACGAGCGCATTGCGGCCGAGTCTCGCTCTCAAATCAATTTTTCTGTTTGGTGGGACCCTTCATTAAAGTTGTTGTCCCCGTATGTAAAGATGATCTTGGATTTTTTGAATCTTTTGATTTTGCTACCGTAAGCATGTGATAACTCCTTTTGAAGAACTACTTGCGCTTGTTTTTTTACGAGCGTATTGCGCCGATCAGTGCCCCTCAAATAATTTATCCGTCTGGCCTGAACCTTCATCAAAGTTGTAGTCCTCAGTATCTAAAGATGATCCCTGGATTTTTTGAATCACATGATTTCGCTACTGAAGCACGTGATATCCCCCGTTTGAAGGTCTATTTGTGCTTGTTTTTTTACGAGCGTATTGCGGTACGAGTCTACCCCTCAAATCAATTTTTTCGTTTGGTCTGACCCTCGCATCAAAATTGTGGTCCTCGTATGTAAAGATGATCCTCGGATTTTTGAATCACATGATTTCGCTACCGTAAGCATGTGATAACACCTTTTGAAGAACTACTTGCGCTTGTTTTTTTTACGGCGCATTGCGGCCAATTCTCGCCCTCAAATAAATTTTTCCGTCTGTCGGACCCTTCATCAAAGTTGTAGTCCCGTATGTAAAGATGATCCCGGATTTTTGAATCACATGATTTCGCTACTGTAAGCACGTGATATCCCCGCTTGAAAGTCTATTTGTGCTTGTTTTTTTTACGGCGATTGCGGCCGAGTCCGCCCTCTCAAATCAATTTTTCTGTCTGGTGGGACCGTTCATCAAAGTTGTTGTCCCGTATGTAAAGATGATCCCTGGATTTTTGAATCACCTGATTTTGCTACTAGAAGCATGTGATAACTCCTTTTGAAGAACTACTTGCGCTTGTTTTTTTACTGGGCGTATTGCGGCCGATTCTCGCCCTCAAATAAATTCTTCCGTCTGGCTCGGACCCTTCATCAAAGTTGTAGTCCCGTATGTAAAGATGATCCCTCGATTTTTGAATCACATGATTTCGCTACTGAAGCACGTGATATCCCCGCTTGAAAGTCTATTTGTGCTTGTTTTTTTTACGGCGCATTGCGGCCGAGTCCGCCTCTCAAATCAATTTTTCCGTCTGGTGGGACCGTTCATCAAAGTTGTTGTCCTCGTATGTAAAGATGATCCTCGGATTTTTGAATCACATGATTTTGCTACTAGAAGCATGTGATAACACCTTTTGAAGAACTACTTTGCGCTTGTTTTTTTACGAAGCGTATTGCGGCCAATTCTCGCCTCAAATAAATTTTTCCGTCTGGCTCGACCCTTCATCAAA
The DNA here is from genome assembly GCA_029030765.1 of Salix suchowensis. Classification (NCBI taxonomy): domain Eukaryota; kingdom Viridiplantae; phylum Streptophyta; class Magnoliopsida; order Malpighiales; family Salicaceae; genus Salix; species Salix suchowensis. The sequence continues at coordinate 5,037,171 of CM054994.1, forward strand.
GTTGTAGTCCTCGTATGTAAAGATGATCCTCGGATTTTTGAATCACATGATTTCGCTACCGTAAGCACGTGATATCCCCGCTTTGAAAGTCTATTTGTGCTTGTTTTTTTTTACAGGCGCATTGCGGCCGAGTCCGCCCTCTCAAATCAATTTTTCCGTCTGGGTGGGACCGCTTCATCAAAGTTGTTGTCCCTGTATGTAAAGATGATCCTGGATTTTTGAATCACCTGATTTTGCTACTAGAAGCATGTGATAACTCCCTTTGAAGAACTACTTGCGCTTGTTTTTTTTACGGCGTATTGCCGCCGATTCTCGCTCCTCAAATAATTTTTCCGTCTGTCTGAACCTTCATCAAAGTTGTAGTCCTCGTATGTGAAGATGATCCCTGGATTTTTGAATCACATGATTTCGCTACTGTAAGCACGTGATATCCCCCGCTTTGAAGGTCTATTTGTGCTTGTTTTTTTACGGCGTATTGCGGCCGAGTTCCGCTCTCAAATCAATTCTTTCTCGTCTGGTCGGACCCTGCATCAAAATTGTGGTCCCTGTATGTAAAGATGATCCCTGGATTTTTTGAATCACATGATTTCGCTACTGTAAGCACGTGATATCCCCGCTTTGAAGGTCTATTTGTGCTTGTTTTTTTTACGTAGCAAATTGCGGCCGAGTCCGCCGCTCAAATCAATTTCTTCTCGTTTGGCCTGACCCTTCATCAAAGTTGTAGTCCCGTATGTAAAGATGATCCCGTGATTTTTGAATCACCCGATTTTGCTACTGTAAGCATGTGATAACTCCTTTTGAAGAACTACTTGCGCTTGTTTTTTTACGGCAGCATTGCGGCCGATTCTCGCCCTCAAATAAATTCTTTCCGTCTGGGTCTGACCCATCATCAAAGTTGTAGTCCTGTATGTAAAGATGATCCCTGATTTTTGAATCACATGGTTTCGCTACTGTAAGCACGTGATATCCCCCGCTTGAAGGTCTATTTGTGCTTGTTTTTTTTACGAGCGCATTGCAGCCGAGTCCGCTCCCTCTAATCAATTTTTTCGTCCGTGGGACCCTTCACAAAGTTGTTGTCCTCGTACGTAAAGATGATCCTGGATTTTTGAATCACATGGTTTCGCTACTGAAGCACGTGATATCCCCTGTTTGAAGGTCTATTTGTGCTTGTTTTTTTTACGGCGTATTGCGCCGAGTCCGCCTCAAATCAATTTTTTGTCTGGGTCTGACCCTCGCATCAAAATTGTGGTCCTCGTATGTAAAGATGATCCTCGATTTTTGAATCACATGATTTCGCTACTGTAAGCATGTGATATCCCCGCTTGAAGGTCTATTTGTGCTTGTTTTTTTTACGAAGCAAATTGCGTCGAGTCTCCGCTCTCAAATTAATTTTTCTCTGTCTGGCTGACCCTTCATCAAAGTTGTAGTCCCTGTATGTAAAGATGATCCTGGATTTTTTGAATCACGTGGTTTCGCTACTGTAAGCACGTGATATCCCCCGCTTGAAGGTCTATTTGTGCTTGTTTTTTTACAAAGCAAATTGCGGCCGAGTCCGCCCTCTCTAATCAATTTTCTCTGTCCGTGGACCCTTCATCAAAGTTGTTGTCCTCGTATGTAAAGATGATCCTCGGATTTTTTGAATCACCCGATTTGGCTACCGTAAGCATGTGATAACTCCTTTTGAAGAACTACTTGCTCTTGTTTTTTTACTGAGCGTATTGCGGCCGATTCTCGCTCTCAAATAAATTTTTCATCTGTGGGACCCTTCATCAAAGTTGTTGTCCTCGTATGTAAAGATGATCCTGGATTTTTGAATCACCTGATTTGGCTACCAAAAGCATGTGATAACTCCTTTTGAAGAACTACTTGCGCTTGTTTTTTTACGAAGCAGATTGCGGCCGATTCGCCCCTCAAATAATTTTTTCCGCTTGGTCTGAACCCTGCATGAAAGTTGTAGTCCTGTATGTAAAGATGATCCCTGGATTTTTGAATCACATGATTTCGCTACTGAAGCATGTGATATCCCCGCTTTGAAGGTCTATTTGTGCTTGTTTTTTTTACTAAGCAAATTGCGGCCGAGTCCGCTCTCAAATTAATTTTCTCGTCTGGCTCTAACCTTCATCAAAGTTGTATTCCTCGTATCTAAAGATGATCCCCGGATTTTTGAATCACATGATTTTGCTACCGTAGCACGTGATATCCCCGCTTTGAAGGTCTATTTGTGCTTGTTTTTTTACGTAGCGATTGCGGCCGAGTCTCGCTCTCAAATCAATTTTTTCGTCTGGTGGGACCCTTCATCAAAGTTGTTGTCCTGTATGTAAAGATGATCTTGGATTTTTTGAATCTTTTGATTTTGCTACTGTAAGCATGTGATAACTCCTTTTGAAGAACTACTTGCGCTTGTTTTTTTTACTGAAGCGGATTGCGGCCGATTCGCCCCTCAAATAATTTTTTCCGTTTGGGTCGGAACCTTCATGAAAGTTGTAGTCCTCAGTATGTAAAGATGATCCTGGATTTTTGAATCACATGATTTCGCTACTGTAAGCACGTGATATCCCCTGCTTTGAAGGTCTATTTGTGCTTGTTTTTTTACGAGCGTATTGCGGCCGAGTCCCGCTCTCAAATCAATTTTTCTCTAGTGGGACCCTTCATTAAAGTTGTTGTCCCTGTATGTAAAGATGATCTTGGATTTTTAAATCTTTTGATTTTGCTACTGTAAGCATGTGATAACTCCTTTTGAAGAACTACTTGCGCTTGTTTTTTTTACGGCGCATTGCGCCGATTCTCGCCCTCAAATAATTTTTTCCGTCTGGGTCTGAACCCTTCATCAAAGTTGTATTCCCCGTATCTAAAGATGATCCCTGGATTTTTGAATCACATGGTTTTCGCTACTGAAGCACGTGATATCCCCTGCTTTGAAGGTCTATTTGTGCTTGTTTTTTTTACGAGCTGATTGCGGCCGAGTCCCGCTCTCAAATCAATTTTTCGTCTGGCTGACCCCTGCATCAAAATTGTGGTCCCTGTATGTAAAGATGATCCTCGGATTTTTGAATCACATGATTTCGCTACTGTAAGCATGTGATATCCCCGCTTGAAGGTCTATTTGTGCTTGTTTTTTTACGAAGCAAATTGCGGTCGAGTCCGCCTCTCAAATCAATTTTTCCGTTTGTCTGACCCTTCATCAAAGTTGTAGTCCCTGTATGTAAAGATGATCCCGGATTTTTGAATCATATGGTTTCGCTACTGTAAGCACGTGATATCCCCGCTTGAAGGTCTATTTGTGCTTGTTTTTTTTACGAAGCGCATTGCGCCGAGTCCGCTCCCTCTAATCAATTTTTCTCGTCCGTGGGACCCTTCATCAAAGTTGTTGTTCTCGTATGTAAAGATGATCCCTGGATTTTTTGAATCACCTGATTTGGCTACTGTAAGCATGTGATAACTCCTTTTGAAGAACTACTTGCTCTTGTTTTTTTTACGGCGCATTGCGCCGATTCTCGCCCTCTCAAATCAATTTTTCTCGTTTGGTGGGACCCTTCATCAAAGTTGTTGTCCTCGTATGTAAAGATGATCCTGGATTTTTTGAATCACTTGATTTGGCTACTGTAAGCATGTGATAACTCCTTTTGAAGAACTACTTGCGCTTGTTTTTTTACGAAGAAGATTGCGGCTCGATTCTCGCCCTCAAATAATTTTCCGTCTGTCTGAACCTTCATGAAAGTTGTAGTCCCTGTATGTAAAGATGATCTTGGATTTTTGAATAACCCGATTTGGCTACTAGAATCATGTGATAACTCCTTTTGAAGAACTACTTGCTCTTGTTTTTTTACTGAAGCGATTGCGGCCGATTCTCGCCTCTCAAATAATTTTTTTCCGTCTGTCTGAACCTTCATCAAAGTTGTAGTCCTCGTATCTAAAGATGATCCCTGGATTTTTTGAATCACATGATTTCGCTACTGTAGCACGTGATATCCCCTGCTTTGAAGGTCTATTTGTGCTTGTTTTTTTTACGAAGCGTATTGCGGCCGAGTTCCGCTCTCAAATCAATTTTTCTCGTTTGGGACCCTTCATCAAAGTTGTTGTCTTGTATGTAAAGATGATCCTGGATTTTTGAATCACCCGATTTGGCTACCGTAAGCATGTGATAACTCCTATTGAAGAACTACTTGCTCTTGTTTTTTTTACAGGCGTATTGCGGCCGATTCTCGCCCTCAAATAAATTCTTCCGTCTGGGTCTGACCTCTTCATCAAAGTTGTAGTCCTCGTATGTAAAGATGATCCCTGGATTTTTTGAATCACATGATTTCGCTACTAGAAGCACGTGATATCCCCATTTCAAGGTCTATTTGTGCTTGTTTTTTTAAGAAGCGATTGCGGCCGAGTTCGCCCTCTCAAATCAATTTTTCTCGTCTGGTGGGACCCTTCATCAAAGTTGTTGTCCTCGTATGTAAAGATGATCCCTGGATTTTTGAATCACCTGATTTGGCTACTGTAAGCATGTGATAACTCCTTTTGAAGAACTACTTGCGCTTGTTTTTTTACTGAGCGTATTGCGCCGATTCTCGCCCTCAAATAATTTTTCCGTCTGGCCGAACCTTCATCAAAGTTGTAGTCCTCGTATGTAAAGATGATCCCTGGATTTTTTGAATCACATGATTTTCGCTACTGTAGCACGTGATATCCCCCTGCTTTGAAGGTCTATTTGTGCTTGTTTTTTTTACGGCGTGATTGCGTCGAGTCCGCCTCTCAAATCAATTTTTCCGTTTGTGGGACCCTTCATTAAAGTTGTTGTCCAAGATGTAAAGATGATCTTGGATTTTTTGAATCTTTTGATTTTTCTACCGTAAGCATGTGATAACTCCTTTTGAAGAACTACTTGCGCTTGTTTTTTTACTGGCGTGATTGCGGCCGATTCTCGCCCTCAAATAATTTTTTCCGTCTGGTCGAACCTTCATGAAAGTTGTAGTCCTCGTATGTAAAGATGATCCCTGGATTTTTGAATCACATGATTTCGCTACTGTAAGCACGTGATATCCCCTGCTTTGAAGGTCTATTTGTGCTTGTTTTTTTTACGGCGCATTGCGGCCGAGTCCGCTCTCAAATCAATTTTTCCGTCTGGCCTGACCTTGCATCAAAATTGTGGTCCCTGTATGTAAAGATGATCCTCGGATTTTTTGAATCACATGATTTCACTACTGAAGCATGTGATATCCCCCTGCTTGAAGGTCTATTTGTGCTTGTTTTTTTAAGAAGCAAATTGCGGCCGAAGTTAGCCCCTCAAATCAATTTTTCTGGCTGCTCTGACCTCTTCATCAAAGTTGTAGTCCTGTATGTAAAGATGATCCAGGATTTTTTGAATAACCCTGATTTGGCTACCGTAATCATGTGATAACTCCTTTTGAAGAACTACTTGCGCTTTGTTTTTTTTACGGGCGTATTGTGGCCGATTCTCGCCTCAAATAATTTTTCCGCTCGGTCTGAACCCTTCATCAAAGTTGTATTCCCGTATCTAAAGATGATCCCTGGATTTTTGAATCACATGATTTCGCTACCGTAAGCACGTGATATCGCTAATTGAAGGTCTATTTGTGCTTGTTTTTTTACGAAGCGTATTGCGGCCGAGTTCGCCCTCTCAAATCAATTTTTCTCGTTTGGTGGGACCCTTCATCAAAGTTGTTGTCTTGTATGTAAAGATGATCCTGGATTTTTGAATCACCCGATTTGGCTACTGTAAGCATGTGATAACTCCTTTTGAAGAACTACTTGCTCTTGTTTTTTTTACGAAGCAAATTGCGGCCGATTCTCGCCCTCTCAAATAAATTTTTCCGTCTGTCCGACCCTTCATCAAAGTTGTAGTCCTCGTATGTAAAGATGATCCCTGGATTTTTGAATCACATGATTTCGCTACTAGAAGCACGTGATATCCCCATTTCAAGGTCTATTTGTGCTTGTTTTTTTTAAGAAGCGTATTGCGGCCGAGTTCCGCTCTCAAATCAATTTTTCTCGTCTGGTGGGACCCTTCATCAAAGTTGTTGTCCTGTATGTAAAGATGATCCTGGATTTTTGAATCACCCTGATTTGGCTACCGTAAGCATGTGATAACTCCTTTTGAAGAACTACTTGCGCTTGTTTTTTTACGAGCGTATTGCGCCGATTCCGCTCTCAAATAATTTTTTCCGTCGGTCGGAACCTTCATGAAAGTTGTAGTCCCGTATGTAAAGATGATCCTCGATTTTTTGAATCACATGATTTCGCTACTGTAAGCACGTGATATCCCCTGCTTTGAAGGTCTATTTGTGCTTGTTTTTTTTACGGCGCATTGCGCCGAGTTCCGCCTCTCAAATCAATTTTTCCGTCTGTGGGACCCTTCATTAAAGTTGTTGTCCAAGATGTAAAGATGATCTTGGATTTTTTGAATCTTTTGATTTTTGTACCGTAAGCATGTGATAACTCCTTTTGAAGAACTACTTGCGCTTGTTTTTTTACGAAGCGTATTGCGGCCGATTCTCGCCCTCAAATAATTTTTCCGTCTGGTCTGAACCTTCATCAAAGTTGTAGTCCTCGTATCTAAAGATGATCCCTGGATTTTTGAATCCCATGATTTCGCTACTGTAAGCACGTGATATCCCCTGCTTTGAAGGTCTATTTGTGCTTGTTTTTTTACGAAGCAGCATTGCGGCTGAGTCCGCCCTCAAATCAATTTTTTTCGTCTGGCCGGACTCTGCATCAAAATTGTGGTCCCGTATGTAAAGATGATCCTGGATTTTTGAATCACATGATTTCGCTACTGTAAGCATGTGATATCCCCGCTTGAAGGTCTATTTGTGCTTGTTTTTTTTACGAAGCAAATTGCGGTCGAGTTCGCCTCTCAAATCAATTTTTCTCGTTTGCTTGGACCCTTCATCAAAGTTGTAGTCCTGTATGTAAAGATGATCTAGGATTTTTGAATCACCCGATTTTGCTACTGTAAGCATGTGATAACTCCTTTTGAAGAACTACTTGCGCTTGTTTTTTTACGAAGCGCATTGCGGCCGATTCGCCCTCAAATAAATTTTTCCGTTTGGCCTGACTCTTCATTAAAGTTGTAGTCCTATATGTAAAGATGATCCCCGGATTTTTGAATCACATGATTTCGCTACTGTAGCACGTGATATCCCCGCTTGAAAGTCTATTTGTGCTTGTTTTTTTTACGAAGCGTATTGCGGCCGAAGTCCGCCCTCTCAAATCAATTTTTCTCGTTTGTGGGACCCTTTATCAAAGTTGTTGTCCTCGTATGTAAAGATGATCCCTGGATTTTTGAATCACCCTGATTTTGCTACCGTAAGCATGTGATAACTCCTTTTGAAGAACTACTTGCGCTTGTTTTTTTTACTGAGCTGTATTGCGCCGATTCTCGCCCTCAAATAATTTTTCCGTCTGGTCTGAACCTTCATCAAAGTTGTAGTCCTCGTATGTAAAGATGATCCCTGGATTTTTGAATCACATGATTTCGCTACTGTAAGCACGTGATATCCCCCGTTTGAAGGTCTATTTGTGCTTGTTTTTTTACGAAGCAGTATTACGGGCCGAGTCCGCCCTCTCAAATCAATTTTTTCGTCTGGTCTGACCCTCGCATCAAAATTGTGGTCCCTGTATGTAAAGATGATCTAGGATTTTTGAATCACCCGATTTTGCTACTGTAAGCATGTGATAACTCCTTTTGAAGAACTACTTGCGCTTGTTTTTTTTACGGCGCATTGCGGCCGATTCTCGCCCTCTCAAATAATTTTTTCCGTCTGTCGAACCTTCATCAAAGTTGTATTCCTCGTATCTAAAGATGATCCCCGGATTTTTTGAATCACATGATTTTCGCTACTGTAAGCACGTGATATCCCCTGCTTTGAAGGTCTATTTGTGCTTGTTTTTTTTACGGCGCATTGCGGCCGAGTCCGCCTCTCAAATCAATTTTTCTCGTTTGTGGGACCCTTCATCAAAGTTGTTGTCCCTGTATGTAAAGATGATCCCTGGATTTTTTGAATCTTTTGATTTTGCTACCGTAAGCATGTGATAACTCCTTTTGAAGAACTACTTGCGCTTGTTTTTTTTACGGCGTGATTGCGGCCGATTCTCGCTCTCAAATAATTTTTCCGTCTGGCCTGAACCTTCATGAAAGTTGTAGTCCTCGTATGTAAAGATGATCCCCGGATTTTTTGAATCACATGATTTCGCTACTGTAGCTACGTGATATCCCCTGCTTGAAGGTCTATTTGTGCTTGTTTTTTTTACGAAGCGTATTGCGCCGAGTCCGCCCTCTCAAATCAATTTTTCTCGTTAGTGGGACCCTTCATTAAAGTTGTTGTCCCTGTATGTAAAGATGATCTTGGATTTTTAAATCTTTTGATTTTGCTACTGTAAGCATGTGATAACTCCTTTTGAAGAACTACTTGCGCTTGTTTTTTTTACGTAGCGCATTGCGGCCGATTTTGCCCCTCAAATAATTTTTTCCGTCTGGCCTGAACCTTCATCAAAGTTGTATTCCCGTATCTAAAGATGATCCCTGGATTTTTTGAATCACATGGTTTCGCTTACTAGAAGCACGTGATATCCCCTGCTTTGAAGGTCTATTTGTGCTTGTTTTTTTTACGAGTCGATTGCGCCGAGTCCCCGCTCTCAAATCAATTTTTTGTCTGGTGGGACCCTTCATTAAAGTTGTTGTCCAAGATGTAAAGATGATCCCTGGATTTTTTGAATCACATGATTTCGCTACTGTAAGCACGTGATATCCCCCTGCTTTGAAGGTCTATTTGTGCTTGTTTTTTTTACGAAGCCGATTGCGGTCGAAGTCCGCCCTCTCAAATCAATTTTTCCGTCTGTGGGACCCTTTATCAAAGTTGTTGTCCTGTATGTAAAGATGATCCTCGATTTTTGAATCACCCTGATTTTGCTACTGTAAGCATGTGATAACTCCTTTTGAAGAACTACTTGCGCTTGTTTTTTTTACTGCAGCATTGCGGCCGATTCCGCCTCTCAAATAATTTTTTCCGTCTGGTCTGAACCTTCATCAAAGTTGTAGTCCCTGTATGTAAAGATGATCCCTGGATTTTTGAATCACATGATTTCGCTACTGTAAGCACGTGATATCCCCCTGCTTTGAAGGTCTATTTGTGCTTGTTTTTTTACGAAGGCGATTGCGCTCGAGTCCGCCCTCTCAAATCAATTTTTCGTTGGTGGGACCCTTCATTAAAGTTGTTGTCCTGTATGTAAAGATGATCTTGGATTTTTAAATCTTTGATTTTGCTACTGTAAGCATGTGATAACTCCTTTTGAAGAACTACTTGCGCTTGTTTTTTTTACTGAGCGTATTGCGCCGATTCTCGCCTCAAATAATTTTTCCGTCTGGGTCTGAACCTTCATCAAAGTTGTATTCCTCGTATCTAAAGATGATCCCGGATTTTTGAATCACATGGTTTCGCTACTGTAAGCACGTGATATCCCCCTGCTTTGAAGGTCTATTTGTGCTTGTTTTTTTTACGAAGCCGATTGCGGCCGAGTTCCCGCCCTCTCAAATCAATTTTTCTCGTTTGGCCTGACCCTGCATCAAAATTGTGGTTCTGTATGTAAAGATGATCCTGATTTTTGAATCACATGATTTCGCTACTGTAAGCATGTGATATCCCCGCTTGAAGGTCTATTTGTGCTTGTTTTTTTACTGAAGCAAATTGCGGCCGAGTCCGCCTCTCAAATCAATTTTTCTCGTTTAGTCGACTCTTCATCAAAGTTGTAGTCGTGTATGTAAAGATGATCCCTGGATTTTTGAATCATATGGTTTCGCTACTGTAAGCACGTGATATCCCCGCTTTGAAGGTCTATTTGTGCTTGTTTTTTTTACGTAGCGCATTGCGCCGAGTCTCCGCTCTCTAATCAATTTTTCTCGTCCGTGGGACCCTTCATCAAAGTTGTTGTTCCGTATGTAAAGATGATCCCCGGATTTTTTGAATCACCCGATTTGGCTACTGAAGCATGTGATAACTCCTTTTGAAGAACTACTTGCTCTTGTTTTTTTTACTTAAGCAAATTGCGGCCGATTCTCGCTCTCAAATAAATTTTTCCGCTCGGTCCCGACCCTTCATCAAAGTTGTAGTCCTATATGTAAAGATGATCCCTGGATTTTTGAATCACATGATTTCGCTACTAGAAGCACGTGATATCCCCATTTCAAGGTCTATTTGTGCTTGTTTTTTTAAGAAGCGCATTGCGGCCGAGTCCGCCCTCTCAAATCAATTTTTCTCGTCTGGTGGGACCCTTCATCAAAGTTGTTGTCCCTGTATGTAAAGATGATCCCTGGATTTTTGAATCACCCTGATTTGGCTACTGAAGCATGTGATAACTCCTTTTGAAGAACTACTTGCGCTTGTTTTTTTTTACGGCGTGATTGCGGCCGATTCTCGCCCTCAAATAATTTTTTCCGTCTGGTCGAACCTTCATCAAAGTTGTAGTCCTCAGTATGTAAAGATGATCCCGGATTTTTTGAATCACATGATTTCGCTACCGTAAGCACGTGATATCCCCCTGTTTGAAGGTCTATTTGTGCTTGTTTTTTTTACGAAGCGATTGCGGCCGAAGTCCGCTCTCAAATCAATTTTCTCGTCTGTGGGACCCTTCATTAAAGTTGTTGTCCAAGTATGTAAAGATGATCTTGGATTTTTTGAATCTTTTGATTTTTCTACCGTAAGCATGTGATAACTCCTTTTGAAGAACTACTTGCGCTTGTTTTTTTTACGAGCGCATTGCGGCCGATTCCCGCCTCAAATAATTTTTTCCGTCTGGCCTGAACCTTCATCAAAGTTGTAGTCCTCAGTATCTAAAGATGATCCCGGATTTTTTGAATCACATGATTTCGCTACTGTAAGCACGTGATATCCCCTGCTTTGAAGGTCTATTTGTGCTTGTTTTTTTACGAAGCGTATTGCGCCGAGTCCGCTCTCAAATCAATTTTTTCGTCTGGGTCGGACCCTCGCATCAAAATTGTGGTCCTCGTATGTAAAGATGATCCCGGATTTTTGAATCACATGATTTCGCTACCGTAGGCACGTGATATCCCCGCTTTGAAAGTCTATTTGTGCTTGTTTTTTTACGAGCGTATTGCGCCGAGTCCGCTCTCAAATCAATTTTTCTCGTTTGGGTCGGACCCTTCATCAAAGTTGTAGTCCCGTATGTAAAGATGATCCCCGGATTTTTTGAATCATATGGTTTCGCTACTGTAAGCACGTGATATCCCCGCTTGAAGGTCTATTTGTGCTTGTTTTTTTTACGAGCGCATTGCACTGAGTCCGCCCTCTAATCAATTTTTTCGTCCGTGGGACCCTTCATCAAAGTTGTTGTTCTGTATGTAAAGATGATCCCTGGATTTTTGAATCACCCTGATTTGGCTACTGTAAGCATGTGATAACTCCTTTTGAAGAACTACTTGCTCTTGTTTTTTTACTGAAGCGATTGCGGCCGATTCGCCCCTCAAATCAATTTTTTTGTCTGGTGGGACCCTTCATCAAAGTTGTTGTCCCTGTATGTAAAGATGATCCCTGGATTTTTTGAATCACCCGATTTGGCTACTGTAAGCATGTGATAACTCCCTTTTTAAGAACTACTTGCGCTTGTTTTTTTACGAAGAAGATTGCGCCGATTCTCGCCCTCTCAAATAATTTTTTCCGTCTGTCTGAACCTTCATGAAAGTTGTAGTCCCTGTATGTAAAGATGATCCCTGGATTTTTGAATAACCCTGATTTGGCTACTGTAATCATGTGATAACTCCTTTTGAAGAACTACTTGCTCTTGTTTTTTTTACGGCAGCATTGCGGCCGATTCTCGCCCTCTCAAATAATTTTTTCCGTCTGGTCTGAACCTTCATCAAAGTTGTAGTCCTCGTATCTAAAGATGATCCCTGGATTTTTGAATCACATGATTTCGCTACTGTAAGCACGTGATATCCCCTGCTTTGAAGGTCTATTTGTGCTTGTTTTTTTTACGAGCGTATTGCGGCCGAGTTCGCCCTCTCAAATCAATTTTCTCGTTTGGTGGGACCCTTCATCAAAGTTGTTGTCTTGTATGTAAAGATGATCCCTGGATTTTTTGAATCACCCGATTTGGCTACTGAAGCATGTGATAACTCCTTTTGAAGAACTACTTGCTCTTGTTTTTTTACGGCAGCATTGCGGCCGATTCTTAACCTTAAATCAATTTTCCGTCTGTGGGACCCTTCATCAAAGTTGTAGTCCTCGTATGTAAAGATGATCCCTGGATTTTTGAATCACCCTGATTTTGCTACTGTAAGCATGTGATAACTCCTTTTGAAGAACTACTTGCGCTTGTTTTTTTAACGAGCGATTGCGCCGATTCTCGCCCCTCAAATATATTTTCCGTCTGGGTCTGACCCTTCATCAAAGTTGTAGTCCTAGTATGTAAAGATGATCATGGATTTTTGAATCACATGATTTCGCTACTGTAGCACGTGATATCCCCGCTTTGAAGGTCTATTTGTGCATGTTTTTTTTACGAGCGCATTGCGGCCGAGTTCGCCTCTCAAATCAATTTTTCTCGTCTGACCTGACGCATCAAAATTGTGGTCATGTATGTAAAGATGATCCCTGGATTTTTTGAATCACATGATTTTCGCTACCGTAAGCACGTGATATCCCCGCTTTGAAGGTCTATTTGTGCTTGTTGTTTTACTGAAGCAAATTGCGCCGAGTCCGCCCTCAAATCAATTTTCTGTTGGTGGGACCCTTCATCAAAGTTGTAGTCCCTGTATGTAAAGATGATCCCTGGATTTTTGAATCACCCTGATTTTGCTACCGAAGCATGTGATAACTCCTTTTGAAGAACTACTTGCGCTTGTTTTTTTACGAGCGTATTGCGGCCGATTCCGCCCTCTCAAATAAATTTTTTTCGTCTGGTCTGACCCTTCATCAAAGTTGTAGTCCTCGTATGTAAAGATGATCCTCGGGTTTTTGAATCACATGATTTCGCTACTGTAAGCATGTTATAACTCCTTTTGAAGAACTACTTGCGCTTGTTTTTTTTACTGAAGCGATTGCGGTCGAGTCCCGCCCTCTCAAATTAATTTTTCGTCCGTCTGACCCTTCATCAAAGTTGTAATCCCGTATGTAAAGATGATCCTAGATTTTTTGAATCACATGATTTCGCTACTGAAGCACGTGATATCCCCCGCTTTGAAGGTCTATTTGTGCTAGTTTTTTTACGAAGCATATTGCGGCCGATTTTGCCCCTCAAATAAATTTTCCGTCGGTCGGACCCTTCAATAAAGTTGTAATCCCTGTATGTAAAGATGATCTTGGATTTTTTGAATCACATGATTTCGCTACTGTAAGCACGTGATAACTCCTTTTGAAGAACTACTTGCGCTTGTTTTTTTACGAAGCATTTTTGCGGCCGAGTTCCGCCCTCTCAAATCAATTTTTCGTCGGTGGGACCCTTCATCAAAGTTGTTGTCCTGTATGTAAAGATGATCCTGGATTTTTGAATCACCTGATTTTGCTACTGAAGCATGTGATAACTCCTTTTGAAGAACTACTTGCGCTTGTTTTTTTAACGAGCGGATTGCGGCCGATTCGCCCCTCAAATATATTTTTCCGTCTGGTCGGACCCTTCATCAAAGTTGTAGTCCTCGTATGTAAAGATGATCATGGATTTTTTGAATCACATGATTTCGCTACTGTAAGCACGTGATATCCCCGCTTTGAAGGTCTATTTGTGCTTGTTTTTTTACGAAGTAGATTGCGCCGAGTCCCGCCCTCTCAAATCGATTTTTCCGTCTGGGTCGGACCCTTCATCAAAGTTGTAGTCCCTGTATGTAAAGATGATCCTGGATTTTTGAATCACATGATTTCGCTACTGTAAACACGTGATATCCCCATTTCAAGGTCTATTTGTGCTTGTTTTTTTACAAAGCGTATTGCGGCCGAGTCCGCCCCTCAAATCAATATTCACGTCGGCTTTGGACCCTTCATCAAAGTTGTAGTCCCTGTATGTAAAGATGATCCTGGTTTTTGAATCACATGATTTCGCTACTGTAAGCATGTGATAACTCCTTTTGAAGAACTACTTGCCCTTGTTTTTTTTACTGAAGCGGATTGCGGCCGAGTCCGCCCCTCAAATCAATTTTTCTCATTTGGGTCGGACCCTTCATCAAAGTTGTAGTCCTGTATGTAAAGATGATCCTGCATTTTTTGAATCACCCTGATTTTGCTACTGTAGCACGTGATAACTCCTTTTGAAGAACTGCTTGCACTTGTTTTTTTACGAGCGGATTGTGGCCGATTCTCGCCCTCTCAAAAAACATTTTTGTCTGGTCGGACCATTCATCAAAGTTGTAGTCCTATAAGTAAAGATGATCCCTGGATTTTTGAATCACATGATTTCGCTACTGTAAGAACTTGATATCCCCGCTTTGAAGGTCTATTTGTGCATGTTTTTTTTACGGCGGATTGCGCCGAGTCCGCCCTCTCAAATCAATTTTTCTCGTTTGGCCCGACTCGCATCAAAATTGTGGTCCTATATGTAAAGATGACCCTCGGATTTTTTGAATCACATGATTTCGCTACTGTAAGCACGTGATATCCCCGCTTTGAAGGTCTATTTGTGCTTGTTTTTTTACGAAGCAAATTGCGGCCGAGTCTGCCCCTCAAATCAATTTTCTGTTGGTGGGACCCTTCATCAAAGTTGTAGTCCTGTATGTAAATATGATCCTGGATTTTTGAATCACCTGATTTTGCTACCAGAAGCATGTGATAACTCCTTTTGAAGAACTACTAGCGCTTGTTTTTTTACGAAGCAGATTGCGGCCGATTCTGCCCCTCAAATAAATTTTCCGTCGGCCGGACCCTTCATCAAAGTTATAGTCCTGTATGTAAAGATGATCCTGGATTTTTGAATAACATGATTTCGCTACCAGAAGCACGTGATAACTCCTTTTGAAGAACTACTTGCGCTTGTTTTTTTACGAGCGATTGCGGCCGATTCCGCCCCTCAAATAAATTTTCCGTCTGGTCGGACCCTTCATCAAAGTTGTAGTCCCTGTATGTAAAGATGATCCTGGTTTTTGAATCACATGATTTCGCTACTGAAGCATGTTATAACTCCTTTTGAAGAACTACTTGCGCTTGTTTTTTTTACTGAAGCGATTGCGGTCGAGTCCGCCCTCTCAAATCAATTTTTCTGTCGGTCGGACCCTTCATCAAAGTTGTAATCCCGTATGTAAAGATGATCCTAGATTTTTGAATCACATGATTTCGTTACTGTAAGCACGTGGTATCCCCGTTTGAAGGTCTATTTGTGCTCGTTTTTTTTACGAAGCGATTGCGGGACGATTCGCCCCTCAAATAAATTTTTCCGTCTGGTCGGACTCTTCATCGAGTTATAGTCCTCTATGTAAAGATGATCCTGAATTTTTGAATAACATGATTTCGCTACCGTAAGCACGTGATATCCCCGCTTTGAAAGTCTATTTGTGCTTGTTTTTTTTACGAGCGTATTGCGGCCGAGTTCGCCCTCTCAAATCAATTTTTCCGTCTGGGTCGGACCCTTCATCAAAGTTGTAATCCCGTATGTAAAGATGATCTTGGATTTTTTGAATCACATGATTTCGCTACTGTAAGCACGTGATAACTCCTTTTGAAGAACTACTTGCGCTTGTTTTTTTTACGAGCAGATTGCGGCCGAGTCCGCCCTCTCAAATGAATTTTTCTCGTCTGGTCGGACCCTTCATCAAAGTTGTAATCCCGTATGTAAAGATGATCTTGGATTTTTGAATCACCCTGATTTGGCTACTGAAGCATGTGATAACTCCTTTTGAAGAACTACTTGCTCTTGTTTTTTTTACTGAAGCGGATTGCGCCGATTCTCGCCCTCAAATAAATTTTTCCGTCTGGTCGGACCCTTCATTAAAGTTGTAGTCCCTGTATGTAAAGATGATCCTGGATTTTTGAATCACATGATTTCGCTACTGTAAGCACGTGATATCCCCGCTTTGAAAGTCTATTTGTGCTTGTTTTTTTTACGAAGCGCATTGCGGCCGAGTCCGCCCCTCAAATCAATTTTTCTCGTCTGGTGGGACCCTTTATCAAAGTTGTTGTCCCGTATGTAAAGATGATCCCTGGATTTTTGAATCACCTGATTTTGCTACTGAAGCATGTGATAACTCCTTTTGAAGAACTACTTGCGCTTGTTTTTTTTACGAAGCGCATTGCGGCCGATTCCCGCCTCAAATAATTTTTTCCGTCGGTCGGAACCTTCATGAAAGTTGTAGTCCCGTATGTAAAGATGATCCTAGATTTTTTGAATCACATGATTTCGCTACCGTAAGCACGTGATATCCCCTGTTTGAAGGTCTATTTGTGCTTGTTTTTTTTTACGAGCGGATTGCGGCCGAGTCCGCCCTCTCAAATCAATTTTTTCGTCGGTGGGACCCTTCATTAAAGTTGTTGTCCCAAAGTATGTAAAGATGATCTTGGATTTTTGAATCTTTTGATTTTTCTACCGTAAGCATGTGATAACTCCCTTTTGAAGAACTACTTGCGCTTGTTTTTTTACGAAGCAGATTGCGCCGATTCCCGCCCCTCAAATAATTTTTTCCGTCTGGTCGAACCTTCATCAAAGTTGTAGTCCCTGTATCTAAAGATGATCCTGGATTTTTGAATCACATGATTTCGCTACTGAAGCATGTGATATCCCCTGCTTGAAGGTCTATTTGTGCTTGTTTTTTTTACGAGCGTATTGCAGGGCTGAGTCCGCCCTCAAATCAATTTTTCGTCGATCGGACCCCTGCATCAAAATTGTGGTCCCGTATGTAAAGATGATCCTGGATTTTTGAATCACATGATTTCGCTACCGTAAGCATGTGATATCCCCGCTTTGAAGGTCTAGTTGTGCTTGTTTTTTTACGAAGCAAATTGCGGCCGAGTTCGCCCTCTCAAATCAATTTTTTTGTCGGTCGGACCCTTCATCAAAATTGTAGTCCTGTATGTAAAGATGATCCTGGTTTTTGAATCACATGATTTCGCTACTGAAGCATGTTATAACTCCTTTTGAAGAACTACTTGCGCTTGTTTTTTTTACTGAGCGATTGCGGCCGAGTTCGCCCCTCAAATCAATTTTTCCGTCTGGTCGGACCCTTCATCAAAGTTGTAATCCCTGTATGTAAAGATGATCCTAGATTTTTGAATCACATGATTTCGTTACTGTAAGCACGTGGTATCCCCCGTTTGAAGGTCTATTTGTGCTCGTTTTTTTTACGAAGCGGATTGCGGACGATTCGCCCCTCAAATAAATTCTTCCGTCGGTCGGACTCTTCATCGAGTTATAGTCCTCTATGTAAAGATGATCCCTGAATTTTTGAATAACATGATTTCGCTACCGTAAGCACGTGATATCCCCCGCTTTGAAAGTCTATTTGTGCTTGTTTTTTTTACGAGCGTATTGCGGCCGAGTTCGCCCTCTCAAATCAATTTTTCCGTCTGGGTCGGACCCTTCATCAAAGTTGTAATCCCGTATGTAAAGATGATCTTGGATTTTTTGAATCACATGATTTCGCTACTGTAAGCACGTGATAACTCCTTTTGAAGAACTACTTGCGCTTGTTTTTTTTACTGAAGCGGATTGCGGCCGAGTCCGCCCTCTCAAATGAATTTTTCGTCTGGTCTGACCCTTCATCAAAGTTGTAATCCCTGTATGTAAAGATGATCTTGGATTTTTGAATCACTTGATTTGGCTACCGTAAGCATGTGATAACTCCTTTTGAAGAACTACTTGCTCTTGTTTTTTTACTGAGCGGATTGCGGCCGATTCTCGCCCTCAAATAAATTTTTTCGTCTGGTCGGACCCTTCATTAAAGTTGTAGTCCCTGTATGTAAAGATGATCCTGATTTTTGAATCACATGATTTCGCTACTGTAAGCACGTGATATCCCCGTTTGAAAGTCTATTTGTGCTTGTTTTTTTTACTGAGCGTATTGCGGCCGAGTCCGCCCTCTCAAATCAATTTTTCTCGTCTGGTGGGACCCTTTATCAAAGTTGTTGTCCCTGTATGTAAAGATGATCCTGGATTTTTGAATCACCCTGATTTTGCTACTGTAAGCATGTGATAACTCCTTTTGAAGAACTACTTGCGCTTGTTTTTTTACGAGCGGATTGCGGCCGATTCGCCCCTCAAATAATTTTTCCGTCTGGGTCTGAACCTTCATGAAAGTTGTAGTCCCTGTATGTAAAGATGATCCTAGATTTTTGAATCACATGATTTTCGCTACTGAAGCACGTGATATCCCCCTGTTTGAAGGTCTATTTGTGCTTGTTTTTTTTACGAAGCGTATTGCGGTCGAGTCCGCCCTCTCAAATCAATTTTTCTGTCTGTGGGACCCTTCATTAAAGTTGTTGTCCCAAGTATGTAAAGATGATCTTGGATTTTTTGAATCTTTTGATTTTTCTACCGTAAGCATGTGATAACTCCTTTTGAAGAACTACTTGCGCTTGTTTTTTTTACGAAGCAGATTGCGGCCGATTCTCGCCCCTCAAATAATTTTTTCCGTCTGGGTCGAACCTTCATCAAAGTTGTAGTCCTCGTATCTAAAGATGATCCTGGATTTTTTGAATCACATGATTTCGCTACTGTAAGCACGTGATATCCCCCGTTTGAAGGTCTATTTGTGCTTGTTTTTTTTACGGCGTATTGCGGCTGAGTCCGCCCCTCAAATCAATTTTTCGTCGATCGGACCTCGCATCAAAATTGTGGTCCCGTATGTAAAGATGATCCCTGGATTTTTGAATCACATGATTTCGCTACTGAAGCATGTGATATCCCCGCTTGAAGGTCTATTTGTGCTTGTTTTTTTACGAAGCAAATTGCGGTCGAGTTCGCTCCCTCAAATCAATTTTTTGTCTGGTCGGACCCTTCATCAAAATTGTAGTCCTCGTATGTAAAGATGATCCAGGATTTTTGAATCACCTGATTTTGCTACTGTAAGCATGTGATAACTCCTTTTGAAGAACTACTTGCGCTTGTTTTTTTTACGAAGTAGATTGCGGCCGATTCTCGCCCCTCAAATAAATTTTTCCGTCGGTCGGACCCTTCATTAAAGTTGTAGTCCTGTATGTAAAGATGATCCTGGATTTTTTGAATCACATGATTTCGCTACTGAAGCACGTGATATCCCCGTTTGAAAGTCTATTTGTGCTTGTTTTTTTTACTGAAGCGATTGCGGCCGAGTCCGCCCTCTCAAATCAATTTTTCTCGTCTGGTGGGACCCTTTATCAAAGTTGTTGTCCTGTATGTAAAGATGATCCCTGGATTTTTGAATCACCCTGATTTTGCTACCGAAGCATGTGATAACTCCTTTTGAAGAACTACTTGCGCTTGTTTTTTTTACGAGCGGATTGCGGCCGATTCCGCCCCTCAAATAATTTTTCCGTCTGGTCGGAACCTTCATCAAAGTTGTAGTCCTGTATGTAAAGATGATCCCTGGATTTTTTGAATCACATGATTTCGCTACTGTAAGCACGTGATATCCCCTGTTTGAAGGTCTATTTGTGCTTGTTTTTTTACGAGCGATTGCGGGCTGAGTCCGCCCCTCAAATCAATTTTTCGTCTGGTCGGACCCTGCATCAAAATTGTGGTCCCTGTATGTAAAGATGATCCTAGATTTTTTGAATCACATGATTTCGCTACCGGAGGCACGTGATATCCCCGTTTGAAAGTCTATTTGTGCTTGTTTTTTTACGAGCGGATTGCGGCCGAGTCCGCCCCTCAAATCAATTTTTCCGTTTGGTCGGACCCTTCATCAAAGTTGTAGTCCCTGTATGTAAAGATGATCCCGGGATTTTTGAATCACCTGATTTTGCTACCGTAAGCATGTGATAACTCCTTTTGAAGAACTACTTGCGCTTGTTTTTTTACGAATCGGATTGCGGCCGATTCTGCCCCTCAAATAAATTTTCCGTCGGTCGGATCCTTCATCAAAGTTGTAGTCTTGTATGTAAAGATGATCCTGGATTTTCGAATCACATGGTTTCGCTACCAGAAGCACGTGATATCCCCGTTTGAACGTCTATTTGTGCTTGTTTTTTTTACGAAGCGGATTGCGGCCGAGTCCGCCCTCTCAAATCAATTTTTCGTCGCTCGGACCTCGCATCAAAATTGTGGTCCTGTATGTAAAGATGATCCTGGATTTTTTGAATCACATGATTTCGCTACTGTAAGCATGTGATATCCCCGCTTTGAAGGTCTATTTGTGCTTGTTTTTTTTACGAGTAGATTGCGGCCGAGTCCGCCCTCAAATCAATTTTTTCCGTCTGGTCGGACCCTTCATCAAAGTTGTAGTCCTGTATGTAAAGATGATCCTCGATTTTTGAATCACATGATTTCGCTACCAGAAACACGTGATATCCCCATTTCAAGGTCTATTTGTGCTTGTTTTTTTACAAAGCAGATTGCGGCCGAGTCCGCCCCTCAAATCAATATTCTGTCGGTCGGACCCTTCATCAAAGTTGTAGTCCTGTATGTAAAGATGATCCTGGTTTTTGAATCACATGATTTCGCTACCAGAAGCATGTGATAACTCCTTTTGAAGAACTACTTGCCCTTCTTTTTTTACGAGCGGATTGCGGCCGAGTCCGCCCTCTCAAATCAATTTTTCTCGTTTGGGTCGGACCCTTCATCAAAGTTGTAGTCCTGTATGTAAAGATGATCCTGCATTTTTGAATCACCTGATTTTGCTACCAGAAGCACGTGATAACTCCTTTTGAAGAACTGCTTGCACTTGTTTTTTTTTACGAGCGGATTGTGGCCGATCTCGCCCTCTCAAAAAACATTTTTTGTCGGTCGGACCATTCATCAAAGTTGTAGTCCTATAATTAAAGATGATCCCTGGATTTTTTGAATCACATGATTTCGCTACTGGAAGAACTTGATATCCCCGCTTTGAAGGTCTATTTGTGCATGTTTTTTTTACGAGCGGATTGCGGCCGAGTCCGCCCTCTCAAATCAATTTTTCCGTCGGTCGGACCCTCGCATCAAAATTGTGGTCCTATATGTAAAGATGACCCCTGGATTTTTGAATCACATGATTTCGCTAGCGAAGCACGTGATATCCCCGTTTGAAGGTCTATTTGTGCTTGTTTTTTTACTGAAGCAAATTGCGGCCGAGTCCGCCCTCTCAAATCAATTTTTCATTGGTGGGACCCTTCATCAAAGTTGTAGTCCCCGTATGTAAATATGATCCTGGATTTTTGAATCACCTGATTTTGCTACCGAAGCATGTGATAACTCCTTTTGAAGAACTACTAGCGCTTGTTTTTTTACGAGCGGATTGCGGCCGATTCCGCCCCTCAAATAAATTTTTCCGTCGGTCGGACCCTTCATCAAAGTTGTAGTCCCGTATGTAAAGATGATCCTGGTTTTTGAATCACATGATTTCGCTACTGAAGCATGTTATAACTCCTTTTGAAGAACTACTTGTGCTTGTTTTTTTACGAAGCGGATTGCGGCCGAGTCCGCCCTCTCAAATCAATTTTTCCGTCTGGGTCGGACCCTTCATCAAAGTTGTAATCCCTGTATGTAAAGATGATCCTAGATTTTTTGAATCACATGATTTCGCTACTGTAAGCACGTGGTATCCCCGTTTGAAGGTCTATTTGTGCTCGTTTTTTTACGGCAGCATTGCGGCTGATTCGCCCTCTCAAATAATTTTTCCGTCGGTCGGAACCTTCATCAAAGTTGTAGTCCCTGTATGTAAAGATGATCCCTGGATTTTTTGAATCACATGATTTCGCTACCGTAAGCACGTGATATCCCCTGTTTGAAGGTCTATTTGTGCTTGTTTTTTTACTGAGCGATTGCGGCGAGTCCGCTCTCAAATCAATTTTTTCGTCTGGTCGGACCCTGCATCAAAATTGTGGTCCTCGTATGTAAAGATGATCCTAGATTTTTGAATCACATGATTTCGCTACTGTAAGCACGTGATATCCCCGCTTTGAAGGTCTATTTGTGCTTGTTTTTTTACGAAGTAGATTGCGGCCGAGTATGCCCCTCAAATCAATTTTTCCGTCTGGCTCGGACCCTTCATCAAAGTTGTAGTCCCTGTATGTAAAGATGATCCTGGATTTTTGAATCACATGATTTCGCTACTGTAAACACGTGATATCCCCCGTTTGAAAGTCTATTTGTGCTTGTTTTTTTTACGAAGCGATTGCGGCCGAGTCTCGCTCTCAAATCAATTTTTCCGTCTGTCGGACCCTTCATCAAAGTTGTAATCCCCGTATGTAAAGATGATCTTGGATTTTTGAATCACATGATTTCGCTACTGAAGCACGTGATAACTCCTTTTGAAGAACTACTTGCGCTTGTTTTTTTTACGGCGATTGCGGCCGAGTCCGCCCTCTCAAATGAATTTTTCGTCTGGTCGGACCCTTCATCAAAGTTGTAATCCCTGTATGTAAAGATGATCTTGGATTTTTTGAATCACATGATTTCGCTACTGTAAGCACGTGATAACTCCTTTTGAAGAACTACTTGCGCTTGTTTTTTTACGAGCGATTGCGGCCGATTCTGCCCTCAAATAAATTTTCCATCTGGTCGGACCCTTCATCAAAGTTGTATTCCCTGTATGTAAAGATGATCCTCGGTTTTTTGAATCACATGATTTCGCTACTGTAAGCATGTGATAACTCCTTTTGAAGAACTACTTGCGCTTGTTTTTTTACGAAGCATTTTGCGGTCGAGTCCGCCCTCTCAAATCAATTTTTCCGTCGGTGGGACCCTTCATCAAAGTTGTTGTCCTGTATGTAAAGATGATCCTGGATTTTTGAATCACCCTGATTTTGCTACCGTAAGCATGTGATAACTCCTTTTGAAGAACTACTTGCGCTTGTTTTTTAACGAGCGATTGCGCCGATTCGCCCCTCAAATATATTTTCCGTCTGGGTCGGACCCTTCATCAAAGTTGTAGTCCTGTATGTAAAGATGATCCTGGATTTTTTGAATCACATGATTTCGCTACTGAAGCACGTGATATCCCCTGTTTGAAGGTCTATTTGTGCTTGTTTTTTTTACGGCGGATTGCGGCTGAGTCCGCCCCTCAAATCAATTTTTTCGTCTGGTCTGACTCTGCATCAAAATTGTGGTCCCTGTATGTAAAGATGATCCTAGATTTTTTGAATCACATGATTTCGCTACTGAAGCACGTGATAACTCCTTTTGAAGAACTACTTGCGCTTGTTTTTTTACGAGCGATTGCGGCCGAGTCCGCCCTCTCAAATGAATTTTTTCGTCTGGGTCGGACCCTTCATCAAAGTTGTAATCCCGTATGTAAAGATGATCTTGGATTTTTTGAATCACATGATTTCGCTACTGTAAGCACGTGATAACTCCTTTTGAAGAACTACTTGCACTTGTTTTTTTTACGAGCGATTGCGGCCGATTCTCGCCCTCTCAAATAAATTTCTTTCCATCGGTCGGACCCTTCATCAAAGTTGTAGTCCCTGTATGTAAAGATGATCCTGGTTTTTTGAATCACATGATTTCGCTACTGTAAGCATGTGATAACTCCTTTTGAAGAACTACTTGCGCTTGTTTTTTTACGAAGCATTTTGCGGCCGAGTTCGCCCTCTCAAATCAATTTTTTCATCGGTGGGACCCTTCATCAAAGTTGTTGTCCTGTATGTAAAGATGATCCCTGGATTTTTTGAATCACCTGATTTTGCTACCGTAAGCATGTGATAACTCCTTTTGAAGAACTACTTGCGCTTGTTTTTTTTACGAAGCGGATTGCGGCCGATTCTCGCCCCTCAAATAATTTTTCCGTCTGTCTGAACCTTCATCAAAGTTGTAGTCCTCGTATGTAAAGATGATCCTGGATTTTTTGAATCACATGATTTCGCTACTGTAAGCACGTGATATCCCCCTGTTTGAAGGTCTATTTGTGCTTGTTTTTTTACGAAGCAGATTGCGGGCCGAGTCCGCCCTCAAATCAATTTTTCGTCTGTCTGACCCTGCATCAAAATTGTGGTCCTGTATGTAAAGATGATCCTAGATTTTTTGAATCACATGATTTCGCTACCGTAGGCACGTGATATCCCCGTTTGAAAGTCTATTTGTGCTTGTTTTTTTACGAAGCGTATTGCGGCCGAGTCCGCCCCTCAAATCAATTTTTCTCGTTTGGCCTGACCCTTCATCAAAGTTGTAGTCCCTGTATGTAAAGATGATCCAGGATTTTTGAATCACCTGATTTTGCTACCGTAAGCATGTGATAACTCCTTTTGAAGAACTACTTGCGCTTGTTTTTTTACGAGCGTATTGCGGCCGATTCTCGCCCTCAAATAAATTTTTCCGTCTGTCGGATCCTTCATCAAAGTTGTAGTCTTGTATGTAAAGATGATCCCTGGATTTTTCGAATCACATGGTTTCGCTACTGTAAGCACGTGATATCCCCGTTTGAACGTCTATTTGTGCTTGTTTTTTTTACGGCGGATTGCGGCCGAGTCCGCTCCCTCAAATCAATTTTTCGTCGCTCGGACCCTCGCATCAAAATTGTGGTCCCTGTATGTAAAGATGATCCTGGATTTTTTGAATCACATGATTTCGCTACTGTAAGCTTGTGATATCCCCGTTTGAAGGTCTATTTGTGCTTGTTTTTTTTACGAAGTAGATTGCGGCCGAGTCTCGCTCTCAAATCAATTTTCTCGTCTGGTGGGACCCTTCATTAAAGTTGTTGTCCCAAAGTATGTAAAGATGATCTTGGATTCTTGAATCTTTTAATTTTTCTACCGTAAGCATGTGATAACTCCTTTTGAAGAACTACTTGCGGTTGTTTTTTTACGAAGCAGATTGCGGCCGATTCTGCTCCTCAAATAATTTTTCCGTCGGTCGGAACCTTCATCAAAGTTGTAGTCCTGTATCTAAAGATGATCCCTGGATTTTTTGAATCACATGATTTCGCTACTGTAAGCATGTGATATCCCCTGCTTTGAAGGTCTATTTGTGCTTTTTTTTACGAGCGATTGCGGCCGAGTCCGCCCTCTCAAATCAATTTTTCTGTCGCTTGGACCCCTGCATCAAAATTGTGGTCCCTGTATGTAAAGATGATCCCGGATTTTTGAATCACATGATTTCGCTACTGTAAGCATGTGATATCCCCGCTTTGAAGGTCTATTTGTGCTTGTTTTTTTACTGAAGCAAATTGTGGCCGAGTCCGCCCTCTCAAATCAATTTTTCTCGTCTGGGTCGGACCCTTCATCAAAGTTGTAGTCCCGTATGTAAAGATGATCCAGGATTTTTGAATCACCTGATTTTGCTACCGTAAGCATGTGATAACTCCTTTTGAAGAACTACTTGCGCTTGTTTTTTTTACGAGCGATTGCGGCCGATTCTCGCCCTCAAATAAATTTTTCCGTCGGTCGGACCCTTCATTAAAGTTGTAGTCCTCGTATGTAAAGATGATCCCTGGATTTTTGAATCACATGATTTCGCTACTGTAGGCACGTGATATCCCCCGCTTTGAAAGTCTATTTGTGCTTGTTTTTTTACGAGCGTATTGCGGCCGAGTCCGCTCTCAAATCAATTTTTCGTCGGTCGGACCCTTCATCAAAGTTGTAGTCCCGTATGTAAAGATGATCCGAGATTTTTGAATCACCTGATTTTGCTACTGAAGCATGTGATAACTCCTTTTGAAGAACTACTTGCGCTTGTTTTTTTTACGAGCGCATTGCGGCCGATTCTCGCCCCTCAAATAAATTTTTCCGTCTGGTCGGATCCTTCATCAAAGTTGTAGTCTTGTATGTAAAGATGATCCTGGATTTTTCGAATCACATGGTTTCGCTACCGTAAGCACGTGATATCCCCGCTTTGAACGTCTATTTGTGCTTGTTTTTTTTACGAGCGGATTGCGGTCGAGTCCGCCCTCTCAAATCAATTTTTCGTCGCTCGGACCCCTGCATCAAAATTGTGGTCCCTGTATGTAAAGATGATCCTGGATTTTTGAATCACATGATTTCGCTACTGTAAGCTTGTGATATCCCCGCTTTGAAGGTCTATTTGTGCTTGTTTTTTTTACGAAGTAGATTGCGGCCGAGTCCGCCCTCTCAAATCAATTTTTCCGTCTGGGTGGGACCCTTCATTAAAGTTGTTGTCCCAAAGTATGTAAAGATGATCTTGGATTCTTGAATCTTTTAATTTTTCTACCGTAAGCATGTGATAACTCCTTTTGAAGAACTACTTGCGGTTGTTTTTTTACGAGCGCATTGCGGCCGATTCTCGCTCCTCAAATAATTTTTTCCGTCTGGTCGGAACCTTCATCAAAGTTGTAGTCCTCGTATCTAAAGATGATCCCTGGATTTTTGAATCACATGATTTCGCTACTGTAAGCACGTGATATCCCCCGTTTGAAGGTCTATTTGTGCTTTTTTTTTACGGCGGATTGCGGCTGAGTCCGCTCTCAAATCAATTTTTTCGTCAGCTTGGACCCTCGCATCAAAATTGTGGTCCTGTATGTAAAGATGATCCTGGATTTTTTGAATCACATGATTTCGCTACTGTAAGCATGTGATATCCCCGCTTTGAAGGTCTATTTGTGCTTGTTTTTTTACGAAGCAAATTGTGGCCGAGTCCCGCCCTCTCAAATCAATTTTCCGTCGGTCGGACCCTTCATCAAAGTTGTAGTCCCTGTATGTAAAGATGATCCAGGGATTTTTTGAATCACCTGATTTTGCTACCGTAAGCATGTGATAACTCCTTTTGAAGAACTACTTGCGCTTGTTTTTTTACGAAGCGATTGCGGCCGATTCTCGCCCTCAAATAAATTTTTCCGTCTGGGTCGGACCCTTCATTAAAGTTGTAGTCCCTGTATGTAAAGATGATCCCTGGATTTTTTGAATCACATGATTTCGCTACCGTAAGCACGTGATATCCCCCGCTTTGAAAGTCTATTTGTGCTTGTTTTTTTTACGGCGTATTGCGCCGAGTCCGCCCTCTCAAATCAATTTTTCCGTCTGGTGGGACCCTTTATCAAAGTTGTTGTCCTGTATGTAAAGATGATCCCGGATTTTTGAATCACCTGATTTTGCTACCGTAAGCATGTGATAACTCCTTTTGAAGAACTACTTGCGCTTGTTTTTTTTACGAGCGTATTGCGGCCGATTCCGCCCCTCAAATAATTTTTTCCGTCGGCTGAACCTTCATCAAAGTTGTAGTCCCTGTATGTAAAGATGATCCTGGATTTTTTGAATCACATGATTTCGCTACCGTAAGCACGTGATATCCCCCTGTTTGAAGGTCTATTTGTGCTTGTTTTTTTTACGAGCGTATTGCGGCCGAGTCCCGCTCTCAAATCAATTTTTCTCGTTTGGCCGACCCTCTGCATCAAAATTGTGGTCCCTGTATGTAAAGATGATCCTGGATTTTTTGAATCACATGATTTCGCTACTGGAGGCACGTGATATCCCCCGTTTGAAAGTCTATTTGTGCTTGTTTTTTTACGAGCGGATTGCGGCCGAGTCCGCCCTCTCAAATCAATTTTTCGTCTGGTCGGACCCTTCATCAAAGTTGTAGTCCCCGTATGTAAAGATGATCCGGGATTTTTTGAATCACCCTGATTTTGCTACCGAAGCATGTGATAACTCCTTTTGAAGAACTACTTGCGCTTGTGTTTTTTACGAGCGCATTGCGGCCGATTCCGCCCTCTCAAATAAATTTTTCCGTCTGTCTGACCCTTCATCAAAGTTGTAGTCTTGTATGTAAAGATGATCCCTGGATTTTTCGAATCACATGGTTTCGCTACCGTAAGCACGTGATATCCCCCGTTTGAACGTCTATTTGTGCTTGTTTTTTTACGAGCGTATTGCGGCCGAGTCTACCCCTCTAATCAATTTTTCTCGTCCGTGGGACCCTTCATCAAAGTTGTTGTCCCTGTATGTAAAGATGATCCTGGATTTTTGAATCACCCTGATTTGGCTACCGTAAGCATGTGATAACTCCTTTTGAAGAACTACTTGCTCTTGTTTTTTTTACGAGCGTATTGCGGCCGATTCCGCCCCTCAAATCAATTTTTTCGTCGGTGGGACCCTTCATCAAAGTTGTTGTCCTGTATGTAAAGATGATCCTGGATTTTTTGAATCACCCTGATTTGGCTACCGTAAGCATGTGATAACTCCTTTTGAAGAACTACTTGCGCTTGTTTTTTTTACGAGCGATTGCGGCCGAGTTCGCCCTCTCAAATCAATTTTTCGTCGGTGGGACCCTTCATCAAAGTTGTTGTCCCTGTATGTAAAGATGATCCCGGATTTTTGAATCACCCTGATTTTGCTACCGTAAGCATGAGATAACTCCTTTTGAAGAACTACTTGCGCTTGTTTTTTTAACGAGCGCATTGCGCCGATTCCGCCCTCAAATATATTTTTCCGTCTGGTCGGACCCTTCATCAAAGTTGTAGTCCTCGTATGTAAAGATGATCCCTGGATTTTTTGAATCACATGATTTCGCTACCGTAAGCACGTGATATCCCCCGCTTTGAAGGTCTATTTGTGCATGTTTTTTTTACGAAGCGTATTGCGGCCGAGTCCTGTCCCTCAAATCAATTTTCTTTCGGTCGGACCCCTGCATCAAAATTGTGGTCCTGTATGTAAAGATGATCCCTGGATTTTTTGAATCACATGATTTCGCTACTGAAGCACGTGATATCCCCGTTTGAAGGTCTATTTGTCCTTGTTTTTTTTACGAGTAAATTGCGGCCGAGTCCCGCCCTCTCAAATCAATTTTCTCGTTGGTGGGACCCTTCATCAAAGTTGTAGTCCCTGTATGTAAAGATGATCCCGGATTTTTGAATCACCCTGATTTTGCTACTGTAAGCATGTGATAACTCCTTTTGAAGAACTACTTGCGCTTGTTTTTTTACGAGCGTATTACGGCCGATTCTCGCCCTCAAAAATAAATTTTTCCGTCGGTCGGACCCTTCATCAAAGTTGTAGTCCCGTATGTAAAGATGATCCTGGTTTTTGAATCACATGATTTCGCTACTGAAGCATGTGATAACTCCTTCTGAAGAACTACTTGCGCTTGTTTTTTTTACGAGTAGATTGCGGCCGAGTCCGCCCCTCAAATCAATTTTCTCGCGGTCTGACCCTTCATCAAAGTTGTAATCCTCGTATGTAAAGATGATCCCTGGATTTTTGAATCACATGATTTTGCTACCGTAAGCACGTGATATCCCCGCTTTGAAGGTCTATTTGTGCTTGTTTTTTTACGAACTAGATTGCGGCCGAGTTCGCCCTCTCAAATCAATTTTTCTCGCGGTCGGACCCTTCATCAAAGTTGTAATCCTGTATATAAAGATGATCCTGGATTTTTGAATCACATGATTTTGCTACCAGAAGCACGTGATATCCCCGTTTGAAGGTCTATTTGTGCTTGTTTTTTTACGAAGTAGATTGCGGCCGAGTCTGCCCCTCAAATCAATTTTCTGCCGGTCGGACCCTTCATCAAAGTTGTAATCCTGTATGTAAAGATGATCTTGGATTTTTGAATCACCTGATTTCGCTACCAGAAGCACGTGATATCCTCGTTTGAAGGTCTATTTGTGCTTGTTTTTTTTACGATGCGATTGCAGCTGAGTTCGCCCTCAAATCAATTTTTCGTCGGTGGGACCCTTCATCAAAGTTGTTGTCCCTGTATGTAAAGATGATCCCCGGATTTTTTGAATCACCTGATTTCGCTACCGTAAGCACGTCATATCCCCGTTTGAAGGTCTATTTGTGCTTTTTTTTATGAAGCGATTGCAGTCGAGTTCGCCCTCTCAAATCAATTTTTCGTCGGTGGGACCCTACATCAAAGTTGTTGTCCTGTATGTAAAGATGATCCCCGGATTTTTGAATCACCCGATTTTGCTACCGTAAGCATGTGATAACTCCTTTTGAAGAACTACTTGCGCTTGTTTTTTTAACGAAGCGTATTGCGGCCGATTCGCCCCTCAAATATATTTTTCCGTCTGGGTCGGACCCTTCATCAAAGTTGTAGTCCTAGTATGTAAAGATGATCATGGATTTTTGAATCACATGATTTCGCTACTGTAAGCACGTGATATCCCCGTTTGAAGGTCTATTTGTGCATGTTTTTTTAAGAAGCGATTGCGGCCGAGTCCGCCCTCTCAAATCAATTTTTTTTCGTCTGGGTCGGACCCTGCATCAAAATTGTGGTCCTCGTATGTAAAGATGATCCTCGGATTTTTTGAATCACATGATTTCGCTACCGTAAGCACGTGATATCCTCGTTTGAAGGTCTATTTGTGCTTGTTTTTTTTACGAAGCAAATTGCGGCCGAGTCCGCCCCTCAAATCAATTTTTCGTTGGTGGGACCCTTCATCAAAGTTGTAGTCCTCGTATGTAAAGATGATCCCCGGATTTTTGAATCACCCTGATTTAGCTACCGTAAGCATGTGATAACTCCTTTTGAAGAACAACTTGCGCTTGTTTTTTTTACGAGCGGATTGCGGCCGATTCTCGCCCTCAAATAAATTCTTTCCGTCGGTTGGACCCTTCATCAAAGTTGTAGTCCTGTATGTAAAGATGATCTTGGTTTTTGAATCACATGATTTCGCTACTGTAAGCATGTGATAACTCCTTTGAAGAACTACTTGCGCTTGTTTTTTTTACGAAGCATTTTGCGGCCGAGTTCGCTCCCTCAAATCAATTTTTCATCGGTGGGACCCTTCATCAAAGTTGTTGTCCCTGTATGTAAAGATGATCCCGGATTTTTGAATCACCCTGATTTTGCTACCGTAAGCATGTGATAACTCCTTTTGAAGAACTACTTGCGCTTGTTTTTTTACGAAGTAGATTGCGGCCGAGTCCGCCCTCTCAAATCAATTTTTCAGCGGTTGGACCCTTCATCAAAGTTGTAATCCCTGTATGTAAAGATGATCCCTGGATTTTTTGAATCACCCTGATTTAGCTACCGAAGCATGTGATAACTCCTTTTGAAGAACAACTTGCGCTTGTTTTTTTTACGAGCGGATTGCGGCCGATTCCGCCCCTCAAATAAATTTTTCCGTCGGTTGGACCCTTCATCAAAGTTGTAGTCCCTGTATGTAAAGATGATCTTGGTTTTTGAATCACATGATTTCGCTACTGTAAGCATGTGATAACTCCTTTGAAGAACTACTTGCGCTTGTTTTTTTTACGAAGCATTTTGCGGTCGAGTCCGCCCTCTCAAATCAATTTTTCGTCGGTGGGACCCTT
Source organism: Salix suchowensis (assembly GCA_029030765.1). Lineage (NCBI taxonomy): Eukaryota > Viridiplantae > Streptophyta > Magnoliopsida > Malpighiales > Salicaceae > Salix > Salix suchowensis. Next base: position 5,068,430 of record CM054994.1, read on the forward strand.
CATCAAAGTTGTTGTCCTGTATGTAAAGATGATCCTGGATTTTTGAATCACCCTGATTTTGCTACCGTAAGCATGTGATAACTCCTTTTGAAGAACTACTTGCGCTTGTTTTTTTTACGAGTAGATTGCGGCCGAGTCCGCCCCTCAAATCAATTTTTCTCGCGGTTGGACCCTTCATCAAAGTTGTAATCCCGTATGTAAAGATGATCCTGGATTTTTTGAATCACATGATTTCGCTACCGTAAGCACGTGATATCCCCGTTTGAAGGTCTATTTGTGCTTGTTTTTTTTACGAAGTAGATTGCGGCCGAGTCCGCTCCCTCAAATCAATTTTTCTAGCGGTCGGACCCTTCATCAAAGTTGTAATCCTATATGTAAAGATGATCCCCGGATTTTTTGAATCACATGATTTCGCTACCGTAAGCACGTGATATCCCCCGTTTGAAGGTCTATTTGTGCTTGTTTTTTTACGAAGCGATTGCGGCCGAGTCCGCCCCTCAAATCAATTTTTCGCGGTCGGACCCTTCATCAAAGTTGTAATCCCGTATGTAAAGATGATCTTGGATTTTTGAATCACCCTGATTTCGCTACTGTAAGCACGTGATATCCTCGTTTGAAGGTCTATTTGTGCTTGTTTTTTTACGAGCGCATTGCAGCCGAGTCCGCCCTCTCAAATCAATTTTTCCGACGGTGGGACCCTTCATCAAAGTTGTTGTCCCTGTATGTAAAGATGATCCTGGATTTTTGAATCACCCTGATTTCGCTACCGAAGCACGTGATATCCCCGTTTGAAGGTCTATTTGTGCTTGTTTTTTTATGAAGCAGATTGCGGCCGAGTTCGCCCTCTCAAATCAATTTTCTGTCGGTGGGACCCTACATCAAAGTTGTTGTCCTGTATGTAAAGATGATCCTGGATTTTTGAATCACCTGATTTTGCTACCAGAAGCATGTGATTACTCCTTTTGAAGAACTACTTGCGCTTGTTTTTTAACGAAGCATATTGCGGCCGATTCTGCCCCTCAAATATATTTTCCGTCGATCGGACCCTTCATCAAAGTTGTAGTCCTGTATGTAAAGATGATCATGGATTTTTGAATCACATGATTTCGCTACCAGAAGCACGTGATATCCCCGTTTGAAGGTCTATTTGTGCATGTTTTTTTAAGAAGCAGATTGCGGCCGAGTCTGCCCCTCGAATCAATTTTCTGTCGGTCGGACCCTACATCAAAATTGTGGTCCTGTATGTAAAGATGATCCTGGATTTTTGAATCACATGATTTCGCTACCAGAAGCACGTGATATCCTCGTTTGAAGGTCTATTTGTGCTTTTTTTTTACGAAGCAAATTGCGGCCGAGTCTGCCCCTCAAATCAATTTTCTGTTGGTGGGACCCTTCATCAAAGTTGTAGTCCTGTATGTAAAGATGATCCTGGATTTTTAAATCACCTGATTTAGCTACCAGAAGCATTTGATAACTCCTTTTGAAGAACTACTTGCGCTTGTTTTTTTACGAGCGGATTGCGGCCGATTCGCCCCTCAAATAAATTTTTCCGTCGGTCGGACCCTTCATCAAAGTTGTAGTCCTCGTATGTAAAGATGATCCTGGTTTTTGAATCACATGATTTCGCTACCGTAAGCATGTGATAACTCCCTTTTGAAGAACTACTTGCGCTTGTTTTTTTACGAAGCATTTTGCGGCCGAGTCTGCCCCTCAAATCAATTTTCTGTCGGTGGGACCCTTCATCAAAGTTTTATCCTGTATGTAAAGATGATCCTGGATTTTTGAATCACCTGATTTGGCTACTGAAGCATGTGATAACTCCTTTTGAAGAACTACTTGCGCTTGTTTTTTTAACGAGCGGATTGCGGCCGATTCTCGCCCTCAAATATATTTTTCCGTCGGTCGGACCCTTCATCAAAGTTGTAGTCCCTGTATGTAAAGATGATCCCTGGATTTTTTGAATAACATGATTTCGCTACTGAAGCACATGATATCCCCGTTTGAAGGTCTATTTGTGCTTGTTTTTTTACTAAGTAGATTGCGGCCGAGTCCGCCCCTCAAATCAATTTTTTCGTCTGGTCGGACCCTGCATCAAAATTGTGGTCCCTGTATGTAAAGATGATCCTGGATTTTTTGAATCACATGATTTCGCTACTGAAGCACGTGATATCCCCGCTTTGAAGGTCTATTTGTGCTTGTTTTTTTACTGAAGCAAATTGCGGCCGAGTCCGCCCTCTCAAATCAATTTTTCCGTTGGTGGGACCCTTCATCAAAGTTGTAGTCCCTGTATGTAAAGATGATCCCCGGATTTTTGAATCACCTGATTTTGCTACCGAAGCACGTGATATCCCCGTTTGAAGGTCTATTTGTGCTTGTTTTTTTTACGTAGCGGATTGCGGCCGATTCCGCCCCTCAAATAAATTTTTCCGTCGGTCTGACCCTTCATCAAAGTTGTAATCCTATATGTAAAGATGATCCTGGATTTTTGAATCACATGATTTCGCTACTGGAAGCACGTGATATCCCCGCTTTGAAGGTCTATTTGTGCTTGTTTTTTTACGAAGCAGATTGCGGCCGAGTCTGCCCCTCAAATCAATTTTCTGCCGGTCGGACCCTTCATCAAAGTTGTAATCCTGTATGTAAAGATGATCTTGGATTTTTGAATCACCTGATTTCGCTACCAGAAGCACGTGATATCCTCGTTTGAAGGTCTATTTGTGCTTGTTTTTTTACGAGCAGATTGCAGCCGAGTCTCGCTCCCTCAAATCAATTTTTCCGACGGTGGGACCCTTCATCAAAGTTGTTGTCCTGTATGTAAAGATGATCCCTGGATTTTTTGAATCACCCTGATTTCGCTACCGTAAGCACGTGATATCCCCGCTTTGAAGGTCTATTTGTGCTTGTTTTTTTATGAAGCGATTGCAGTCGAAGTCCGCCCTCTCAAATCAATTTTTCCGTCGGTGGGACCCTACATCAAAGTTGTTGTCCCGTATGTAAAGATGATCCCTGGATTTTTGAATCACCTGATTTTGCTACCGAAGCATGTGATTACTCCTTTTGAAGAACTACTTGCGCTTGTTTTTTTAACGAAGCATATTGCGCCGATTCTCGCCCCTCAAATATATTTTTCCGTCGATCGGACCCTTCATCAAAGTTGTAGTCCTCAGTATGTAAAGATGATCATGGATTTTTGAATCACATGATTTCGCTACTGTAAGCACGTGATATCCCCCGCTTTGAAGGTCTATTTGTGCATGTTTTTTTTAAGAAGCGGATTGCGCCGAGTCCGCCCTCTCGAATCAATTTTTTCGTCTGACGGACCCTACATCAAAATTGTGGTCCCCGTATGTAAAGATGATCCTGGATTTTTTGAATCACATGATTTCGCTACCAGAAGCACGTGATATCCTCGTTTGAAGGTCTATTTGTGCTTTTTTTTTACGAAGCAAATTGCGGCCGAGTCTGCCCCTCAAATCAATTTTCTGTTGGTGGGACCCTTCATCAAAGTTGTAGTCCTGTATGTAAAGATGATCCTGGATTTTTAAATCACCTGATTTAGCTACCAGAAGCATGTGATAACTCCTTTTGAAGAACTACTTGCGCTTGTTTTTTTACGAAGCGATTGCGGCCGATTCGCCCCTCAAATAAATTTTTCCGTCGGTCGGACCCTTCATCAAAGTTGTAGTCCCGTATGTAAAGATGATCCTGGTTTTTTGAATCACATGATTTCGCTACCGTAAGCATGTGATAACTCCTTTTGAAGAACTACTTGCGCTTGTTTTTTTTACGAAGCATTTTGCGGCCGAGTCCGCCCTCTCAAATCAATTTTCCGTCTGGTGGGACCCTTCATCAAAGTTTTATCCTCGTATGTAAAGATGATCCTGGATTTTTGAATCACCCTGATTTGGCTACCGTAAGCATGTGATAACTCCTTTTGAAGAACTACTTGCGCTTGTTTTTTTAACGAAGCAGTTGCGCCGATTCTCGCCCTCAAATATATTTTCCGTCTGGCCGGACCCTTCATCAAAGTTGTAGTCCTCAGTATGTAAAGATGATCATGGATTTTTGAATCCCATGATTTCGCTACTGTAAGCACGTGATATCCCCGTTTGAAGGTCTATTTGTGCATGTTTTTTTTACGAAGCGCATTGCGGCCGAGTCCGCCCCTCAAATCAATTTTTTTCGTCTGGTCGGACCCTCGCATCAAAATTGTGGTCCTCGTATGTAAAGATGATCCCTGGATTTTTTGAATCACATGATTTCGCTACTGTAAGCACGTGATATCCCCGCTTTGAAGGTCTATTTGTGCTTGTTTTTTTTACGAAGCAAATTGCGGCCGAGTCCGCCCCTCAAATCAATTTTTCGTTGGTGGGACCCTTCATCAAAGTTGTAGTCCCGTATGTAAAGATGATCCCTGGATTTTTTGAATCACCCTGATTTAGCTACTGTAAGCATGTGATAACTCCTTTTGAAGAACTACTTGCGCTTGTTTTTTTACGAGCGGATTGCGGCCGATTCTCGCCCCTCAAATAAATTTTTCCGTCAGTCGGACCCTTCATCAAAGTTGTAGTCCCGTATGTAAAGATGATCCTGGTTTTTTGAATCACCCTGATTTGGCTACCGTAAGCATGTGATAACTCCTTTTGAAGAACTACTTGCGCTTGTTTTTTAACGAAGCGATTGCGGCCGATTCGCCCCTCAAATATATTTTTCCGTCGGTCGGACCCTTCATCAAAGTTGTAGTCCCTGTATGTAAAGATGATCATGGATTTTTGAATCCCATGATTTCGCTACTGAAAACACGTGATATCCCCGTTTGAAGGTCTATTTGTGCATGTTTTTTTACGAGCGGATTGCGGCCGAGTCCGCCCCTCAAATCAATTTTTTCGTCTGTCGGACCTCTGCATCAAAATTGTGGTCCTGTATGTAAAGATGATCCCTGGATTTTTTGAATCACATGATTTCGCTACCGAAGCACGTGATATCCCCGCTTTGAAGGTCTATTTGTGCTTGTTTTTTTTACGAAGCAAATTGCGGCCGAGTCCGCCCCTCAAATCAATTTTTCGTTGGTGGGACCCTTCATCAAAGTTGTAGTCCCTGTATGTAAAGATGATCCCTGGATTTTTGAATCACCCTGATTTTGCTACCGAAGCATGTGATAACTCCTTTTGAAGAACTACTTGCGCTTGTTTTTTTACGTAGCGGATTGCGGCCGATTCGCCCCTCAAATAAATTTTTCCGTCGGTCGGACCCTTCATCAAAGTTGTAGTCCTCGTATGTAAAGATGATCCTGGTTTTTGAATCACATGATTTCGCTACTGTAAGCATGTTATAACTCCTTTTGAAGAACTACTTGCGCTTGTTTTTTTACTGAAGCGATTGCGGCCGAGTCCGCTCATCAAATCAATTTTTCCGTCGGTCGGACCCTTCATCAAAGTTGTAATCCTGTATGTAAAGATGATCCTAGATTTTTGAATCACATGATTTCGTTACCAGAAGCACGTGATATCCCCGTTTGAAGGTCTATTTGTGCTCGTTTTTTTACCAAGCAGATTGCGGCCGATTCTGCCCCTCAAATAAATTTTTCGTCGGTCAGACCCTTCATCAAAGTTGTAATCCTGTATGTAAAGATGATCTTGGATTTTTTAATCACATGATTTCGCTACCAGAAGCACGTGATAACTCCTTTTGAAGAACTACTTGCGCTTGTTTTTTTACGAAGCAGATTGCGGCCGATTCTGCCCCTCAAATAAATTTTCCGTCGGTCGGACCCTTCATCAAAGTTGTAGTCCTGTATGTAAAGATGATCCTGGTTTTTGAATCACATGATTTCACTACCAGAAGCATGTGATAACTCCTTTTGAAGAACTACTTGCGCTTGTTTTTTTACGAAGCATTTTGCGGCCGAGTTCGCCCTCTCAAATCAATTTTTCGTCGTGGGACCCTTCATCAAAGTTGTTGTCCTGTATGTAAAGATGATCCTGGATTTTTTGAATCACCCTGATTTTGCTACCGTAAGCATGTGATAACTCCTTTTGAAGAACTACTTGCGCTTGTTTTTTTAACGAAGCGGATTGCGGCCGATTCGCGCCCTCAAATATATTTTCCGTCGGTCGGACCCTTCATCAAAGTTGTAGTCCTCAGTATGTAAAGATGATCATGGATTTTTGAATCACATGATTTCGCTACTGAAGCACGTGATATCCCCGTTTGAAGGTCTATTTGTGCTTGTTTTTTTTACGAGCGATTGCGGCCGAGTTCGCCCCTCAAATCAATTTTCTCGTCTGGTCGGACCCTTCATCAAAGTTGTAGTCCCTGTATGTAAAGATGATCCTGGATTTTTTGAATCACATGATTTCGCTATCGAAGCACGTGATATCCCCATTTCAAGGTCTATTTGTGCTTGTTTTTTTACAAAGCGGATTGCGGCCGAGTCCGCCCCTCAAATCAATATTACGTCGGTCGGACCCTTCATCAAAGTTGTAGTCCCGTATGTAAAGATGATCCTGGTTTTTGAATCACATGATTTCGCTACTGAAGCATGTTATAACTCCTTTTGAAGAACTACTTGCGCTTGTTTTTTTACGAGCGGATTGCGGCCGAGTCCGCTCTCAAATCAATTTTTCGTCTGGGTCGGACCCTTCATCAAAGTTGTACTCCTGTATGTAAAGATGATCCTAGATTTTTTGAATCACATGATTTCGTTACCGAAGCACGTGATATCCCCGCTTTGAAGGTCTATTTGTGCTCGCTTTTTACTGAAGCGGATTGCGGCCGATTCTGCCCCTCAAATAAATTTTCCGTCGGTCGGACCCTTCATCAAAGTTATAGTCCTATATGTAAAGATGATCCTGGATTTTTGAATAACATGATTTCGCTACCAGAAGCACGTGATAACTCCTTTTGAAGAACTACTTGCGCTTGTTTTTTTACGAAGCAGATTGCGGCCGATTCTGCCCCTCAAATAAATTTTCCGTCGGTCGGACCCTTCATCAAAGTTGTAGTCCTGTATGTAAAGATGATCCTGGTTTTTGAATCACATGATTTCGCTACCAGAAGCATGTTATAACTCCTTTTGAAGAACTACTTGCGCTTGTTTTTTACGAAGCAGATTGCGGCCGAGTCTGCCCCTCAAATCAATTTTCTGTCGGTCGGACCCTTCATCAAAGTTGTAATCCTGTATGTAAAGATGATCCTAGATTTTTGAATCACATGATTTCGTTACTGAAGCACGTGATATCCCCGTTTGAAGGTCTATTTGTGCTCGTTTTTTTTACGAGCGGATTGCGGCCGATTCGCCCCTCAAATAAATTTTCCGTCGGTCGGACCCTTCATCAAAGTTGTAATCCTGTATGTAAAGATGATCTTGGATTTTTGAATCACATGATTTCGCTACCAGAAGCACGTGATAACTCCTTTTGAAGAACTACTTGCGCTTGTTTTTTTACGAAGCGATTGCGCCGATTCGCCCCTCAAATAAATTTTTCCGTCGGTCGGACCCTTCATCAAAGTTGTAGTCCCTGTATGTAATGATGATCCTGGTTTTTGAATCACATGATTTCGCTACTGAAGCATGTGATAACTCCTTTTGAAGAACTACTTGCGCTTGTTTTTTTAGGAAGCATTTTGCGGCCGAGTCCGCCCTCTCAAATCAATTTTTCGTCGGTGGGACCCTTCATCAAAGTTGTTGTCCTCGTATGTAAAGATGATCCTGGATTTTTTGAATCACCCTGATTTTGCTACCGTAAGCATGTGATAACTCCTTTTGAAGAACTACTTGCGCTTGTTTTTTAACGAGCGGATTGCGGCCGATTCGCCCCTCAAATATATTTTTCCGTCTGGTCGGACCCTTCATCAAAGTTGTAGTCCTCGTATGTAAAGATGATCATGGATTTTTGAATCACATGATTTCGCTACTGAAGCACGTGATATCCCCGCTTTGAAGGTCTATTTGTGCTTGTTTTTTTTACGAAGCGATTGCGGCCGAGTCCGCCCTCTCAAATCAATTTTTCACGTCGGTCGGACCCTTCATCAAAGTTGTAGTCCTCGTATGTAAAGATGATCCTGGATTTTTTGAATCACATGATTATGCTACTAGAAGCACGTGATATCCCCATTTCAAGGTCTATTTGTGCTTGTTTTTTTACAAAGCGATTGCGGCCGAGTCCGCCCCTCAAATCAATATTCCGTCTGGTCGGACCCTTCATCAAAGTTGTAGTCCCTGTATGTAAAGATGATCCTGGTTTTTTGAATCACATGATTTCGCTACTGAAGCATGTGATAACTCCCTTTTGAAGAACTACTTGCGCTTGTTTTTTTACTAGGGCGGATTGCGGCCGAGTCGCCCCTCAAATCAATTTTTACGTCGGTCGGACCCTTCATCAAAGTTGTAATCCTGTATGTAAAGATGATCCTAGATTTTTTGAATCACATGATTTCGTTACTGTAAGCACGTGATATCCCCTGTTTGAAGGTCTATTTGTGCTCGTTTTTTTACGAGCGGATTGCGGCCGATTCGCCCCTCAAATAAATTTTTCCGTCGGTCGGACCCTTCATCAAAGTTATAGTCCTATATGTAAAGATGATCCCTGGATTTTTGAATAACATGATTTCGCTACTGGAAGCACGTGATAACTCCTTTTGAAGAACTACTTGCGCTTGTTTTTTTTACGAGCGGATTGCGGCCGATTCGCCCCTCAAATAAATTTTTCCGTCTGGTCGGACCCTTCATCAAAGTTGTAGTCCCCGTATGTAAAGATGATCCTGGTTTTTTGAATCACATGATTTCGCTACCGAAGCATGTTATAACTCCTTTTGAAGAACTACTTGCGCTTGTTTTTTTTACGGCGGATTGCGGCCGAGTCCGCCCTCTCAAATCAATTTTCTCGTCTGGTCGGACCCTTCATCAAAGTTGTAATCCCTGTATGTAAAGATGATCTTGGATTTTTGAATCACATGATTTCGCTACTGAAGCACGTGATAACTCCTTTTGAAGAACTACTTGCGCTTGTTTTTTTACGAAGCAGATTGCGGCCGATTCTGCCCCTCAAATAAATTTTCCATCGGTCGGACCCTTCATCAAAGTTGTAGTCCTGTATGTAAAGATGATCCTGGTTTTTGAATCACATGATTTCGCTACCAGAAGCATGTGATAACTCCTTTTGAAGAACTACTTGCGCTTGTTTTTTTACGAAGCATTTTGCGGCCGAGTCTGCCCCTCAAATCAATTTTCTGTCGGTGGGACCCTTCATCAAAGTTGTTGTCCTGTATGTAAAGATGATCCTGGATTTTTGAATCACCTGATTTTGCTACCAGAAGCATGTGATAACTCCTTTTGAAGAACTACTTGCGCTTGTTTTTTTACGAAGCAGATTGCGGCCGATTCTGCCCCTCAAATAATTTTTCCGTCGGTCGGAACCTTCATCAAAGTTGTAGTCCTGTATGTAAAGATGATCCTGGATTTTTGAATCACATGATTTCGCTACCAGAAGCACGTGATATCCCTGTTTGAAGGTCTATTTGTGCTTGTTTTTTTACGAAGCAGATTGCGGCTGAGTCTGCGCCTCAAATCAATTTTCTGTCGGTCGGACCCTGCATCAAAATTGTGGTCCTGTATGTAAAGATGATCCTAGATTTTTGAATCACATGATTTCGCTACCAGAAGCACGTGATATCCCCGTTTGAAGGTCTATTTGTGCTTGTTTTTTTACGAAGTAGATTGCGGCCGAGTTCGCCCTCTCAAATCAATTTTTTCGTCTGGGTCGGACCCTTCATCAAAGTTGTAGTCCTGTATGTAAAGATGATCCTGGATTTTTTGAATCACATCATTTCGCTACCGTAAACACGTGATATCCCCGTTTGAAAGTCTATTTGTGCTTGTTTTTTTACGAGCGATTGCGGCCGAGTTCGCCCCTCAAATCAATTTTTCCGTCGGTCGGACCCTTCATCAAAGTTGTAATCCCTGTATGTAAAGATGATCTTGGATTTTTGAATCACATGATTTCGCTACCGAAGCACGTGATAACTCCTTTTGAAGAACTACTTGCGCTTGTTTTTTTTACGAGCGATTGCGGCCGAGTTCGCCCTCTCAAATGAATTTTTCCGTCGGTCGGACCCTTCATCAAAGTTGTAATCCCGTATGTAAAGATGATCTTGGATTTTTGAATCACATGATTTCGCTACCGTAAGCACGTGATAACTCCTTTTGAAGAACTACTTGCGCTTGTTTTTTTTACGAGCGGATTGCGGTCGATTCGCCCCTCAAATAAATTTTTCCATCGGTCGGACCCTTCATCAAAGTTGTAGTCCTCGTATGTAAAGATGATCCTGGTTTTTGAATCACATGATTTCGCTACCGAAGCATGTGATAACTCCCTTTTGAAGAACTACTTGCGCTTGTTTTTTTTACGAGCGGATTGCGGCCGATTCGCCCCTCAAATAATTTTTCCGTCGGTCGGAACCTTCATCAAAGTTGTAGTCCTCGTATGTAAAGATGATCCCTGGATTTTTTGAATCACATGATTTCGCTACTGTAAGCACGTGATATCCCCTGTTTGAAGGTCTATTTGTGCTTGTTTTTTTACGAGCGGATTGCGGCTGAGTCGCGCCTCAAATCAATTTTTTCATCTGGGTCGGACCCTGCATCAAAATTGTGGTCCCTGTATGTAAAGATGATCCTAGATTTTTTGAATCACATGATTTCGCTACTGAAGCACGTGATATCCCCCGTTTGAAGGTCTATTTGTGCTTGTTTTTTTACGAAGTAGATTGCGGCCGAGTCCGCCCTCTCAAATCAATTTTTCTCGTTTGGGTCTGACCCTTCATCAAAGTTGTAGTCCCTGTATGTAAAGATAATCCTGGATTTTTGAATCACATCATTTCGCTACCGAAACACGTGATATCCCCGTTTGAAAGTCTATTTGTGCTTGTTTTTTTACGAGCGGATTGCGGCCGAGTTCGCCCTCTCAAATCAATTTTTCGTCTGGTCGGACCCTTCATCAAAGTTGTAATCCTGTATGTAAAGATGATCTTGGATTTTTTGAATCACATGATTTCGCTACTGTAAGCACGTGATAACTCCTTTTGAAGAACTACTTGCGCTTGTTTTTTTTACGAGCGGATTGCGGCCGAGTTCGCCCTCTCAAATGAATTTTTCACGTCGGTCGGACCCTTCATCAAAGTTGTAATCCCGTATGTAAAGATGATCTTGGATTTTTTGAATCACATGATTTCGCTACTGTAAGCACGTGATAACTCCTTTTGAAGAACTACTTGCGCTTGTTTTTTTTACGAGCGGATTGCGGTCGATTCCGCCCTCAAATAAATTTTTCCATCGGTCGGACCCTTCATCAAAGTTGTAGTCCCGTATGTAAAGATGATCCTGGGTTTTTGAATCACATGATTTCGCTACTGAAGCATGTGATAACTCCTTTTGAAGAACTACTTGCGCTTGTTTTTTTTACGAAGCATTTTGCGGCCGAGTTCGCGCCCTCAAATCAATTTTTCCGTCGGTGGGACCCTTCATCAAAGTTGTTGTCCTGTATGTAAAGATGATCCTGGATTTTTGAATCACCCTGATTTTGCTACCGAAGCATGTGATAACTCCTTTTGAAGAACTACTTGCGCTTGTTTTTTTAACGAAGCGATTGCGGCCGATTCGCCCCTCAAATATATTTTCCGTCTGGGTCGGACCCTTCATCAAAGTTGTAGTCCTGTATGTAAAGATGATCCTGGATTTTTTGAATCACATGATTTCGCTACTGAAGCACGTGATATCCCCTGTTTGAAGGTCTATTTGTGCATGTTTTTTTACTGAGCGGATTGCGGCCGAGTCCGCCCCTCAAATCAATTTTTCGTCTGGTCGGACCCCTGCATCAAAATTGTGGTCCCGTATGTAAAGATGATCCTAGATTTTTTGAATCACATGATTTCGCTACCGTAAGCACGTGATAACTCCTTTTGAAGAACTACTTGCGCTTGTTTTTTTACGAAGCGATTGCGGCCGAGTCTCGCCCTCAAATGAATTTTTCAGTCGGTCGGACCCTTCATCAAAGTTGTAATCCCGTATGTAAAGATGATCTTGGATTTTTTGAATCACATGATTTCGCTACCGTAAGCACGTGATAACTCCTTTTGAAGAACTACTTGCGCTTGTTTTTTTACGAAGCGATTGCGGCCGATTCGCCCCTCAAATAAATTTTTCCATCGGTCGGACCCTTCATCAAAGTTGTAGTCCCGTATGTAAAGATGATCCTGGTTTTTTGAATCACATGATTTCGCTACTGTAAGCATGTGATAACTCCTTTTGAAGAACTACTTGCGCTTGTTTTTTTACGAAGCATTTTGCGGCCGAGTTCGCCCTCTCAAATCAATTTTTCTGTCGGTAGGACCCTTCATCAAAGTTGTTGTCCTATATGTAAAGATGATCCTGGATTTTTGAATCACCTGATTTTGCTACCAGAAGCATGTGATAACTCCTTTTGAAGAACTACTTGCGCTTGTTTTTTTTACGAAGCGGATTGCGGCCGATTCGCCCCTCAAATAATTTTTCCGTCTGGTCGGAACCTTCATCAAAGTTGTAGTCCTCGTATGTAAAGATGATCCCTGGATTTTTGAATCACATGATTTCGCTACTGTGAAGCACGTGATATCCCCGTTTGAAGGTCTATTTGTGCTTGTTTTTTTTACGAGCGGGATTGCGGGTCGAGTCTACCCCTCAAATCAATTTTTCGTCGGTCGGACCCCTGCATCAAAATTGTGGTCCTGTATGTAAAGATGATCCTAGATTTTTGAATCACATGATTTCGCTACCAGAGGCACGTGATATCCCCGTTTGAAAGTCTATTTGTGCTTGTTTTTTTACGAAGCGGATTGCGGCCGAGTCCGCTCCCTCAAATCAATTTTTCGTCTGGTCGGACCCTTCATCAAAGTTGTAGTCCCTGTATGTAAAGATGATCCAGGGATTTTTGAATCACCTGATTTTGCTACTGAAGCATGTGATAACTCCTTTGAAGAACTACTTGCGCTTGTTTTTTTTACAGGGCGATTGCGGCCGATTCTGCCCCTCAAATAAATTTTCCGTCGGTCGGATCCTTCATCAAAGTTGTAGTCTTGTATGTAAAGATGATCCTGGATTTTCGAATCACATGGTTTCGCTACCAGAAGCACGTGATATCCCCGTTTGAACGTCTATTTGTGCTTGTTTTTTTACGAAGCAGATTGCGGCTGAGTCTCCCCTCAAATCAATTTTCTGTCGCTCGGACCCTGCATCAAAATTGTGGTCCTGTATGTAAAGATGATCCTGGATTTTTGAATCACATGATTTCGCTACCAGAAGCATGTGATATCCCCGTTTGAAGGTCTATTAGTGCTTGTTTTTTTACGAAGTAGATTGCGGCCGAGTCTGCCCCTCAAATCAATTTTCTGTCGGTGGGACCCTTCATTAAAGTTGTTGTCCAGTATGTAAAGATGATCTTGGATTTTTGAATCTTTTGATTTTTCTACCAGAAGCATGTGATAACTCCTTTTGAAGAACTACTTGCGGTTGTTTTTTTACGAGCGGATTGCGGCCGATTCTCGCTCCTCAAATAATTTTTCCGTCGGTCGAACCTTCATCAAAGTTGTAGTCCCGTATCTAAAGATGATCCTGGATTTTTGAATCACATGATTTCGCTACCGTAAGCACGTGATATCCCTCGTTTGAAGGTCTATTTGTGCTTGTTTTTTTACGAGCGTATTGCGGCCGAGTCTCCGCCCTCAAATCAATTTTTCGTCGCTCGGACCCTCGCATCAAAATTGTGGTCCCTGTATGTAAAGATGATCCTGGATTTTTTGAATCACATGATTTCGCTACTGTAAGCATGTGATATCCCCGCTTTGAAGGTCTATTTGTGCTTGTTTTTTTACGAAGCAAATTGTGGCCGAGTCCGCCCCTCAAATCAATTTTTCCGTCTGGGTCGGACCCTTCATCAAAGTTGTAGTCCCGTATGTAAAGATGATCCAGGGATTTTTGAATCACCTGATTTTTGCTACCGAAGCATGTGATAACTCCTTTTGAAGAACTACTTGCGCTTGTTTTTTTACGAAGCGGATTGCGGCCGATTCGCGCCCTCAAATAAATTTTTCCATCTGGTCGGACCCTTCATTAAAGTTGTAGTCCCTGTATGTAAAGATGATCCCTGGATTTTTTGAATCACATGATTTCGCTACCGTAAGCACGTGATATCCCCGTTTGAAAGTCTATTTGTGCTTGTTTTTTTACGAGCGGATTGCGGCCGAGTCCGCCCCTCAAATCAATTTTTCTCGTCGGTGGGACCCTTTATCAAAGTTGTTGTCCCTGTATGTAAAGATGATCCTAGATTTTTGAATAACCCTGATTTTGCTACTGTAAGCATGTGATAACTCCTTTTGAAGAACTACTTGCGCTTGTTTTTTTTACGAGCGATTGCGGCCGATTCTGCCCCTCAAATAATTTTTCCGTCGGTCGGAACCTTCATCAAAGTTGTAGTCCTGTATGTAAAGATGATCCTGGATTTTTGAATCACATGATTTCGCTACCAGAAGCACGTGATATCCCCGTTTGAAGGTCTATTTGTGCTTGTTTTTTTCTACGAGCGGATTGCGGTCGAGTCCGCCCCTCAAATCAATTTTTCGTCGGTCGGACCCCTGCATCAAAATTGTGGTCCTCGTATGTAAAGATGATCCCGGATTTTTTGAATCACATGATTTCGCTACTGAGGCACGTGATATCCCCGTTTGAAAGTCTATTTGTGCTTGTTTTTTTACTGAGCGGATTGCGGCCGAGTCCGCCCCTCAAATCAATTTTTCCGTCTGGTCGGACCCTTCATCAAAGTTGTAGTCCTCGTATGTAAAGATGATCCAGGGATTTTTGAATCACCTGATTTTGCTACCGTAAGCATGTGATAACTCCTTTTGAAGAACTACTTGCGCTTGTTTTTTTTAGGAAGCATTTTGCGGCCGAGTCCGCCCCTCAAATCAATTTTTCTGTCGGTGGGACCCTTCATCAAAGTTGTTGTCCTGTATGTAAAGATGATCCCCGGATTTTTTGAATCACCTGATTTTGCTACCGTAAGCATGTGATAACTCCTTTTGAAGAACTACTTGCGCTTGTTTTTTTAACGAAGCGATTGCGGCCGATTCCGCCCCTCAAATATATTTTCCGTCTGGCCTGGACCCTTCATCAAAGTTGTAGTCCTCAGTATGTAAAGATGATCATGGATTTTTTGAATCACATGATTTCGCTACCGAAGCACGTGATATCCCCGCTTTGAAGGTCTATTTGTGCTTGTTTTTTTACGAAGCGGATTGCGGCCGAGTCCGCCCCTCAAATCAATTTTTACGTCTGGTCGGACCCTTCATCAAAGTTGTAGTCCTCGTATGTGAAGATGATCCTGGATTTTTTGAATCACATGATTATGCTACTAGAAGCACGTGATATCCCCATTTCAAGGTCTATTTGTGCTTGTTTTTTTTACAAAGCGGATTGCGGCCGAGTCCGCCCTCTCAAATCAATATTCCGTCTGGGTCGGACCCTTCATCAAAGTTGTAGTCCTCGTATGTAAAGATGATCCTGGTTTTTGAATCACATGATTTCGCTACTGAAGCATGTGATAACTCCTTTTGAAGAACTACTTGCGCTTGTTTTTTTACGAGCGGATTGCGGCCGAGTCCGCCCTCAAATCAATTTTTCCGTCGGTCGGACCCTTCATCAAAGTTGTAATCCCTGTATGTAAAGATGATCCTAGATTTTTTGAATCACATGATTTCGTTACTGAAGCACGTGATATCCCCGTTTGAAGGTCTATTTGTGCTCGTTTATTTACGAGCGCATTGCGGCCGATTCCGCCCCTCAAATAAATTTTTCCGTCGTCGGACCCTTCATCAAAGTTATAGTCCTATATGTAAAGATGATCCCTGGATTTTTGAATAACATGATTTCCCTACCGTAAGCACGTGATAACTCCTTTTGAAGAACTACTTGCGCTTGTTTTTTTTACGAAGCGATTGCGGCCGATTCGCCCCTCAAATAAATTTTTCCGTCGGTCGGACCCTTCATCAAAGTTGTAGTCCCGTATGTAAAGATGATCCTGGTTTTTTGAATCACATGATTTCGCTACCGTAAGCATGTTATAACTCCTTTTGAAGAACTACTTGCGCTTGTTTCTTTACGAGCGTATTGCGGCCGAGTTCGCTCCCTCAAATCAATTTTTCCGTCTGGGTCGGACCCTTCATCAAAGTTGTAATCCTGTATGTAAAGATGATCCTAGATTTTTGACTCACATGATTTCGTTACCAGAAGCACGTGATATCCCCGTTTGAAGGTCTATTTGTGCTCGTTTTTTTACGAAGCAGATTGCGGCCGATTCTGCCACTCAAATAAATTTTCCGTCGGTCGGACCCTTCATCAAAGTTGTAATCCTGTATGTAAAGATGATCTTGGATTTTTGAATCACATGATTTCGCTACCAGAAGCACGTGATAACTCCTTTTGAAGAACTACTTGCGCTTGTTTTTTTTACGAGCGGATTGCGCCGAGTCTCGCCCCTCAAATAAATTTTTCCGTCGGTCGGACCCTTCATCAAAGTTGTAGTCCTGTATGTAATGATGATCCTGGTTTTTGAATCACATGATTACGCTACCAGAAGCATGTGATAACTCCTTTTGAAGAACTACTTGCGCTTGTTTTTTTACGAAGCATTTTGCGGCCGAGTCCGCCCCTCAAATCAATTTTTCTACGTCGGTGGGACCCTTCATCAAAGTTGTTGTCCCTGTATGTAAAGATGATCCTGGATTTTTGAATCACCTGATTTTGCTACCGTAAGCATGTGATAACTCCTTTTGAAGAACTACTTGCGCTTGTTTTTTTAACGAGCGGATTGCGGCCGATTCTCGCCCCTCAAATATATTTTTCCGTCGGTCGGACCCTTCATCAAAGTTGTAGTCCCTGTATGTAAAGATGATCATGGATTTTTTGAATCACATGATTTCGCTACTGTAAGCACGTGATATCCCCCGCTTTGAAGGTCTATTTGTGCTTGTTTTTTTTACGGCGGATTGCGGCCGAGTCCGCTCTCAAATCAATTTTTACTGTCGGTCGGACCCTTCATCAAAGTTGTAGTCCTGTATGTAAAGATGATCCTGGATTTTTGAATCACATGATTATGCTACTAGAAGCACGTGATATCCCCATTTCAAGGTCTATTTGTGCTTGTTTTTTTACAAAGCAGATTGCGGCCGATTCTGCCCCTCAAATCAATATTCTGTCGGTCGGACCCTTCATCAAAGTTGTAGTCCTATATGTAAAGATGATCCTGGATTTTTGAATAACATGATTTCGCTACCAGAAGCACGTGATAACTCCTTTTGAAGAACTACTTGCGCTTGTTTTTTTACGAAGCAGATTGCGGCCGATTCTGCCCCTCAAATAAATTTTTCCGTCTGTCGGACCCTTCATCAAAGTTGTAGTCCTGTATGTAAAGATGATCCTGGTTTTTGAATCACATGATTTCGCTACTGTAAGCATGTTATAACTCCTTTTGAAGAACTACTTGCGCTTGTTTTTTTACTGAGCGGATTGCGGCCGAGTTCGCCCCTCAAATCAATTTTTCCGTCTGTCGGACCCTTCATCAAAGTTGTAATCCCTGTATGTAAAGATGATCCTAGATTTTTTGAATCACATGATTTCGTTACTGTAAGCACGTGATATCCCCGTTTGAAGGTCTATTTGTGCTCGTTTTTTTTACGAAGCGGATTGCGGCCGATTCGCCCCTCAAATAAATTTTTCCGTCTGGTCGGACCCTTCATCAAAGTTGTAATCCCGTATGTAAAGATGATCTTGGATTTTTGAATCACATGATTTCGCTACCGTAAGCACGTGATAACTCCTTTTGAAGAACTACTTGCGCTTGTTTTTTTACGAAGCGATTGCGGCCGATTCTCGCCCCTCAAATAAATTTTTCCGTCGGTCGGACCCTTCATCAAAGTTGTAGTCCCGTATGTAATGATGATCCTGGGTTTTTGAATCACATGATTTCGCTACCGTAAGCATGTGATAACTCCTTTTGAAGAACTACTTGCGCTTGTTTTTTTTACGAAGCATTTTGCGGCCGAGTTCGCCCTCTCAAATCAATTTTTCGTCGGTGGGACCCTTCATCAAAGTTGTTGTCCTCGTATGTAAAGATGATCCTGGATTTTTGAATCACCTGATTTTGCTACCAGAAGCATGTGATAACTCCTTTTGAAGAACTACTTGCGCTTGTTTTTTAACGAAGCAGATTGCGTCCGATTCTGCCCCTCAAATATATTTTCCGTCGGTCGGACCCTTCATCAAAGTTGTAGTCCTGTATGTAAAGATGATCATGGATTTTTGAATCACATGATTTCGCTACCAGAAGCACGTGATATCCCCGTTTGAAGGTCTATTTGTGCTTGTTTTTTTACGAAGCAGATTGCGGCCGAGTCTGCCCCTCAAATCAATTTTCTGTCGGTCGGACCCTTCATCAAAGTTGTAGTCCTGTATGTAAAGATGATCCTGGATTTTTGAATCACATGATTATGCTACTAGAAGCACGTGATATCCCCATTTCAAGGTCTATTTGTGCTTGTTTTTTTACAAAGCAGATTGCGGCCGAGTCTGCCCCTCAAATCAATATTCTGTCGGTCGGACCCTTCATCAAAGTTGTAGTCCTGTATGTAAAGATGATCCTGGATTTTTGAATCACATGATTTCGCTACCAGAAGCATGTGATAACTCCTTTTGAAGAACTACTTGCGCTTGTTTTTTTACGAAGCAGATTGCGGCCGAGTCTGCCCCTCAAATCAATTTTCTGTCGGTCGGACCCTTCATCAAAGTTGTAATCCTGTATGTAAAGATGATCCTAGATTTTTGAATCACATGATTTCGTTACCGTAAGCACGTGATATCCCCGTTTGAAGGTCTATTTGTGCTCGTTTTTTTTACGAGCGATTGCGGCCGATTCTCGCCCTCAAATAAATTTTTCCCTCGGTCGGACCCTTCATCAAAGTTGTAATCCTGTATGTAAAGATGATCATGGATTTTTTGAAACACATGATTTCGCTACTGTAAGCACGTGATAACTCCTTTTGAAGAACTACTTGCGCTTGTTTTTTTACGAAGCGGATTGCGGCCGATTCGCCCCTCAAATAAATTTTTCCGTCTGGGTCGGACCCTTCATCAAAGTTGTAGTCCTGTATGTAAAGATGATCCTGGTTTTTGAATCACATGATTTCGCTACTGTAAGCATGTGATAACTCCTTTTGAAGAACTACTTGCGCTTGTTTTTTTACGAAGCATTTTGCGGCCTAGTTCGCCCCTCAAATCAATTTTTCGTCGGTGGGACCCTTCATCAAAGTTGTTGTCCTGTATGTAAAGATGATCCCTGGATTTTTTGAATCACCTGATTTTGCTACTGAAGCATGTGATAACTCCTTTTGAAGAACTACTTGCGCTTGTTTTTTTAACGAGCGATTGCGGCCGATTCGCCCCTCAAATATATTTTTCGTCTGGGTCGGACCCTTCATCAAAGTTGTAGTCTCGTATGTAAAGATGATCATGGATTTTTGAATCCCATGATTTCGCTACTGTAAGCACGTGATATCCCCGTTTGAAGGTCTATTTGTGCTTGTTTTTTTTACGAAGCGTATTGCGGCCGAGTTCCGCCCTCAAATCAATTTTTACGTCGGTGGGACCCTTCATCAAAGTTGTTGTCCTGTATGTAAAGATGATCCTGGATTTTTTGAATCACCTGATTTAGCTACCGAAGCATGTGATAACTCCTTTTGAAGAACTACTTGCGCTTGTTTTTTTAACGAGCGGATTGCGGCCGATTCTCGCCCCTCAAATATATTTTTCCGTCGGTCGGACCCTTCATCAAAGTTGTAGTCCTGTATGTAAAGATGATCATGGATTTTTTGAATCACATGATTTCGCTACTGAAGCACGTGATATCCCCGTTTGAAGGTCTATTTGTGCATGTTTTTTTACGAAGCGGATTGCGGCCGAGTCCGCCCCTCAAATCAATTTTTACGTCGGTCGGACCCCTGCATCAAAATTGTGGTCCTGTATGTAAAGATGATCCCTGGATTTTTGAATCACATGATTTCGCTACCAGAAGCACGTGATATCCCCGTTTGAAGGTCTATTTGTGCTTGTTTTTTACGAAGCAAATTGCGGCCGAGTCTGCCCCTCAAATCAATTTTCTGTTGGTGGGACCCTTCATCAAAGTTGTAGTCCTGTATGTAAAGATGATCTTGGATTTTTGAATCACATGATTTCGCTACCAGAAGCATGTTATAACTCCTTTTGAAGAACTACTTGCGCTTGTTTTTTTACGAAGCAGATTGCGGCCGAGTCTGCCCCTCAAATCAATTTTCTCTCGGTCGGACCCTTCATCAAAGTTGTAATACTGTATGTAAAGATGATCCTAGATTTTTGAATCACATGATTTCGTTACCAGAAGCACGTGATATCCCCGTTTGAAGGTCTATTTGTGCTCGTTTTTTTACGAAGCAGATTGCGGCCGATTCTGCCCCTCAAATAAATTTTCCGTCGGTCGGACCCTTCATCAAAGTTGTAATCCTGTATGTAAAGATGATCTTGGATTTTTGAATCACATGATTTCGCTACCAGAAGCACGTGATAACTCCTTTTGAAGAACTACTTGCGCTTGTTTTATTACGAAGCAGATTGCGGCCGATTCTGCCCCTCAAATAAATTTTCTGTCGGTCGGACCCTTCATCAAAGTTGTAATCCTGTATGTAAAGATGATCCTAGATTTTTGAATCACATGATTTCGTTACCAGAAGCACGTGATATCCCCGTTTGAAGGTCTATTTGTGCTCGTTTTTTTACGAAGCAGATTGCGGCCGATTCTGCCCCTCAAATGAATTTTCCGTCGGTCGGACCCTTCATCAAAGTTATAGTCCTATATGTAAAGATGATCCTGGATTTTTGAATCACATGATTTCGCTACCAGAAGCACGTGATAACTCCTTTTGAAGAACTACTTGCGCTTGTTTTTTTACGAAGCAGATTGCGGCCGATTCTGCCCCTCAAATAAATTTTCCGTCGGTCGGACCCTTCATCAAAGTTGTAGTCCTGTATGTAAAGATGATCCTGGTTTTTTGAATCACATGATTTCGCTACCAGAAGCATGTGATAACTCCTTTTGAAGAACTACTTGCGCTTGTTTTTTTACGAAGCATTTTGCGGCCGAGTCTGCCCCTCAAATCAATTTTCTGTCGGTGGGACCCTTCATCAAAGTTGTTGTCCTGTATGTAAAGATGATCCTGGATTTTTGAATCACCTGATTTTGCTACCAGAAGCATGTGATAACTCCTTTTGAAGAACTACTTGCGCTTGTTTTTTAACGAAGCAGATTGCGGCCGATTCTGCCCCTCAAATATATTTTCCGTCGGTCGGACCCTTCATCAAAGTTGTAGTCCTGTACGTAAAGATGATCATGGATTTTTGAATCACATGATTTCGCTACCAGAAGCACGTGATATCCCCGTTTGAAGGTCTATTTGTGCTTGTTTTTTTACGAAGCAGATTGCGGCCCGATCTGCCCCTCAAATCAATTTTCTGTCGGTCGGACCCTTCATCTAAGTTGTAGTCCTGTATGTAAAGATGATCCTGGATTTTTGAATCACATGATTTCGCTACCAGAAGCACGTGATATCCCCATTTCAAGGTCTATTTGTGCTTGTTTTTTTACAAAGCAGATTGCGGCCGAGTCTGCCCCTCAAATCAATATTCTGTCGGTCGGACCCTTCATCAAAGTTGTAGTCCTGTATGTAAAGATGATCCTGGTTTTTGAATCACATGATTTCGCTACCAGAAGCATGTTATAACTCCTTTTGAAGAACTACTTGCGCTTGTTTTTTTACGAAGCAGATTGCGGCCGAGTCTGCCCCTCAAATCAATTTTCTGTCGGTCGGACCCTTCATCAAAGTTGTAATCCTGTATGTAAAGATGATCCTAGATTTTTGAATCACATGATTTCGTTACCAGAAGCACGTGATATCCCCGTTTGAAGGTCTATTTGTGCTCGTTTTTTTACGAAGCAGATTGCGGCCGATTCTGCCCCTCAAATAAATTTTCCGTCGGTCGGACCCTTCATCAAAGTTGTAATCCTGTATGTAAAGATGATCTTGGATTTTTGAATCACATGATTTCGCTACGGAAGCACGTGATAACTCCTTTTGAAGAACTACTTGCGCTTGTTTTTTTACTGAAGCGGATTGCGGCCGAGTTCGCCCCTCAAATCAATTTTTACGTCGGTGGGACCCTTCATCAAAGTTGTTGTCCTGTATGTAAAGATGATCCTGGATTTTTGAATCACCTGATTTTGCTAGCAGAAGCATGTGATAACTCCTTTTAAAGAACTACTTGCGCTTGTTTTTTAACGAAGCAGATTGCGTCCGATTCTGCCCCTCAAATATATTTTCCGTCGGTCGGACCCTTCATCAAAGTTGTAGTCCTGTATGTAAAGATGATCATGGATTTTTGAATCACATGATTTCGCTACCAGAAGCACGTGATATCCCCGTTTGAAGGTCTATTTATGCATGTTTTTTTACGAAGCAGATTGCGGCCGAGTCTGCCCCTCAAATCAATTTTCTGTCGGTCGGACCCTGCATCAAAATTGTGGTCCTGTATGTAAAGATGATCCTGGATTTTTGAATCACATGATTTCGCTACCAGAAGCACGTGATATCCTCGTTTGAAGGTCAATTTGTGCTTGTTTTTTTACGAAGCAAATTGCGGCCGAGTCTGCCCCTCAAATCAATTTTCTGTTGGTGGTACCCTTCATCAAAGTTGTAGTCCTGTATGTAAAGATGATCCTGGATTTTTGAATCACCTGATTTAGCTACCAGAAGCATGTGATAACTCCTTTTGAAGAACTACTTGCGCTTGTTTTTTTACGAAGCAGATTGCGGCCGATTCTACCCCTCAAATAAATTTTCCGTCGGTCGGACCCTTCATCAAAGTTGTAGTCCTGTATGTAAAGATGATCTTGGTTTTTGAATCACATGATTTCGCTACCAGAAGCATGTGATAACTCCTTTTGAAGAAATACTTGCGCTTGTTTTTTTACGAAGCATTTTGCGGCCGAGTCTTCCCCTCAAATCAATTTTCTGTCGGTGGGACCCTTCATCAAAGTTGTTGTCCTGTATGTAAAGATGATCCTGGATTTTTGAATCACCTGATTTTGCTACCAGAAGCATGTGATAACTCCTTTTGAAGAACAATTTGCGCTTGTTTTTTAACGAAGCAGATTGCGGCCGATTCTGCCCCTCAAATATATTTTCCGTCGGTCGGACCCTTCATCAAAGTTGTAGTCCTGTATGTAAAGATGATCATGGATTTTTGAATCACATGATTTCGTTACCAGAAGCACGTGATATCCCCGTTTGAAGGTCTATTTGTGCTTGTTTTTTTACGTAGCAAATTGCAGCCGAGTCTGCCCCTCAAATCAATTTTCTGTCGGTCGGACCCTTCATCAAAGTTGTAGTCATGTATGTAAAGATGATCCTGGATTTTTGAATCACATGATTTCGCTACCAGAAGCACGTGATATCCCCATTTCAAGGTCTATTTGTGCTTGTTTTTTTACAAAGCAGATTGCGGCCGAGTTTGCCCCTCAAATCAATATTCTGTCGGTTGGACCCTTCATCAAAGTTGTAGTCCTGTATGTAAAGATGATCCTGGTTTTTGAATCACATAATTTCGCTACCAGAAGCATGTGATAACTCCTTTTGAAGAACTACTTGCGCTTGTTTTTTTACGAAGCAGATTGCGGCCGATTCTGCCCCTCAAATAAATTTTCCGTCGGTCGGACCCTTCATCAAAGTTGTAGTCCTGTATGTAAAGATGATCCTGGTTTTTGAATCACATGATTTCGCTACTGAAGCATGTGATAACTCCTTTTGAAGAACTACTTGCCCTTGTTTTTTTACTGAAGCGATTGCGGTCGAGTGCGCCCCTTAAATAAATTTTTACGTCGGTCGGACCCTTCATCAAAGTTGTAGTCCTGTATGTAAAGATAATCCCTGCATTTTTGAATCACTGATTTTGCTACCGAAGCACGTGATAACTCCTTTTGAAGAACCGCTTGCGCTTGTTTTTTCTACGAGCGGATTGTGGCGATTCTGCCCCTCAAAAAACATTTTTGTCGGTCGGACCATTCATCAAAGTTGTAGTCCTATAAGTAAAGATGATCCTGGATTTTTGAATCACATGATTTCGCTACCAGAAGCACTTGATATCCCCGTTTGAAGGTCTATTTGTGCATGTTTTTTTACGAAGCAGATTGCGGCCGAGTCTGCCCCTCAAATCAATTTTCTGTCGGTCGGACCCTGCATCAAAATTGTGGTCCTATATGTAAAGATGACCCTGGATTTTTGAATCACATGATTTCGCTACCAGAAGCACGTGATATCCCCGTTTGAAGGTCTATTTGTGCTTGTTTTTTTACGAAGCAAATTGCGGCCGAGTCTGCCCCTCAAATCAATTTTCTGTTGGTGGGACCCTTCATCAAAGTTGTAGTCCCTGTATGTAAAGATGATCCCTGGATTTTTTGAATCACCCTGATTTTGCTACCGGAAGCATGTGATAACTCCTTTTGAAGAACTACTTGCGCTTGTTTTTTTTACGAGCGGATTGCGGCCGATTCGCCCCTCAAATAAATTTTTCCGTCGGTCGGACCCTTCATCAAAGTTGTAGTCCTGTATGTAAAGATGATCCTGGTTTTTGAATCACATGATTTCGCTACCAGAAGCATGTTATAAGTCCTTTTGAAGAACTACTTGCGCTTGTTTTTTTACGAAGCAGATTGCGGCCGAGTCTGCCCCTCAAATCAATTTTCTGTCGGTCGGACCCTTCATCAAAGTTGTAATCCTGTATGTAAAGATGATCCTAGATTTTTGAATCACATGATTTCGTTACCAGAAGCACGTGATATCCCCGTTTGAAGGTCTATTTGTGCTCGTTTTTTTACGAAGCAGATTGCGGCCCATTCTGCCCCTCAAAAAAATTTTCCGTCGGTCGGACCCTTCATCAAAGTTATAGTCCTCTATGTAAAGATGATCCTGGATTTTTGAATAACATGATTTCGCTATAAGAAGCACGTGATATCCCCGTTTGAAAGTCTATTTGTGCTTGTTTTTTTACGAAGCAGATTGCGGCTGAGTCTGCCCCTCAAATCAATTTTCTGTCGGTCGGACCCTTCATCAAAGTTGTAATCCTGTATGTAAAGATGATCTTGAATTTTTGAATCACATGATTTCGCTACGGAAGCACGTGATAACTCCTTTTGAAGAACTACTTGCGCTTGTTTTTTTACGAGCGGATTGCGGCCGATTCTGCCCCTCAAATAAATTTTCCGTCGGTCGGACCCTTCATCAAAGTTGTAGTCCTGTATGTAAAGATGATCCTGGTTTTTGAATCACATGATTTCGCTACCAGAAGCATGTGATAACTCCTTTTGAAGAACTACTTGCGCTTGTTTTTTTTACGAGCGATTGCGGTCGAGTCGCCCCTCAAATCAATTTTTCCGTCGGTGGGACCCTTCATCAAAGTTGTTGTCCTGTATGTAAAGATGATCCTGGATTTTTTGAATCACCTGATTTCGCTACGGAAGCACGTGATATCCCCGTTTGAAGGTCTATTTGTGCTTGTTTTTTTACGAAGCAGATTGCGGCCGATTCTGCCCCTCAAATAAATTTTCCGTCGGTCGGACCCTTCATCAAAGTTATAGTCCTCTATGTAAAGATGATCCTGGATTTTTGAATAACATGATTTCGCTATAAGAAGCACGTGATATCCCCGTTTGAAGGTCTATTTGTGCTTGTTTTTTTACGAAGCAAATTGCGGCCGAGTCTGCCCCTCAAATAAATTTTCTGTTGGTGGGACCCTTCATCAAAGTTGTAGTCCTGTATGTAAAGATGATCCTGGATTTTTGAATCACCTGATTTTGCTACCGAAGCATGTGATAACTCCTTTTGAAGAACTACTTGCGCTTGTTTTTTTACGAAGCAGATTGCGGCCGATTCTGCCCCTCAAATAAATTTTCCGTCGGTCGGACCCTTCATCAAAGTTGTAGTCCTGTATGTAAAGATGATCCTGGTTTTTGAATCACATGATTTCGCTACCAGAAGCATGTTATAAGTCCTTTTGAAGAACTACTTGCGCTTGTTTTTTTACGAAGCAGATTGCGGCCGAGTCTGCCCCTCAAATCAATTTTCTGTCGGTCGGACCCTTCATCAAAGTTGTAATCCTGTATGTAAAGATGATCCTAGATTTTTGAATCACATGATTTCGTTACCAGAAGCACGTGATATCCCCGTTTGAAGGTCTATTTGTGCTCGTTTTTTTACGAAGCAGATTGCGGCCCATTCTGCCCCTCAAAAAAATTTTCCGTCGGTCGGACCCTTCATCAAAGTTATAGTCCTCTATGTAAAGATGATCCTGGATTTTTGAATAACATGATTTCGCTATAAGAAGCACGTGATATCCCCGTTTGAAAGTCTATTTGTGCTTGTTTTTTTACGAAGCAGATTGCGGCTGAGTCTGCCCCTCAAATCAATTTTCTGTCGGTCGGACCCTTCATCAAAGTTGTAATCCTGTATGTAAAGATGATCTTGAATTTTTGAATCACATGATTTCGCTACCAGAAGCACGTGATAACTCCTTTTGAAGAACTACTTGCGCTTGTTTTTTTACGAAGCAGATTGCGGCCGATTCTGCCCCTCAAATAAATTTTCCGTCGGTCGGACCCTTCATCAAAGTTGTAGTCCTGTATGTAAAGATGATCCTGGTTTTTGAATCACATGATTTCGCTACTGAAGCATGTGATAACTCCTTTTGAAGAACTACTTGCGCTTGTTTTTTTACGAAGCGGATTGCGGCCGAGTTCGCCCCTCAAATCAATTTTTACGTCGGTGGGACCCTTCATCAAAGTTGTTGTCCCCGTATGTAAAGATGATCCTGGATTTTTGAATCACCTGATTTCGCTACCGAAGCACGTGATATCCCCGTTTGAAGGTCTATTTGTGCTTGTTTTTTTTACGAGCGGATTGCGGCCGATTCGCCCCTCAAATAAATTTTCCGTCGGTCGGACCCTTCATCAAAGTTATAGTCCTCTATGTAAAGATGATCCTGGATTTTTGAATAACATGATTTCGCTACAAGAAGCACGTGATATCCCCGTTTGAAAGTCTATTTGTGCTTGTTTTTTTACGAAGCAGATTGCGGCTGAGTCTGCCCCTCAAATCAATTTTCTGTCGGTCGGACCCTTCATCAAAGTTGTAATCCTGTATGTAAAGATGATCTTGGATTTTTGAATCACATGATTTCGCTACCAGAAGCACGTGATAACTCCTTTTGAAGAACTACTTGCGCTTGTTTTTTTACGAAGCAGATTGCGGCCGATTCTGCCCCTCAAATAAATTTTCCGTCGGTCGGACCCTTCATCAAAGTTGTAGTCCTGTATGTAAAGATGATCCTGGTTTTTGAATCACATGATTTCGCTACCAGAAGCATGTGATAACTCCTTTTGAAGAACTACTTGCGCTTGTTTTTTTACAAAGCAGATTGCGGCCGAGTCTGCCCCTCAAATCAATTTTCTGTCGGTGGGACCCTTCATCAAAGTTGTTGTCCTGTATGTAAAGATGATCCTGGATTTTTGAATCACCTGATTTCGCTACCAGAAGCATGTTATAACTCCTTTTGAAGAACTACTTGCGCTTGTTTTTTTACGAAGCAGATTGCGGCCGAGTCTGCCCCTCAAATCAATTTTCTGTTGGTCGGACCCTTCATCAAAGTTGTAGTCCTGTATGTAAAGATGATCCTGGATTTTTGAATCACCTGATTTTGCTACCAGAAGCATGTGATAACTCCTTTTGAAGAACTACTTGTGCTTGTTTTTTAACGAAGCAGATTGCGTCCGATTCTGCCCCTCAAATATATTTTTCGTCGGTCGGACCCTTCATCAAAGTTGTAGTCCTGTATGTAAAGATGATCATGGATTTTTGAATCACATGATTTCGCTACTGAAGCACGTGATATCCCCGTTTGAAGGTCTATTTATGCATGTTTTTTTTACGAGCGGATTGCGGCCGAGTCGCCCCTCAAATCAATTTTTACGTCGGTCGGACCCCCGCATCAAAATTGTGGTCCCTGTATGTAAAGATGATCCTGGATTTTTGAATCACATGATTTCGCTACCGGAAGCACGTGATATCCTCGTTTGAAGGTCAATTTGTGCTTGTTTTTTTTACGAAGCAAATTGCGGCCGAGTCCGCCCCCTCAAATCAATTTTTACGTTGGTGGTACCCTTCATCAAAGTTGTAGTCCCTGTATGTAAAGATGATCCTGGATTTTTGAATCACCCTGATTTAGCTACCGAAGCATGTGATAACTCCTTTTGAAGAACTACTTGCGCTTGTTTTTTTACTGAGCGGATTGCGGCCGATTCTACCCCTCAAATAAATTTTTCCGTCGGTCGGACCCTTCATCAAAGTTGTAGTCCCCGTATGTAAAGATGATCTTGGTTTTTGAATCACATGATTTCGCTACCGAAGCATGTGATAACTCCTTTGAAGAACTACTTGCGCTTGTTTTTTTACGAAGCATTTTGCGGCCGAGTTCGCCCCTCAAATCAATTTTACGTCGGTGGGACCCTTCATCAAAGTTGTTGTCCCGTATGTAAAGATGATCCCGGATTTTTGAATCACCCTGATTTTGCTACCGAAGCATGTGATAACTCCTTTTGAAGAACAATTTGCGCTTGTTTTTTAACGAGCGGATTGCGGCCGATCTCGCCCCTCAAATATATTTTTCCGTCGATCGGACCCTTCATCAAAGTTGTAGTCCTCAGTATGTAAAGATGATCATGGATTTTTGAATCACATGATTTCGTTACTGAAGCACGTGATATCCCCGTTTGAAGGTCTATTTGTGCTTGTTTTTTTTACGTAGCAAATTGCAGCTGAGTCCGCCCCTCAAATCAATTTTACGTCGGTCGGACCCTTCATCAAAGTTGTAGTCATGTATGTAAAGATGATCCCTGGATTTTTTGAATCACATGATTTCGCTACCGGGAAGCACGTGATATCCCCATTTCAAGGTCTATTTGTGCTTGTTTTTTTACAAAGCAGATTGCGGCCGAGTCTGCCCCTCAAATCAATATTCTGTCGGTTGGACCCTTCATCAAAGTTGTAGTCCTGTATGTAAAGATGATCCTGGTTTTTGAATCACATGATTTCGCTACCAGAAGCATGTGATAACTCCTTTTGAAGAACTACTTGCGCTTGTTTTTTTACGAAGCAGATTGCGGCCGAGTTCGCCCCTCAAATCAATTTTCTGTCGGTGGGACCCTTCATCAAAGTTGTTGTCCTGTATGTAAAGATGATCCTGGATTTTTGAATCACCTGATTTTGCTACCAGAAGCATGTGATAACTCCTTTTGAAGAACTACTTACGCTGTTTTTTTAACGAAGCAGATTGCGGCCGATTCTGCCCCTCAAATATATTTTCCGTCGGTCGGACCCTTCATCAAAGTTGTAGTCCTGTATGTAAAGATGATCATGGATTTTTGAATCAAATGATTTCGCTACCAGAAGCACGTGATATCCCCATTTGAAGGTCTATTTGTGCATGTTTTTTTACAAAGCAGATTGCGGCCGAGTCTGCCCCTCAAATCAATTTTCTGTCGGTCGGACCCTGCATCAAAATTGTGGTCCTGTATGTAAAGATGATCCTGGATTTTTGAATCACATGATTTCGCTACCAGAAGCACGTGATATCCCCGTTTGAAGGTCTATTTGTGCTTGTTTTTTTACGAAGCAAATTGCGGCCGAGTCTGCCCCTCAAATCAATTTTCTATTGGTGGGACCCTTCATCAAAGTTGTAGTCCTGTATGTAAAGATGATCCTGGATTTTTGAATCACCTGATTTTGCTACCAGAAGCATGTGATAACTCCTTTTGAAGAACTACTTGCGCTTGTTTTTTTACGAAGCAGATTGCGGCCGATTCTGCCCCTCAAATAAATTTTTCCGTCGGTCGGACCCTTCATCAAAGTTGTAGTCCTGTATGTAAAGATGATCCTGGTTTTTGAATCACATGATTTCGCTACCAGAAGCATGTTATAACTCCTTTTGAAGAACTACTTGCGCTTGTTTTTTTACGAAGCAGATTGCGGCCGATTCTGCCCCTCAAATAAATTTTCCGTCGGTCGGACCCTTCATCAAAGTTGTAGTCCTGTATGTAAAGATGATCCTGGATTTTTGAATCACATGATTTCGCTACCAGAAGCATGTGATAACTCCTTTTGAAGAACTACTTGCGCTTGTTTTTTTACGAAGCATTTTGCGGCCGAGTCTGCCCCTCAAATCAATTTTCTGTCGGTGGGACCCTTCATCAAAGTTGTTGTCTTGTATGTAAAGATAATCCTGCATTTTTGAATCACCTGATTTTGCTACCAGAAGCACGTGATAACTCCTTTTGAAGAACTGCTTGCGCTTGTTTTTTTACGAAGCAGATTGTGGCCGATTCTGCCCCTCAAAAAACATTTTTGTCGGTCGGACCATTCATCAAAGTTGTAGTCCTATAAGTAAAGATGATCCTGGATTTTTGAATCACATGATTTCGCTACCAGAAGCACTTGATATCCCCGTTTGAAGGTCTATTTGTGCATGTTTTTTTACGAAGCAGATTGCGGCCGAGTCTGCCCCTCATATCAATTTTCTGTCGGTCGGACCCTGCATCAAAATTGTGGTCCTATATGTAAAGATGATCCTGGATTTTTGAATCACATGATTTCGCTACCAGAAGCACGTGATATCCCCGTTTGAAGGTCTATTTGTGCTTGTTTTTTTACGAAGCAAATTGCGGCCGAGTCTGCCCCTCAAATAAATTTTCTGTTGGTGGGACCCTTCATCAAAGTTGTAGTCCTGTATGTAAAGATGATCCTGGATTTTTGAATCACCTGATTTTGCTACCAGAAGCATGTGATAACTCCTTTTGAAGAACTACTTGCGCTTGTTTTTTTACGAAGCAGATTGCGGCCGATTCTGCCCCTCAAATAAATTTTCCGTCGGTCGGACCCTTCATCAAAGTTGTAGTCCTGTATGTAAAGATGATCCTGGTTTTTGAATCACATGATTTCGCTACCAGAAGCATGTTATAAGTCCTTTTGAAGAACTACTTGCGCTTGTTTTTTTACGAGCGATTGCGGCGAGTCCGCCCCTCAAATCAATTTTTACGTCGGTCGGACCCTTCATCAAAGTTGTAATCCTGTATGTAAAGATGATCCTAGATTTTTTGAATCACATGATTTCGTTACCGAAGCACGTGATATCCCCCGTTTGAAGGTCTATTTGTGCTCGTTTTTTTACGAGCGCATTGCGGCCCATTCGCCCCTCAAAAAAATTTTTCCGTCTGGTCGGACCCTTCATCAAAGTTATAGTCCTCTATGTAAAGATGATCCTGGATTTTTGAATAACATGATTTCGCTACAAGAAGCATGTGATATCCCCGTTTGAAAGTCTATTTGTGCTTGTTTTTTTACTGAAGCGATTGCGGGCTGAGTCCGCCCCTCAAATCAATTTTTACGTCGGTCGGACCCTTCATCAAAGTTGTAATCCCTGTATGTAAAGATGATCTTGGATTTTTTGAATCACATGATTTCGCTACCGAAGCACGTGATAACTCCTTTTGAAGAACTACTTGCGCTTGTTTTTTTACGAAGCGGATTGCGGCCGATTCGCGCCCTCAAATAAATTTTTCCGTCTGTCGGACCCTTCATCAAAGTTGTAGTCCCGTATGTAAAGATGATCCTGGTTTTTGAATCACATGATTTCGCTACCAGAAGCATGTGATAACTCCTTTTGAAGAACTACTTGCGCTTGTTTTTTTACGAAGCAGATTGCGGCCGAGTCTGCCCCTCAAATCAATTTTCTGTCGGTGGGACCCTTCATCAAAGTTGTTGTCCTGTATGTAAAGATGATCCTGGATTTTTGAATCACCTGATTTCGCTACCAGAAGCACGTGATATCCCCGTTTGAAGGTCTATTTGTGCTTGTTTTTTTACGAAGCAGATTGCGGCCGATTCTGCCCCTCAAATAAATTTTCCGTCGGTCGGACCCTTCATCAAAGTTGTAGTCCTGTATGTAAAGATGATCCTGGATTTTTGAATCACATGATTTCGCTACCAGAAGCATGTTATAACTCCTTTTGAAGAACTACTTGCGCTTGTTTTTTTACGAGCGGATTGCGGCCGAGTTCGCCCTCTCAAATCAATTTTTACGTCGGTCGGACCCTTCATCAAAGTTGTAATCCCGTATGTAAAGATGATCCTAGATTTTTTGAATCACATGATTTCGTTACCGTAAGCACGTGATATCCCCGTTTGAAGGTCTATTTGTGCTCGTTTTTTTTACGAAGCGGATTGCGGCCCATTCTGCCCCTCAAAAAAATTTTCCGTCGGTCGGACCCTTCATCAAAGTTATAGTCCTCTATGTAAAGATGATCCTGGATTTTTGAATAACATGATTTCGCTACAAGAAGCATGTGATATCCCCGCTTTGAAAGTCTATTTGTGCTTGTTTTTTTTACGAGCGGATTGCGGTCGAGTCCGCCCCTCAAATCAATTTTTCACGTCGGTCGGACCCTTCATCAAAGTTGTAATCCTGTATGTAAAGATGATCTTGGATTTTTTGAATCACATGATTTCGCTACTGAAGCACGTGATAACTCCTTTTGAAGAACTACTTGCGCTTGTTTTTTTACTGAGCGGATTGCGGCCGATTCTGCCCCTCAAATAAATTTTCCGTCGGTCGGACCCTTCATCAAAGTTGTAGTCCTGTATGTAAAGATGATCCTGGTTTTTGAATCACATGATTTCGCTACCAGAAGCATGTGATAACTCCTTTTGAAGAACTACTTGCGCTTGTTTTTTTACGAAGCAGATTGCGGCCGAGTCTGCCCCTCAAATCAATTTTCTGTCGGTGGGACCCTTCATCAAAGTTGTTGTCCTGTATGTAAAGATGATCCTGGATTTTTGAATCACCTGATTTCGCTACCAGAAGCACGTGATATCCCCGTTTGAAGGTCTATTTGTGCTTGTTTTTTTTACGAAGCGGATTGCGGCCGATTCCGCCCCTCAAATAAATTTTTCCGTCTGGTCGGACCCTTCATCAAAGTTGTAGTCCTGTATGTAAAGATGATCCTGGTTTTTGAATCACATGATTTCGCTACTGTAAGCATGTTATAACTCCTTTTGAAGAACTACTTGCGCTTGTTTTTTTTACGAAGCAGATTGCGGCCGAGTCTGCCCCTCAAATCAATTTTCTATCGGTCGGACCCTTCATCAAAGTTGTAATCCTGTATGGAAAGATGATCCTAGATTTTTGAATCACATGATTTCGCTACCAGAAGCACGTGATATCCCCGTTTGAAGGTCTATTTGTGCTTGTTTTTTTACGAAGCAGATTGCGGCCGATTCTACCCCTCAAATAAATTTTCCGTCGGTCGGACCCTTCATCAAAGTTATAGTCCTCTATGTAAAGATGATCCTGGATTTTTCAATAACATGATTTCGCTACCAGAAGCACGTGATATCCCCGTTTGAAAGTCTATTTGTGCTTGTTTTTTTACTGAGCGGATTGCGTCGAGTCCGCCCCTCAAATCAATTTTTCTGTCGGTCGGACCCTTCATCAAAGTTCTAATCCTGTATGTAAAGATGATCTTGGATTTTTGAATCACATGATTTCGCTACCAGAAGCACGTGATAACCCCATTTGAAGGTCTATTTGTGCTTGTTTTTTTACGAAACAAATTGCGGTCGAGTTCGCCCTCTCACATCAATTTTTTCGTCTGGTCGGACCCTTCATCAAAGTTGTTGTCCCTGTATGTAAAGATGATCCCTGGATTTTTTGAATCACCCTGATTTCGCTACTGAAGCATGTGATAACTCCTTTTGAAGAACTACTTGCGCTTGTTTTTTTAACGAAGTAGATTGCGGCCGATTCGCCCCTCAAATATATTTTTCCGTCTGGGGTCGGACCCTTCATCAAAGTTGTAGTCCCTGTATGTAAAGATGATCGTGGATTTTTTAAATCACATGATTTCGCTACTGAAGCACGTGATATCCCCGTTTGAAGGTCTATTTGTGCCTTTTTTTTACGAACCAGATTGCGGCCGATTTCGCCCCTCAAATCAATTTTTCTGTCGGTGGGACCCTTCATCAAAGTTGTTGTCCCTCGTATGTAAAGATGATCCCTGGATTTTTGAATCACCCGATTTTGCTACCGAAGCATGTGATAACTCCTTTTGAAGAACTACTTGCGCTTGTTTTTTTAACGAAGCGCATTGCAGCCGATCACGCCCTCTCAAATATATTTTTCCGTCTGGTCGGACCCTTCATCAAAGTTGTAGTCCTGTATGTAAAGATGATCCCGGATTTTTGAATCACATGATTTCGCTACCGTAAGCACGTGATATCCCCGTTTGAAGGTCTATTTGTGCATGTTTTTTTACGAAGCGATTGCGGCCGAGTCTACCCCTCAAATCAATTTTTTCGTCGGTCTGACCCTCGCATCAAAATTGTGGTCCCTGTATGTAAAGATGATCCCTGGATTTTTGGAATCACATGATTTCGCTACTGAAGCACGTGATATCCCCGCTTTGAAGGTCTATTTGTGCTTGTTGTTTTACGAAGCGGATTGCAGCTGAGTTCGCCCTCTCAAATCAATTTTTCCGTCGGTGGGACCCTTCATCAAAGTTGTTGTCCCGTATGTAAAGATGATCCCTGGATTTTTTGAATCACCCTGATTTCGCTACTGAAGCACGTGATATCCCCCGTTTGAAGGTCTATTTGTGCTTGTTTTTTTACGAACCAAATTGCGGCCGATTTCGCCCCTCAAATCAATTTTTCGTCGGTGGGACCCTTCATCAAAGTTGTTGTCCTGTATGTAAAGATGATCCTGGATTTTTGAATCACCTAATTTTGCTACCAGAAGCATGTGATAACTCCTTTTGAAGAACTACTTGCGCTTGTTTTTTAACGAAGTAGATTGCGGCCGATTATGCCCCTCAAATATATTTTCCGTCGGTCGGACCCTTCATCAAAGTTGTAGTCCTGTATGTAAAGATGATCGTGGATTTTTAAATCACATGATTTCGCTACCAGAAGCACGTGATATCCCCGTTTGAAGGTCTATTTGTGCTTTTTTTTTACGAAGCAGATTGCGGCCGATTCTGCCCCTCAAATATATTTTTCCGTCGGTCGGACCTCAGTATCAAAGTTGTTGTCCTGTATGTAAAGATGATCCCTGGATTTTTGAATCACCCTGATTTCGCTACCGAAGCACGTGATATCCCCGTTTGAAGGTCTATTTGTGCTTGTTTTTTTATGAAGCGATTGCGGCCGATTCGCCCCTCAAATCAATTTTTCGTCGGTGGGACCCTTCATCAAAGTTGTTGTCCCTGTATGTAAAGATGATCCCTGGATTTTTGAATCACCCTGATTTCGCTACCGTAAGCACGTGATATCCCCGTTTGAAGGTCTATTCGTGCTTGTTTTTTTGCGAACCAGATTGCGGCCGATTCTGCCCCTCAAATCAATTTTCTGTCGGTGGGACCCTTCATCAAAGTTGTTGTCCTGTATGTAAAGATGATCCTGGATTTTTGAATCACCTGATTTTGCTACCAGAAGCATGTGATAACTCCTTTTGAAGAACTACTTGCGCTTGTTTTTTAACGAAGCAGATTGCGGCCGATTCTGCCCCTCAAATATATTTTCCGTCGGTCGGACCCTTCATCAAAGTTGTAGTCCTGTATGTAAAGATGATCATGGATTTTTGAATCACATGATTTCGCTACCAGAAGCACGTGATATCCCCGTTTGAAGGTCTATTTGTGCTTGTTTTTTTACGAAGCAGATTGCGGCCGATTCTGCCCCTCAAATATATTTTCCGTCGGTCGGACCCTTCATCAAAGTTGTTGTCCTGTATGTAAAGATGATCCTGGATTTTTGAATCACCTGATTTTGCTACCAGAAGCACGTGATATCCCCGTTTGAAGGTCTATTTGTGCTTGTTTTTTTACGAACCAGATTGCGGCCGATTCTGCCCCTCAAATCAATTTTCTGTCGGTGGGACCCTTCATCAAAGTTGTTGTCCTGTATGTAAAGATGATCCTGGATTTTTGAATCACATGATTTTGCTACCAGAAGCATGTGATAACTCCTTTTGAAGAACTATTTGCGCTTGTTTTTTAACGAAGCAGATTGCGGCCGATTCTGCCCCTCAAATATATTTTCCGTCGGTCGGACCCTTCATCAAAGTTGTAGTCCCTGTATGTAAAGATGATCATGGATTTTTGAATCACATGATTTCGCTACTGTAAGCACGTGATATCCCCGTTTGAAGGTCTATTTGTGCTTGTTTTTTTTACTGAAGCGGATTGCGGCCGATTCCGCCCCTCAAATATATTTTCCGTCTGGTCGGACCCTTCATCAAAGTTGTTGTCCTGTATGTAAAGATGATCCCGGATTTTTGAATCACCCTGATTTCGCTACTGTAAGCACGTTATATCCCCCGTTTGAAGGTCTATTTGTGCTTGTTTTTTTATGAAGCGGATTGCGGCCGATTCCGCCCCTCAAATCAATTTTTCATCGGTGGGACCCTTCATCAAAGTTGTTGTCCTGTATGTAAAGATGATCCTGGATTTTTTAATCACCTGATTTCGCTACCAGAAGCACGTGATATCCCCGTTTGAAGGTCTATTTGTGCTTGTTTTTTTACGAACCAGATTGCGGCCGATTCTGCCCCTCAAATCAATTTTTCGTCGGTGGGACCCTTCATCAAAGTTGTTGTCCCTGTATGTAAAGATGATCCTGGATTTTTGAATCACCTAATTTTGCTACCAGAAGCATGTGATAACTCCTTTTGAAGAACTACTTGCGCTTGTTTTTTAACGAAGCAGATTGCGGCCGATTCTGCCCCTCAAATCAATTTTCTGTCGGTCGGACCCTGCATCAAAATTGTGGTCCTGTATGTAAAGATGATCCTGGATTTTTGAATCACATGATTTCGCTACCAGAAGCACGTGATATCCCCGTTTGAAGGTCTATTTGTGCTTGTTTTTTTACGAAGCAGATTGCGGCCGATTCTGCCCCTCAAATATATTTTCCGTCGGTCGGACCCTTCATCAAAGTTGTTGTCCTGTATGTAAAGATGATCCTGGATTTTTGAATCACCTGATTTCGCTACCAAAAGCACGTGATATCCCCGTTTGAAGGTCTATTTGTGCTTGTTTTTTTTACGAAGCGATTGCAGCTGAGTCCGCCCTCTCAAATCAATTTTTCCGTCGGTGGGACCCTTCATCAAAGTTGTTGTCCCTGTATGTAAAGATGATCCCGGATTTTTTGAATCACCCTGATTTTGCTACCGAAGCATGTGATAACTCCTTTTGAAGAACTACTTGCGCTTGTTTTTTAACGAAGCAGATTGCAGCCGATTCTGCCCCTCAAATATATTTTCCGTCGGTCAAACCCTTCATCAAAGTTGTAGTCCTGTATGTAAAAATGATCCTGGATTTTTGAATCACATGATTTCGCTGCCAGAAGCACGTGATATCCCCGTTTGAAGGTCTATTTGTGCATGTTTTTTTACGAAGCAAATTGCGGCCGAGTCTGCCCCTCAAATCAATTTTCTGTCGGTCGGACCCTGCATCAAAATTGTGGTCCTGTATGTAAAGATGATCCTGGATTTTTGAATCACATGATTTCGCTACCAGAAGCACGTGATATCCCCGTTTGAAGGTCTATTTGTGCTTGTTTTTTTCTACGAGCAGTTGCGGTCGATTACGCCCCTCAAATAAATTTTTCCGTCTGGTCGGACCCTTCATCAAAGTTATAGTCCTCTATGTAAAGATGATCCTGGATTTTTGAATAACATGATTTCGCTACCAGAAGCACGTGATATCCCCGTTTGAAGGTCTATTTGTGTTTGTTTTTTTACAAAGCAGATTGCAGCCGAGTCTGCCCCTCAAATCAATTTTCTGTCGGTGGGACCCTTCATGCGCTTGTTTTTTAACGAAGCAGATTGCGGTCGATTCTGCCCCTCAAATATATTTTTTGTCGGTCGGACCCTTCATCAAACGTGTAGTCTTGTATGTAAAGATGATCCTGGTTTTTGAATCACATGATTTCGCTACCAGAAGCATGTGATAACTCCTTCTGAAGAACTACTTGCGCTTGTTTTTTTACGAGCGGATTGCGGTCGAGTACGCCTCGAAAATCAATTTTTCACGTCGGTCGGACCCTTCATCAAAGTTGTAATCCCCGTATGTAAAGATGATCCCGGATTTTTTGAATCACATGATTTCGCTACTGTAAGCACGTGATATCCCCGCTTTGAA
The DNA here is from genome assembly GCA_029030765.1 of Salix suchowensis. Lineage (NCBI taxonomy): Eukaryota > Viridiplantae > Streptophyta > Magnoliopsida > Malpighiales > Salicaceae > Salix > Salix suchowensis. Next base: position 5,106,895 of record CM054994.1, read on the forward strand.
GGTCTATTTGTGCTTGTTTTTTTTACGAGCGGATTGCGGCCGAGTCCGCCCCTCAAATCAATATTACGTCGGTCGGACCCTTCATCAAAGTTGTAGTCCTGTATGAAAAGATGATCCCGGATTTTTTGAATCACCTGATTTTGCTACCAAAAGCACGTGATAACTCCTTTTGAAGAACTATTTGCGCTTGTTTTTTTACGAAGCAGATTGCGGCCGAGTCTGCCCCTCAAATCAATTTTCTGTCGGTGGGACCCTTCATCAAAGTTGTTGTCCTGTATGTAAAGATGATCCTGGATTTTTCAATCACCTGATTTTGCTACCAGAAGCATGTGATAACTCCTTTTGAAGAACTACTTGCGCTTGTTTTTTAACGAAGCTGATTGCGGTCGATTCTGCCTCTCAAATATATTTTCCGTCAGTCGGACCCTTCATCAAAGTTGTAGTCCTGTATGTAAAGATGATCCTGGATTTTTGAATCACATGATTTCGCTACCAGAAGCACGTGATATCCCCGTTTGAAGGTCTATTTGTGCATGTTTTTTTACGAAGCAGACTGCGGCCGAGTCTGCCCCTCAAATTAAATTTCTGTCGGTCGGACCCTGCATCAAAATTGTGGTCCTGTATGTAAAGATGATCCTGGATTTTTGAATCACATGATTTCGTTACCAGAAGTACCTGATATCCCCGTTTGAAGGTCTATTTGTGCTTGTTTTTTTACGAAGAAAATTGCGGTCGAGTCTGCCCCTCAAATCAATTTTCTGTTGGTTGGACCCTTCATCAAAGTGTTAGTCCTGTATGTAAAGATGATCCTGGATTTTTGAATCACCTGATTTTGCTACCAGAAGCATGTGATAACTCCTTTTGAAGAACTACTTGCGCTTGTTTTTTTACGAAGCAGATTGCGGCCGATTCTGCCCCTCATATAAATTTTTCCGTCGGTCGGACCCTTCATCAAAGTTGTAGTCCCCGTATGTAAAGATGATCCTGGTTTTTGAATCACATGATTTCGCTACTGAAGCATGTGATAACTCCTTCGAAGAACTACTTGCGCTTGTTTTTTTACGAGCGGATTGCGGTCGAGTCCGCCTCGAAAATCAATTTTTCGTCTGGTCGGACCCTTCATCAAAGTTGTAGTCCCTGTATGTAAAGATGATCCCGGATTTTTTGAATCACCTGATTTTGCTACCAAAAGCACGTGATAACTCCTTTTGAAGAACTACTTGCGCTTGTTTTTTTTACGAGCGATTGCGGCCGAGTCCGCCCTCTCAAATCAATTTTTCGTCGGTGGGACCCTTCATCAAAGTTGTTGTCCTGTATGTAAAGATGATCCCGGATTTTTGAATCACCCTGATTTTGCTACCGTAAGCATGTGATAACTCCTTTTGAAGAACTACTTGCGCTTGTTTTTTAACGAGCGGATTGCGGCCGATTCGCCCCTCAAATATATTTTTCGTCCGTCGGACCCTTCATCAAAGTTGTAGTCGTGTATGTAAAGATGATCCCTGGATTTTTTGAATCACATGATTTCGCTACCGTAAGCACGTGATATCCCCGTTTGAAGGTCTATTTGTGCATGTTTTTTTACGAGCGGATTGCGGCCGAGTCCGCCCCTCAAATCAATTTTTCGTCTGGTCGGACCCTCGCATCAAAATTGTGGTCCCTGTATGTAAAGATGATCCCTGGATTTTTGAATCACATGATTTCGCTACCGTAAGCACGTGATATCCCCGTTTGAAGGTCTATTTGTGCATGTTTTTTTACGAGCGGATTGCGGTCGAGTCCGCCCCTCAAATACATTTTTACGTCGGTCGGACCCTCGCATCAAAATTGTGGTCCTGTATGTAAAGATGATCCCGGATTTTTTGAATCACATGATTTCGCTACTGTAAGCACGTGATATCCCCGTTTGAAGGTCTATTTGTGCTTGTTGTTTTACTGAAGCGATTGCAGCTGAGTCCGCCCTCTCAAATCAATTTTTACGTCGGTGGGACCCTTCATCAAAGTTGTTGTCCTGTATGTAAAGATGATCCCTGGATTTTTTGAATCACCCTGATTTCGCTACTGTAAGCACGTGATATCCCCGTTTGAAGGTCTATTTGTGCTTGTTTTTTTACGAACCAGATTGCGGCCGATTCTGCCCCTCAAATCAATTTTCTGTCGGTGGGACCCTTCATCAAAGTTGTTGTCCTGTATGTAAAGATGATCCTGGATTTTTGAATCACCTGATTTTGCTACCAGAAGCATGTGATAACTCCTTTTGAAGAACTACTTGCGCTTGTTTTTTAACGAAGTAGATTGCGGTCGATTCTGCCCCTCAAATATATTTTCCGTCGGTCGGACCCTTCATCAAAGTTGTAGTCCTGTATGTAAAGATGATCGTGGATTTTTAAATCACATGATTTCGCTACCAGAAGCACGTGATATCCCCGTTTGAAGGTCTATTTGTGCTTTTTTTTTACGAAGCAGATTGCGGCCGATTCTGCCCCTCAAATATATTTTCCGTCGGTCGGACCCTTCATCAAAGTTGTTGTCCTGTATGTAAAGATGATCCTGGATTTTTGAATCACCTGATTTCGCTACCAGAAGCACGTGATATCCCCGTTTGAAGGTCTATTTGTGCTTGTTTTTTTATGAAGCAGATTGCGGCCGATTCTGCCCCTCAAATCAATTTTCTGTCAGTGGGACCCTTCATCAAAGTTGTAGTCCTGTATGTAAAGATGATCCTGGATTTTTGAATCACCTGATTTCGCTACCAGAAGCACGTGATATCCCCGTTTGAAGGTCTATTTGTGCTTTTTTTTACGAGCAGCATTGCGGCCGATTCGCCCCTCAAATATATTTTTCCGTCGGTCGGACCCTTCATCAAAGTTGTTGTCCTGTATGTAAAGATGATCCTGGATTTTTGAATCACCTGATTTCGCTACCAGAAGCACGTTATATCCCCGTTTGAAGGTCTATTTGTGCTTGTTTTTTAACGAGCGCATTGCGGCCGATTCCGCCCTCTCAAATCAATTTTTCGTCGGTGGGACCCTTCATCAAAGTTGTTGTCCCTGTATGTAAAGATGATCCTGGATTTTTTGAATCACCCTGATTTCGCTACCAGAAGCACGTGATATCCCCGTTTGAAGGTCTATTTGTGCTTGTTTTTTTACGAAGCAGATTGCGGCCGATTCTGCCCCTCAAATATATTTTCCGTTGGTCGGACCCTTCATCAAAGTTGTTGTCCTGTATGTAAAGATGATCATGGATTTTTGAATCACCTGATTTCGCTACCAAAAAGCACGTGATATCCCCGCTTTGAAGGTCTATTTGTGCTTGTTTTTTTTACGAAGCGCATTGCAGCTGAGTTCGCCCTCTCAAATCAATTTTTCGTCGGGTGGGACCCTTCATCAAAGTTGTTGTCCCTGTATGTAAAGATGATCCCGGATTTTTGAATCACCCTGATTTCGCTACCGAAGCACGTGATATCCCCCGTTTGAAGGTCTATTTGTGCTTGTTTTTTTTACGAAGCGGATTGCAGCCGAGTCCGCCCTCTCAAATCAATTTTTCGTCGGTGGGACCCTTCATCAAAGTTGTAGTCCCGTATGTAAAGATGATCCCTGGATTTTTTGAATAACATGATTTCGCTACTGTGAAGCACGTGATATCCCCGTTTGAAGGTCTATTTGTGCATGTTTTTTTTACGAGCGATTGCGGCCGAGTCCGCCCCTCAAATCAATTTTTCGTCTGGGTCGGACCCTCGCATCAAAATTGTGGTCCTGTATGTAAAGATGATCCCTGGATTTTTTGAATCACATGATTTCGCTACTGTAAGCACGTGATATCCCCGTTTGAAGGTCTATTTGCGCATGTTTTTTTACGAAGCGGATTGCGGCCGAGTCCGCCCCTCAAATCAATTTTTTCGTCTGGTCGGACCCTCGCATCAAAATTGTGGTCCTGTATGTAAAGATGATCCCTGGATTTTTGAATCACATGATTTCGCTACCGAAGCACGTGATATCCCCGTTTGAAGGTCTATTTGTGCTTGTTGTTTTACTGAGCGTATTGCAGCTGAGTCCGCCCTCTCAAATCAATTTTTCGTCGGTGGGACCCTTCATCAAAGTTGTTGTCCCCGTATGTAAAGATGATCCTGGATTTTTGAATCACTCGATTTCGCTACCGTAAGCACGTGATATCCCCGCTTTGAAGGTCTATTTGTGCTTTTTTTTTACGAACCGATTGCGGCCGATTCTCGCCCTCAAATCAATTTTTTCGTCGGTGGGACCCTTCATCAAAGTTGTTGTCCCTGTATGTAAAGATGATCCCTGGATTTTTGAATCACCCGATTTTGCTACCGTAAGCATGTGATAACTCCTTTTGAAGAACTACTTGCGCTTGTTTTTTTAACGAAGTAGATTGCGGCCGATTCGCCCCTCAAATATATTTTTCCGTCTGGTCGGACCCTTCATCAAAGTTGTAGTCCCTGTATGTAAAGATGATCCCGGATTTTTGAATAACATGATTTCGCTACCGTAAGCACGTGATATCCCCGCTTTGAAGGTCTATTTGTGCTTGTTTTTTTTACGAGCGATTGCGGCCGAGTCCGCCCTCAAATCAATTTTTCATCTGGCCGGACCCTCGCATCAAAATTGTGGTCCTCGTATGTAAAGATGATCCCGGATTTTTTGAATCACATGATTTCGCTACCGAAGCACGTGATATCCCCGCTTTGAAGGTCTATTTGTGCATGTTTTTTTACGAGCGGATTGCGTCGAGTCCGCCCTCAAATCAATTTTTACGTCTGGGTCGGACCCCTCGCATCAAAATTGTGGTCCTGTATGTAAAGATGATCCCGGATTTTTTGAATCACATGATTTCGCTACCGAAGCACGTGATATCCCCCGCTTTGAAGGTCTATTTGTGCTTGTTGTTTTACGTAGCGGATTGCAGCCGAGTTCGCCCTCTCAAATCAATTTTTCCGTCTGGTGGGACCCTTCATCAAAGTTGTTGTCCTGTATGTAAAGATGATCCCTGGATTTTTTGAATCACCCTGATTTCGCTACTGTAGCACGTGATATCCCCGCTTTGAAGGTCTATTTGTGCTTGTTTTTTTACGAACCCAGATTGCGGCCGATTCGCCCCTCAAATCAATTTTTCATCTGGGTGGGACCCTTCATCAAAGTTGTTGTCCTCGTATGTAAAGATGATCCCGGATTTTTTGAATCACCCGATTTTGCTACTGTAAGCATGTGATAACTCCTTTTGAAGAACTACTTGCGCTTGTTTTTTTAACGAAGTAGATTGCGGTCGATTCGCCCCTCAAATATATTTTTCCGTCTGGTCGGACCCTTCATCAAAGTTGTAGTCCCCGTATGTAAAGATGATCGTGGATTTTTTAAATCACATGATTTCGCTACTGAAGCACGTGATATCCCCCGCTTTGAAGGTCTATTTGTGCTTTTTTTTACGAGCGTATTGCGGCCGATTCTCGCCCTCAAATATATTTTCCGTCTGGTCGGACCCTTCATCAAAGTTGTTGTCCCTGTATGTAAAGATGATCCCGGATTTTTGAATCACCCGATTTCGCTACTGTAAGCACGTGATATCCCCGCTTTGAAGGTCTATTTGTGCTTGTTTTTTTATGAAGCGATTGCGGCCGATTCCGCCCCTCAAATCAATTTTTCGTCGGTGGGACCCTTCATCAAAGTTGTAGTCCTCGTATGTAAAGATGATCCCGGATTTTTGAATCACCCTGATTTCGCTACCGTAAGCACGTGATATCCCCGTTTGAAGGTCTATTTGTGCTTTTTTTTTACGAGCGTATTGCGCCGATTCTCGCCCCTCAAATATATTTTTCCGTCTGGTCGGACCCTTCATCAAAGTTGTTGTCCCGTATGTAAAGATGATCCCGGATTTTTTGAATCACCCTGATTTCGCTACCGTAAGCACGTTATATCCCCCGCTTTGAAGGTCTATTTGTGCTTGTTTTTTAACGAGCGATTGCGGCCGATTCTCGCCCCTCAAATCAATTTTTCTGTCTGGTGGGACCCTTCATCAAAGTTGTTGTCCCTGTATGTAAAGATGATCCCGGATTTTTGAATCACCCTGATTTCGCTACCGTAAGCACGTGATATCCCCCGTTTGAAGGTCTATTTGTGCTTGTTTTTTTACGAAGCGATTGCGGCCGATTCTCGCCCTCAAATATATTTTTCCGTCTGGTCGGACCCTTCATCAAAGTTGTTGTCCCTGTATGTAAAGATGATCATGGATTTTTGAATCACCTGATTTCGCTACCAAAAGCACGTGATATCCCCGCTTTGAAGGTCTATTTGTGCTTGTTTTTTTACGAGCGCATTGCAGCCCGAGTTCGCCCTCTCAAATCAATTTTTCTCGTCTGGTGGGACCCTTCATCAAAGTTGTTGTCCTGTATGTAAAGATGATCCCTGGATTTTTTGAATCACCTGATTTCGCTACTGAAGCACGTGATATCCCCGCTTTGAAGGTCTATTTGTGCTTGTTTTTTTTACGAGCGGATTGCAGTCGAGTTCGCCCTCTCAAATCAATTTTTCTGTCTGGTGGGACCCTTCATCAAAGTTGTAGTCCCGTATGTAAAGATGATCCCTGGATTTTTTGAATAACATGATTTCGCTACTGTAAGCACGTGATATCCCCGTTTGAAGGTCTATTTGTGCATGTTTTTTTTACGAGCGATTGCGGCCGAGTCCGCCCCTCAAATCAATTTTTTCGTCTGGGTCGGACCCCGCATCAAAATTGTGGTCCTGTATGTAAAGATGATCCCTGGATTTTTTGAATCACATGATTTCGCTACTGTAAGCACGTGATATCCCCGCTTTGAAGGTCTATTTGCGCATGTTTTTTACGAGCGGATTGCGGCCGAGTCCGCCCTCTCAAATCAATTTTTCGTCTGGTCGGACCTCGCATCAAAATTGTGGTCCTGTATGTAAAGATGATCCCTGGATTTTTTGAATCACATGATTTCGCTACTGTAAGCACGTGATATCCCCGCTTTGAAGGTCTATTTGTGCTTGTTGTTTTACGAGCGTATTGCAGCTCGAGTTCGCCCTCTCAAATCAATTTTTCGTCGGTGGGACCCTTCATCAAAGTTGTTGTCCTCGTATGTAAAGATGATCCTCGGATTTTTTGAATCACCCTGATTTCGCTACTGAAGCACGTGATATCCCCGCTTTGAAGGTCTATTTGTGCTTTTTTTTACGAACCGGATTGCGGCCGATTCGCCCCTCAAATCAATTTTTCTGTTTGGTGGGACCCTTCATCAAAGTTGTTGTCCCTGTATGTAAAGATGATCCCCGGATTTTTGAATCACCCGATTTTGCTACCGTAAGCATGTGATAACTCCTTTTGAAGAACTACTTGCGCTTGTTTTTTTAACGAAGTAGATTGCGGCCGATTCGCCCCTCAAATATATTTTTCCGTCTGGTCGGACCCTTCATCAAAGTTGTAGTCCCTGTATGTAAAGATGATCCCTGGATTTTTTGAATAACATGATTTCGCTACTGTAAGCACATGATATCCCCGCTTTGAAGGTCTATTTGTGCTTGTTTTTTTACGAGCGTATTGCGGCCGAGTCCGCCCCTCAAATCAATTTTTCGTCTGGGTCGGACTCTGCATCAAAATTGTGGTCCCTGTATGTAAAGATGATCCTTGATTTTTTGAATCACATGATTTCGCTACTGAAGCACGTGATATCCCCCGTTTGAAGGTCTATTTGTGCATGTTTTTTTTACGGCGCATTGCGCCGAGTCCGCCCCTCAAATCAATTTTTTCGTCTGGGTCGGACCCCTGCATCAAAATTGTGGTCCTCGTATGTAAAGATGATCCCTGGATTTTTGAATCACATGATTTCGCTACCGTAAGCACGTGATATCCCCGCTTTGAAGGTCTATTTGTGCTTGTTGTTTTACTGAGCGCATTGCAGCTGAGTTCCGCCCTCTCAAATCAATTTTTCCGTTTGGTGGGACCCTTCATCAAAGTTGTTGTCCTCGTATGTAAAGATGATCCCGGATTTTTGAATCACCTGATTTCGCTACTGTAAGCACGTGATATCCCCGCTTTGAAGGTCTATTTGTGCTTTTTTTTTACGAACCAGATTGCGGCCGATTCCGCCCTCTCAAATCAATTTTTCTGTCTGGTGGGACCCTTCATCAAAGTTGTTGTCCTGTATGTAAAGATGATCCCGGATTTTTTGAATCACCCTGATTTTGCTACCGTAAGCATGTGATAACTCCTTTTGAAGAACTACTTGCGCTTGTTTTTTTAACGAAGTAGATTGCGGCCGATTCGCCCCTCAAATATATTTTTCCGTCTGGTCGGACCCTTCATCAAAGTTGTAGTCCCGTATGTAAAGATGATCCTGGATTTTTTGAATCACCCTGATTTCGCTACTGTAAGCACGTGATATCCCCGTTTGAAGGTCTATTTGTGCTTTTTTTTTACGAAGCGATTGCGCCGATTCTCGCCCTCAAATATATTTTTCCGTCTGGTCTGACCCTTCATCAAAGTTGTTGTCCTGTATGTAAAGATGATCCCTGGATTTTTGAATCACCTGATTTCGCTACTGTAAGCACGTGATATCCCCGCTTTGAAGGTCTATTTGTGCTTGTTTTTTTATGAAGCGTATTGCGGCCGATTCTCGCTCTCAAATCAATTTTTTCGTCGTTGGGACCCTTCATCAAAGTTGTTGTCCCTGTATGTAAAGATGATCCCGGATTTTTGAATCACCCGATTTCGCTACCGTAAGCACGTGATATCCCCGCTTTGAAGGTCTATTTGTGCTTGTTTTTTTGCGAACCGATTGCGGCCGATTCTGCCCTCTCAAATCAATTTTTCTCGTCTGGTGGGACCCTTCATCAAAGTTGTTGTCCTCGTATGTAAAGATGATCCCTGGATTTTTGAATCACCCTGATTTCGCTACTGAAGCACGTGATATCCCCGCTTTGAAGGTCTATTTGTGCTTGTTTTTTTTACGAACCGATTGCGGCCGATTCTCGCCCTCTCAAATCAATTTTTCCGTCTGGTGGGACCCTTCATCAAAGTTGTTGTCCCTGTATGTAAAGATGATCCCTGGATTTTTTGAATCACATGATTTTGCTACTGTAAGCATGTGATAACTCCTTTTGAAGAACTATTTGCGCTTGTTTTTTTAACGAGCGGATTGCGGCCGATTCGCCCCTCGAATATATTTTTCCGTCTGGTCGGACCCTTCATCAAAGTTGTAGTCCTCAGATGTAAAGATGATCATGGATTTTTGAATCACATGATTTCGCTACTGAAGCACGTGATATCCCCGCTTTGAAGGTCTATTTGTGCATGTTTTTTTACGAGCGTATTGCGGCCGAGTCCGCCCTCAAATCAATTTTTCGTCTGGTCGGACCCTGCATCAAAATTGTGGTCCTCGTATGTAAAGATGATCCCTGGATTTTTTGAATCACATGATTTCGCTACCGTAAGCACGTGATATCCCCCGCTTTGAAGGTCTATTTATGCTTGTTGTTTTACGAGCGGATTGCAGCTGAGTTCGCCCTCTCAAATCAATTTTTTCGTCTGGTGGGACCCTTCATCAAAGTTGTTGTCCTCGTATGTAAAGATGATCCTGGATTTTTTGAATCACCTGATTTCGCTACTGTAAGCACGTGATATCCCCGCTTTGAAGGTCTATTTGTGCTTTTTTTTTACGAACCAGATTGCGGCCGATTTCGCTCTCAAATCAATTTTTCCGTTTGGTGGGACCCTTCATCAAAGTTGTTGTCCTGTATGTAAAGATGATCCCTGGATTTTTGAATCACCCTGATTTTGCTACCGAAGCATGTGATAACTCCTTTTGAAGAACTACTTGTGCTTGTTTTTTTAACGAAGTAGATTGCGCCGATTCCGCCCTCAAATATATTTTTCCGTCGGTCTGACCCTTCATCAAAGTTGTAGTCCCTGTATGTAAAGATGATCCCTGGATTTTTGAATCACCTGATTTCGCTACTGTAAGCACGTGATATCCCCGCTTTGAAGGTCTATTTGTGCTTTTTTTTTACGAGCGGATTGCGGCCGATTCGCCCCTCAAATATATTTTTCCGTCTGGTCGGACCCTTCATCAAAGTTGTTGTCCTGTATGTAAAGATGATCCCTGGATTTTTGAATCACCCTGATTTCGCTACTGTAAGCACGTGATATCCCCGCTTTGAAGGTCTATTTGTGCTTGTTTTTTTATGAAGCGATTGCGGTCGATTCGCCCCCTCAAATCAATTTTTCGTCGGTGGGACCCTTCATCAAAGTTGTTGTCCTGTATGTAAAGATGATCCCTGGATTTTTGAATCACCCTGATTTCGCTACTGTAAGCACGTGATATCCCCGCTTTGAAGGTCTATTTGTGCTTGTTTTTTTGCGAACCAGATTGCGGCCGATTCGCTCCCTCAAATCAATTTTTCTGTCGGTGGGACCCTTCATCAAAGTTGTTGTCCTCGTATGTAAAGATGATCCTCGGATTTTTGAATCACCCTGATTTTGCTACCGTAAGCATGTGATAACTCCTTTTGAAGAACTACTTGCGCTTGTTTTTTTAACGAAGCGGATTGCGCCGATTCTCGCCCTCAAATATATTTTCCGTCTGGGTCGGACCCTTCATCAAAGTTGTAGTCCTCGTATGTAAAGATGATCATGGATTTTTGAATCACATGATTTCGCTACTGAAGCACGTGATATCCCCGCTTTGAAGGTCTATTTGTGCTTGTTTTTTTACGAAGCGATTGCGGCCGATTCGCCCCTCAAATATATTTTTCCGTCGGTCGGACCCTTCATCAAAGTTGTTGTCCTCGTATGTAAAGATGATCCCGGAATTTTTGAATCACCCTGATTTCGCTACCGTAAGCACGTGATATCCCCCGCTTTGAAGGTCTATTTGTGCTTGTTTTTTTTACGAACCAGATTGCGGCCGATTCTCGCTCCCTCAAATCAATTTTTTCGTCTGGTGGGACCCTTCATCAAAGTTGTTGTCCCGTATGTAAAGATGATCCTGGATTTTTGAATCACATGATTTTGCTACTGTAAGCATGTGATAACTCCTTTGAAGAACTATTTGCGCTTGTTTTTTAACGAAGCGATTGCGGCCGATTCGCCCCTCAAATATATTTTCCGTCTGGTCGGACCCTTCATCAAAGTTGTTGTCCTCGTATGTAAAGATGATCCCGGATTTTTGAATCACCCTGATTTCGCTACCAGAAGCACGTTATATCCCCGTTTGAAGGTCTATTTGTGCTTGTTTTTTTATGAAGCAGATTGCGGCCGATTCTGCCCCTCAAATCAATTTTCTATCGGTGGGACCCTTCATCAAAGTTGTTGTCCCTGTATGTAAAGATGATCCCTGGATTTTTTGAATCACATGATTTCGTTACTGTAAGTACCTGATATCCCCGCTTTGAAGGTCTATTTGTGCTTGTTTTTTACGAAGAAAATTGCGGTCGAGTCCGCCCTCGAATCAATTTTTCTCGTTGGTTGGACCCTTCATCAAAGTGTTAGTCCCTGTATGTAAAGATGATCCCTGGATTTTTGAATCACCCTGATTTTGCTACCGTAAGCATGTGATAACTCCTTTTGAAGAACTACTTGCGCTTGTTTTTTTTACGAGCGGATTGCGGCCGATTCGCCCCTCAAATAAATTTTTCCGTCTGTCGGACCCTTCATCAAAGTTGTAGTCCCGTATGTAAAGATGATCATGGATTTTTGAATCACATGATTTCGCTACCGTAAGCATGTGATAACTCCTTCCCGAAGAACTACTTGCGCTTGTTTTTTTTACGAGCGATTGCGTCGAGTCCGCCTCGAAAATCAATTTTTCCGTCTGGTCTGACCCTTCATCAAAGTTGTAGTCCTGTATGTAAAGATGATCCCGGATTTTTTGAATCACCTGATTTTGCTACCAAAAGCACGTGATAACTCCTTTTGAAGAACTACTTGCGCTTGTTTTTTTTACGAGCGGATTGCGGCCGAGTCCGCCCCTCAAATCAATTTTTCGTCGGTGGGACCCTTCATCAAAGTTGTTGTCCCGTATGTAAAGATGATCCTGGATTTTTGAATCACCCGATTTTGCTACCGTAAGCATGTGATAACTCCTTTTGAAGAACTACTTGCGCTTGTTTTTTTAACGAAAGCGATTGCGCCGATTCTCGCCCTCAAATATATTTTTCCGTCCAGTCGGACCCTTCATCAAAGTTGTAGTCCAAGTATGTAAAGATGATCCCGGATTTTTTGAATCACATGATTTCGCTACTGTAAGCACGTGATATCCCCGCTTTGAAGGTCTATTTGTGCATGTTTTTTTACGAAGCGGATTGCGGCCGAGTCCGCCCTCTCAAATCAATTTTTTGTCTGGTCGGACCCCTGCATCAAAATTGTGGTCCCTGTATGTAAAGATGATCCCTGGATTTTTTGAATCACATGATTTCGCTACTGTAAGCACGTGATATCCCCGTTTGAAGGTCTATTTGTGCTTGTTTTTTTTACGAGCGTATTGCGGCCGATTCGCCCCTCAAATAAATTTTTCCGTCTGTCGGACCCTTCATCAAAGTTATAGTCCTCTATGTAAAGATGATCCCTGGATTTTTTGAATAACATGATTTCGCTACCGTAAGCACGTGATATCCCCGTTTGAAGGTCTATTTGTGTTTGTTTTTTTTACGAGCGGATTGCGGCCGAGTCCGCCCTCTCAAATCAATTTTTCGCCGGTCGGACCCTTCGTCAAAGTTGTAGTCGTGTATGTAAAGATGATCCCGGATTTTTTGAATCACATGATTTGGCTACCGTAAGCACGTGATATCCCCGCTTTGAAAGTCTAATTGTGCTTGTTTTTTTACGACGCCGATTGCGACCGATTTCGCCCTCGCAAATCAATTTTTCTCGTCGGTCGGACCCTTCATCAAAGTTGTAGTCCCGTATGTAAAGATGATCCCGGATTTTTTGAATCACATGATTTCGCTACTGTAAGCACGTGATATCCCCGTTTGAAGGTCTAGTTATGTGTGTTTTCTACGACGCCGATTGCAGCCGATTCCGCCCACCAAATCAATTTTTCTCGTGGGTCGGACCCTTCATCAAAGTTGTAGTCCTCGTATGTAAAGATGATCCCCGGATTTTTTGAATCACATGATTTCGCTACTGTAAGCACGTGATATCCCCGCTTTGAAGGTCTATTTGTGCTTTTTTTTTACGAAGCGATTGCAGCTGAGTTCGCCCCTTAAATCAATTTTTCCGTCGGTGGGACCCTTCATCAAAGTTGTTGTCCCTGTATGTAAAGATGATCCTGGATTTTTGAATCACCCTGATTTCGCTACCGAAGCACGTGATATCCCCGCTTTGAAGGTCTATTTGTGCTTGTTTTTTTACTGAAGCGGATTGCAGCTGAGTCTGCGCCTCAAATCAATTTTTTTGTCGGTGGGACCCTTCATCAAAGTTGTTGTCCCTGTATGTAAAGATGATCCCTGGATTTTTGAATCACCCGATTTTGCTACCGTAAGCATGTGATAACTCCTTTTGAAGAACTACTTGCGCTTGTTTTTTTACGAAGCAGATTTCGGCCGATTCTGCCTCTCAAATAAATTTTCCGTCAGTCGGACCCTTCATCAAAGTTGTAGTCCTGTATGTAAAGATGATCTTGGATTTTTGAATCACATGATTTCGCTACCAGAAGCACGTGATATCCCCATTTCAAGGTCTATTTGTGCTTGTTTTTTTACAATGCAGATTGCGGCCGAGTCTGCCCCTCAAATCAATATTCTGTCGGTCGGACCCTTCATCAAAGTTGTAGTCCTGTATGTAAAGATGATCCTGGATTTTTGAATCACCTGATTTTGCTACCAAAAGCACGTGATAACTCCTTTTGATGAACTATTTGCGCTTGTTTTTTTACGAGCGTATTGCGGTCGAGTTCGCCCTCTCAAATCAATTTTTCATCGGTGGGACCCTTCATCAAAGTTGTTGTCCCTGTATGTAAAGATGATCCCGGATTTTTTCAATCACCCTGATTTTGCTACCGTAAGCATGTGATAACTCCTTTTGAAGAACTACTTGCGCTTGTTTTTTAACGAAGCGATTGCGCCGATTCTCGCCCCTCAAATATATTTTTCCGTCAGTCGGACCCTTCATCAAAGTTGTAGTCCCTGTATGTAAAGATGATCCCCGGATTTTTTGAATCACATGATTTCGCTACCGTAAGCACGTGATATCCCCCGCTTTGAAGGTCTAGTTGTGCAAGTTTTTTTACGAGCGATTGCGGCCGAGTCCGCCCCTCAAATCAATTTTTTGTTGGTCGGACCCTCGCATCAAAATTGTGGTCCTGTATGTAAAGATGATCCCTGGATTTTTTGAATCACATGATTTCGCTACTGTAAGCACGTGATATCCCCGCTTTGAAGGTTTATTTGTGCTTGTTTTTTTACGAAGCAAATTGCGGCCGAGTCCCGCCCTCGAAATCAATTTTCTGTTGGTGCGACCCTTCATCAAAGTGTTAGTCCTGTATGTAAAGATGACCCCTGGATTTTTTGAATCACCCTGATTTTGCTACCGTAAGCATGTGATAACTCCTTTTGAAGAACTACTTGCGCTTGTTTTTTTACGAGCGGATTGCGGGTCGAGTCCGCCCCTCAAATCAATATTCAGTCGGTCGGACCCTTTATCAAAGTTATAGTCCTCTATGTAAAGATGATCCCTGGATTTTTTGAATAACATGATTTCGCTACTGTAAGCACGTGATATCCCCGCTTTGAAGGTCTATTTGTGGTTGTTTTTTTTACGAGCGGATTGCGGCCGAGTCCGCCCCTCAAATCAATTTTTCCGTCTGGTCGGACCCTTCATCAAAGTTGTAGTCCTGTATGTAAAGATGATCTTGGATTTTTGAATCACATGATTTCGCTACTGAAGCACGTGATATCCCCGCTTTGAAGGTCTATTTGTGCTTGTTTTTTTACGAAGCGCATTGCAGCTGAGTCCGCTCCCTCAAATCAATTTTTCTCGTCTGGGTGGGACCCTTCATCAAAGTTGTTGTCCTGTATGTAAAGATGATCCCTGGATTTTTTGAATCACCTGATTTCGCTACTGTAAGCACGTGATATCCCCGTTTAAAGGTCTATTTGTGCTTGTTTTTTTTACGAGCGGATTGCAGTCGAGTCCGCCCCTCAAATCAATTTTCTCGTCCGTGGGACCCTTCATCAAAGTTGTTGTCCTGTATGTAAAGATGATCCTGGATTTTTGAATCACTTGATTTTGCTACCAGAAGCATGTGATAACTCCTTTTGAAGAACTACTTGCGCTTGTTTTTTTACGAAGCGATTTCGGCCGATTCCGCCCCTCAAATAAAATTTTCCGTCAGTCGGACCCTTCATCAAAGTTGTAGTCCCTGTATGTAAAGATGATCCCTGGATTTTTTGAATCACATGATTTCGCTACTGTAAGCACGTGATATCCCCATTTCAAGGTCTATTTGTGCTTGTTTTTTTACAAAGCGGATTGCGGCCGAGTCTGCCCCTCAAATCAATATTCCGTCTGGGGTCGGACCCTTCATCAAAGTTGTAGTCCTGTATGTAAAGATGATCCTGGATTTTTGAATCACCTGATTTTGCTACCAAAAGCACGTGATAACTCCTTTTGAAGAACTAGTTGCGCTTGTTTTTTTTACGAGCGATTGCGGCCGAGTCCGCCCTCTCAAATCAATTTTCTATCGGTGGGACCCTTCATCAAAGTTGTTGTCCTGTATGTAAAGATGATCTTGGATTTTTTGAATCACATGATTTCGCTACTGAAGCACGTGATATCCCCCGCTTTGAAGGTCTATTTGTGCTTGTTTTTTTACGAGCGATTGCAGCTGAGTTCGCCCTCTCAAATCAATTTTTCTCGTCGGTGGGACCCTTCATCAAAGTTGTTGTCCTATATGTAAAGATGATCCCTGGATTTTTTGAATCACCTGATTTCGCTACTGAAGCACGTGATATCCCCGTTTAAAGGTCTATTTGTGCTTGTTTTTTTACGGCGCATTGCGGTCGAGTCCGCCCCTCAAATCAATTTTTCGTCCGTGGGACCCTTCATCAAAGTTGTTGTCCCTGTATGTAAAGATGATCCTGGATTTTTGAATCACTTGATTTTGCTACTGAAGCATGTGATAACTCCTTTTGAAGAACTACTTGCGCTTGTTTTTTTTACGAGCGGATTTCGGCCGATTCCGCCCTCAAATAAATTTTTCCGTCAGTCGGACCCTTCATCAAAGTTGTAGTCCCCGTATGTAAAGATGATCCCTGGATTTTTGAATCACATGATTTCGCTACCGTAAGCACGTGATATCCCCATTTCAAGGTCTATTTGTGCTTGTTTTTTTACAAAGCGGATTGCGGCCGAGTCCGCCCTCTCAAATCAATATTCCGTCTGTCGGACCCTTCATCAAAGTTGTAGTCCCTGTATGTAAAGATGATCCCGGATTTTTTGAATCACCTGATTTTTGCTACCAAAAGCACGTGATAACTCCTTTTGAAGAACTAGTTGCGCTTGTTTTTTTACGAGCGCATTGCGCCGAGTCCGCCCCTCAAATCAATTTTCTATCGGTGGGACCCTTCATCAAAGTTGTTGTCCCTGTATGTAAAGATGATCTTGGATTTTTGAATCACATGATTTCGCTACTGAAGCACGTGATAACCCCGCTTTGAAGGTCTATTTGTGCTTGTTTTTTTTACGAGCGGATTGCAGCTGAGTTCCGCCCTCTCAAATCAATTTTTCTCGTCTGGTGGGACCCTTCATCAAAGTTGTTGTCCTGTATGTAAAGATGATCCTGGATTTTTGAATCACATGATTTCGCTACCAGAAGCACGTGATATCCCCGTTTGAAGGTCTATTTGTGCTTGTTTTTTTACGAAGCAAATTGCGGCCGAGTCTGCCCCTCAAATCAATTTTCTGTTGGTGGGACCCTTCATCAAAGTGTTAGTCCTGTATGTAAAGATGATCCTGGATTTTTGAATCACCTGATTTTGCTACCAAAAGCACGTGATAACTCCTTTTGAAGAACTAGTTGCGCTTGTTTTTTTACGAAGCAGATTGCGGCCGAGTCCGCCCTCTCAAATCAATTTTTCTATCGGTGGGACCCTTCATCAAAGTTGTTGTCCTGTATGTAAAGATGATCTTGGATTTTTGAATCACATGATTTCGCTACTGTAAGCACGTGATATCCCCGTTTGAAGGTCTATTTGTGCTTGTTTTTTTTACGAGCGATTGCAGCTCGAGTTCGCCCTCTCAAATCAATTTTTCATCGGTGGGACCCTTCATCAAAGTTGTTGTCCTATATGTAAAGATGATCCTGGATTTTTGAATCACCTGATTTCGCTACTGAAGCACGTGATATCCCCGCTTTAAAGGTCTATTTGTGCTTGTTTTTTTACGAGCGATTGCGGTCGAGTCCGCCCTCTCAAATCAATTTTTCGTCCGTGGGACCCTTCATCAAAGTTGTTGTCCTGTATGTAAAGATGATCCCTGGATTTTTTGAATCACTTGATTTTGCTACCGTAAGCATGTGATAACTCCTTTTGAAGAACTACTTGCGCTTGTTTTTTTACGAGCAGATTTCGCCGATTCCGCCCCTCAAATAAATTTTTCCGTCAGTCGGACCCTTCATCAAAGTTGTAGTCCCTGTATGTAAAGATGATCCCGGATTTTTGAATCACATGATTTCGCTACTGTAAGCACGTGATATCCCCATTTCAAGGTCTATTTGTGCTTGTTTTTTTACAAAGCGATTGCGGCCGAGTCCGCCCTCAAATCAATATTCCGTCTGGTCGGACCCTTCATCAAAGTTGTAGTCCCTGTATGTAAAGATGATCCTGGATTTTTTGAATCACCTGATTTTGCTACCAAAAGCACGTGATAACTCCTTTTGAAGAACTAGTTGCGCTTGTTTTTTTACGAGCGTATTGCGGTCGAGTCCGCCCTCTCAAATCAATTTTCTATCGGTGGGACCCTTCATCAAAGTTGTTGTCCCTGTATGTAAAGATGATCTTGGATTTTTTGAATCACATGATTTCGCTACTGTAAGCACGTGATAACCCCGTTTGAAGGTCTATTTGTGCTTGTTTTTTTTACGAAGCGCATTGCAGTCGAGTTCGCCCTCTCAAATCAATTTTTCCGTCTGGTGGGACCCTTCATCAAAGTTGTTGTCCCTGTATGTAAAGATGATCCCCGGATTTTTTGAATCACATGATTTCGCTACTGTAAGCACGTGATATCCCCGCTTTGAAGGTCTATTTGTGCTTGTTTTTTTTACGAAGCAAATTGCGGTCGAGTCCGCCCCTCAAATCAATTTTCTGTTGGTGGGACCCTTCATCAAAGTGTTAGTCCTGTATGTAAAGATGATCCTGGATTTTTGAATCACCTGATTTTGCTACCAAAAGCACGTGATAACTCCTTTTGAAGAACTAGTTGCGCTTGTTTTTTTACGAAGCAGATTGCGGCCGAGTCTGCCCCTCAAATCAATTTTCTATCGGTGGGACCCTTCATCAAAGTTGTTGTCCTGTATGTAAAGATGATCTTGGATTTTTGAATCACATGATTTCGCTACCAGAAGCACGTGATAACCCCGTTTGAAGGTCTATTTGTGCTTGTTTTTTTACAAAGCAAATTGCGGTCGAGTCTGCCCCTCAAATCAATTTTCTGTCGGTCGGACCCTTCATCAAAGTTGTAATCCTGTATGTAAAGCTGATCCTGGATTTTTTGAATCACATGATTTCGCAAACCGTAAGCACGTGATATCCCCTGTTTGAAGGTCTTTTTGTGCTTGTTTTTTTTACGAAGCGGATTGCGGCCGATTCGCCCCTCAAATAAATTTTTCCGTCTGGTCGGACCCTTCATCAAAGTTATAGTCCTCTATGTAAAGATGATCCCGGATTTTTTGAATAACATGATTTCGCTACTGAAGCACGTGATATCCCCGTTTGAAGGTCTATTTGTGCTTGTTTTTTTACGAAGCA
Source organism: Salix suchowensis (assembly GCA_029030765.1). Lineage (NCBI taxonomy): Eukaryota > Viridiplantae > Streptophyta > Magnoliopsida > Malpighiales > Salicaceae > Salix > Salix suchowensis. The sequence continues at coordinate 5,125,893 of CM054994.1, forward strand.
GATTGCGGCCGAGTCCGCCCCTCAAATCAATTTTATGTCGGTCGGACCCTTCATCAAAGTTGTAATCCTGTATGTAAAGATGATCTTGGATTTTTGAATCACATGATTTCGCTACCAGAAGCACGTGATAACCCCGTTTGAGGGTCTATTTGTGCTTGTTTTTTTACAAAGCACATTGCGGTCGAGTCCGCCCTCTCAAATCAATTTTTCTCGTCTGGTCGGACCCTTCATCAAAGTTGTAATCCCGTATGTAAAGCCGATCCTGGATTTTTTGAATCACCCTGATTTCGCTACCGTAAGCACGTGATATCCCCGTTTGAAGGTCTATTTGTGCTTGTTTTTTTTACGAAGCGGATTGCAGTCGAGTCTACCCCTCAAATCAATATTCAGTCGGTCGGACCCTTCATCAAAGTTGTAGTCCTCGTATGTAAAGATGATCCCTGGATTTTTTGAATCACATGATTTCGCTACTGTAAGCACGTGATAACCCCGCTTTGAAGGTCTATTTGTGCTTGTTTTTTTTACTGAAGCGATTGCAGCTGAGTTCGCCCTCTCAAATCAATTTTTCCGTCGGTGGGACCCTTCATCAAAGTTGTTGTCCTGTATGTAAAGATGATCCCTGGATTTTTTGAATCACATGATTTCGCTACCGTAAGCACGTGATATCCCCCGCTTTGAAGGTCTATTTGTGCTTGTTTTTTTTACTGAAGCAAATTGCGGCCGAGTCCGCCCCTCAAATCAATTTTTCGTTGGTGGGACCCTTCATCAAAGTGTTAGTCCTGTATGTAAAGATGATCCTGGATTTTTGAATCACCTGATTTTGCTACCAAAAGCACGTGATAACTCATTTTGAAGAACTAGTTGCGCTTGTTTTTTTACGAGCGGATTGCGGTCGAGTCCGCCCCTCAAATCAATTTTCTATCGGTGGGACCCTTCATCAAAGTTGTTGTCCTGTATGTAAAGATGATCTTGGATTTTTGAATCACATGATTTCGCTACCAGAAGCACGTGATAACCCCGTTTGAAGGTCTATTTGTGCTTGTTTTTTTACAAAGCAAATTGCGGTCGAGTCTGCCCCTCAAATCAATTTTCTGTCGGTCGGACCCTTCATCAAAGTTGTAATCCTGTATGTAAAGCTGATCCTGGATTTTTGAATCACATGATTTCGCAACCAGAAGCACGTGATATCCCTGTTTGAAGGTCTTTTTGTGCTTGTTTTTTTACGAAGCAGATTGCGGCCGATTCTGCCCCTCAAATAAATTTTCCGTCGGTCGGACCCTTCATCAAAGTTATAGTCCTCTATGTAAAGATGATCCTGGATTTTTGAATAACATGATTTCGCTAACAGAAGCACGTGATATCCCCGTTTGAAGGTCTATTTGTGCTTGTTTTTTTACTGAGCGGATTGCGGCCGAGTCCGCCCTCTCAAATCAATTTTATGTCGGTCGGACCCTTCATCAAAGTTGTAATCCCTGTATGTAAAGATGATCTTGGATTTTTTGAATCACATGATTTTCGCTACTGTAAGCACGTGATAACCCCCGTTTGAGGGTCTATTTGTGCTTGTTTTTTTACAAAGCAAATTGCGGTCGAGTCCGCCCTCTCAAATCAATTTTTCGTCTGGTCGGACCCTTCATCAAAGTTGTAATCTCGTATGTAAAGATGATCCCTGGATTTTTTGAATCACCCTGATTTCGCTACGTAAGCACGTGATATCCCCGCTTTGAAGGTCTATTTGTGCTTGTTTTTTTTACGAAGCGATTGCGACCGAGTCCGCTCTCAAATCAATTTTTTCGTCGGTGGGACCCTCCATCAAAGTTGTTGTCCTCGTATGTAAAGATGATCCTGGATTTTTTGAATCACCCTGATTTCGCTACTGAAGCATGTGATAACTCCTTTTGAAGAACTACTTGCGCTTGTTTTTTTAACGAAGCGATTGCGGCCGATTCCGCCCTCTCAAATATATTTTCCGTCGATCGGACCCTTCATCAAAGTTGTAGTCCCGTATGTAAAGATGATCCCGGATTTTTTGAATCACATGATTTCGCTACCGTAAGCACGTGATATCCCCGCTTTGAAGGTCTATTTGTGCATGTTTTTTTTACGGCGCATTGCGACCGAGTCCGCCCCTCAAATCAATTTTTCATCGGTCGGACCCTCGCATCAAAATTGTGGTCCCAGTATGTAAAGATGATCCCTGGATTTTTGAATCACATGATTTCGCTACTGAAGCACGTGATAACCCCGTTTGAGGGTCTATTTGTGCTTGTTTTTTTACAAAGCAAATTGCGGTCGAGTCCGCCCTCTCAAATCAATTTTTTCGTTTGGTCGGACCCTTCATCAAAGTTGTAATCCCGTATGTAAAGATGATCCCTGGATTTTTTGAATCACCCTGATTTCGCTACCGTAAGCACGTGATATCCCCGTTTGAAGGTCTATTTGTGCTTGTTTTTTTTACGAGCGCATTGCAGCTGAGTCCGCCCCTCAAATCAATTTTTCCGTCGTGGGACCCTCCATCAAAGTTGTTGTCCTGTATGTAAAGATGATCCTGGATTTTTGAATCACCCTGATTTCGCTACTGTAAGCACGTGATATCCCCGCTTTGAAGGTCTATTTGTGCTTGTTTTTTTACGAAGCAGATTGCGGCCGATTCGCCCCTCAAATAAATTTCTTCCGTCGGTCGGACCCTTCATCAAAGTTATAGTCCTCTATGTAAAGATGATCCTAGATTTTTGAATAACATGATTTCGCTACTGAAACACGTGATATCCCCGCTTTGAAGGTCTATTTGTGCTTGTTTTTTTACGAAGCGATTGCGCCGAGTCTCGCCCTCTCAAATCAATTTTTCTCGTCTGGGTCGGACCCTTCATCAAAGTTGTAATCCCGTATGTAAAGATGATCCCTGGATTTTTGAATCACATGATTTCGCTACCGTAAGCACGTGATATCCCCGTTTGAAGGTCTATTTGTGCTTGTTTTTTTACGAGCGGATTGTGGCCGATCTCGCCCTCAAATAAATTTTTCATTTCGGTCGGACCATTCATCAAAGTTATAGTCCTCTATGTAAAGATAATCCCTGGATTTTTGAATAACATGATTTCGCTACCAGAAGCACGTGATATCCCCGTTTGAAGGTCTATTTGTGTTTGTTTTTTTACGAAACAGATTGCGGCCGAGTCCGCCCTCTCAAATCAATTTTTCCGTCGGTAGGACCCTTCATAAAAGTTGTTGTCCCTGTATGTAAAGATGATCCTGGATTTTTGAATCACCCTGATTTTGCTACCGAAGCATGTGATAACTCCTTTTGAAGAACTACTTGCGCTTGTTTTTTAACGAAGCAGATTGCGGCCGATTCTGCCCCTCAAATATATTTTCGTCGGTCGGACCCTTCATCAAAGTTGTAGTCCCGTATGTAAAGATGATCCTGGATTTTTTGAATCACATGATTTCGCTACTGTAAGCACGTGATATCCCCGCTTTGAAGGTCTATTTGTGCATGTTTTTTTTACGAGCGGATTGCGACCGAAGTCCGCCCCTCAAATCAATTTTTCGTCTGGGTCGGACCCCTGCATCAAAATTGTGGTCCTGTATGTAAAGATGATCCTGGATTTTTGAATCACATGATTTCGCTACCAGAAGCACCTGATATCCCCGTTTGAATTTCTATTTGTGCTTGTTTTTTTACGAAGCAAAGTGCGGCCGAGTCTGCCCCTCAAATCAATTTTTTGTTGGTTGGACCCTTCATCAAAGTGTTAGTCCTGTATGTAAAGATGATCCTGGATTTTTGAATCACCTGATTTTGGTACCAGAAGCATGTGATAACTCCTTTTGAAGAACTACTTGCGCTTGTTTTTTTACGAAGCAGATTGCGGCCGATTCAGCCCCTCAAATAAATTTTCCGTCGGTCGGACCCTTCATCAAAGTTGTAGTCCTGTATGTAAAGATGATCCTGGTTTTTGAATCACATGATTTCGCTACCAGAAGCATGTGATAACTCCTTTTGAAGAACTACTTGCGCTTGTTTTTTTACGAAGCAGATTGCGGCCGAGTCTGCCCCGAAAATCAATTTTCTGTCTGTCGGACCCTTCATCAAAGTTGTAGTCCTGTATGTAAAGATGATCCTGGATTTTTGAATCACCTTGATTTTGCTACCAAAAGCACGTGATAACTCCTTTTGAAGAACTACTTGCGCTTGTTTTTTTACGCAGCAGATTGCGGCGAGTCTGCCCCTCAAATCAATTTTCTGTCGGTGGGACCCTTCATCAAAGTTGTTGTCCTGTATGTAAAGATGATCCTGGATTTTTGAATCACCTGATTTTGCTACCAGAAGCATGTGATAACTCCTTTTGAAGAACTACTTGCGCTTGTTTTTTAACGAAGCAGATTGCGGCCGATCTCGCCCCTCAAATATATTTTTCCGTCAGTCGGACCCTTCATCAAAGTTGTAGTCCCTGTATGTAAAGATGATCTCGGATTTTTTGAATCACATGATTTCGCTACAGAAGCATGTGATATCCCCGTTTGAAGGTCTATTTGTGCTTGTTTTTTTACGAAGCAGATTGCGGCCGATTCTGCCCCTCAAATAAATTTTCCGTCGGTCGGACCCTTCATCAAAGTTATAGTCCTCTATGTAAAGATGATCCTGGATTTTTGAATAACATGATTTCGCTACCAAAAGCACGTGATATCCCCGTTTGAAGGTCTATTTGTGCTTGTTTGTTACGAAGCAGATTGCGGCCGAGTCTGCCCCTCAAATCAATTTTCTGCCGGTCGGACCCTTCGTCAAAGTTGTAGTCGTGTATGTAAAGATGATCCTGGATTTTTGAATCACATGATTTGGCTACCAGAAGCACGTGATATCCCCGTTTGAAAGTCTAATTGTGCTTGTTTTTTTACGACGCCGATTGCGACCGATTCTGCCCCGCAAATCAATTTTTCTCGTCTGGGTCGGACCCTTCATCAAAGTTGTAGTCCTCGTATGTAAAGATGATCCCTGGATTTTTTGAATCACATGATTTCGCTACTGTAAGCACGTGATATCCCCGCTTTGAAGGTCTATTTGTGCTTGTTTTTTTTACGAAGCGATTGCAGTCGAGTCCGCTCCCTCAAATCAATTTTTCCGTCGGTGGGACCCTTCATCAAAGTTGTTGTCCCTGTATGTAAAGATGATCCCTGGATTTTTTGAATCACCTGATTTCGCTACCGTAAGCACGTGATATCCCCGTTTGAAGGTCTATTTGTGCTTCTTTTTTTACGAAGCGATTGCAGCTCGAGTCCGCCCTCTCAAATCAATTTTTCCGTCTGGGTGGGACCCTTCATCAAAGTTGTTGTCTTGTATGTAAAGATGATCCCTGGATTTTTGAATCACCCGATTTTGCTACTGAAGCATGTGATAACTCCTTTTGAAGAACTACTTGCGGTTGTTTTTTTAACGAAGCGATTGCGGCCGATCTCGCCCTCAAATATATTTTTCCGTCGGTCGGACCCTTCATCAAAGTTGTAGTCCTGTATGTAAAGATGATCCCTGGATTTTTTGAATCACATGATTTCGCTACTGGGGAAGCACGTGATATCCCCGCTTTGAAGGTCTATTTGTGCATGTTTTTTTTACGAAGCGATTGCGGTCGAGTCCGCCCCTCAAATCAATATTCCGTCTGGGTCGAACCCTTCATCAAAGTTGTAGTCCCTGTATGTAAAGATGATCCTGGATTTTTTGAATCACTGATTTTGCTACCAAAAGCACGTGATAACTCCTTTTGAAGAACTACTTGCGCTTGTTTTTTTACGAAGCGATTGCGGCCGATTCGCCCCTCAAATAAATTTTTCCGTCAGTCGGACCCTTCATCAAAGTTGTAGTCCCTGTATGTAAAGATGATCCTGGATTTTTGAATCACTCGATTTTGCTACTGAAGCATGTGATAACTCCTTTTGAAGAACTACTTGCGCTTGTTTTTTAACGAAGCAGATTGCGACCGATTCTGCCCCTCAAATATATTTTCCGTCAGTCGGACCCTTCATCAAAGTTGTTGTCCTGTATGTAAAGATGATCCTGGATTTTTGAATCACATGATTTCGCTACTGTAAGCACGTGATATCCCCCGCTTTGAAGGTCTATTTGTGCTTGTTTTTTTTACGAAGCAAATTGCGGCCGAGTCTGCCCCTCAAATCAATTTTCTGTTGGTGGGACCCTTCATCAAAGTGTTAGTCCTGTATGTAAAGATGATCCTGGATTTTTGAATCACCTGATTTTGCTACCAGAAGCATGTGATAAATCCTTTTGAAGAACTACTTGCGCTTGTTTTTTTACGAAGTAGATTGCGGCCGATTCTGCCCCTCAAATATATTTTCCGTCAGTCAGACCCTTCATCAAATTTGTAGTCCTGTATGTAAAGATGTTCCTGGATTTTTGAATCACATGATTTCGCTACCAGAAGCACGTGATATCCCCGTTTGAAGGTCTATTTGTGCTTGTTTTTTTACGAGCGCATTGCAGTCGAGTCCGCCCCTCAAATCAATTTTTCCGTCTGGTGGGACCCTTCATCAAAGTTGTTGTCCCTGTATGTAAAGATGATCCCGGATTTTTGAATCACCCTGATTTCGCTACTGTAAGCAAGTGATATCCCCGTTTGAAGGTCTATTTGTGCTTGTTTTTTTACGAAGCGGATTGCGGTCGAGTCCGCCCTCTCAAATCAATTTTTCACGTCGGTGGGACCCTTCATCAAAGTTGTTGTCCCTGTATGTAAAGATGATCCTGGATTTTTTGAATCACCCTGATTTTGCTACCGTAAGCATGTGATAACTCCTTTTGAAGAACTACTTGCGCATGTTTTTTTACGAGCGGATTGCGGCCGATTCCGCCCCTCAAATATATTTTTCCGTCGGTCGGACCCTTCATCAAAGTTGTAGTCCCGTATGTAAAGATGATCCCTGGATTTTTTGAATCACATGATTTTCGCTACTGTGAAGCACGTGATATCCCCATTTCAAGGTCTATTTGTGCTTGTTTTTTTACAAAGCAGATTGCGGCCGAGTCTGCCCCTCAAATCAATATTCTGTCGGTCGGACCCTTCATCAAAATTGTTGTCCTGTATGTAAAGATGATCCTGGATTTTTGAATCACCTGATTTCACTACCAGAAGCACGTGATATCCCCGTTTGAAGGTCTATTTGTGCTTGTTTTTTTACGAAGCAGATTGCAGCCGAGTCTTCCCCTCAAATCAATATTCTATCGGTCGGACCCTTCATCAAAGTTGTAGTCCTGTATGTAAAGATGATCCTGGATTTTTGAATCACCTGATTTTGCTACCAAAAGCACGTGATAACTCCTTTTGAAGAACTACTTGCGCTTGTTTTTTTACGAAACAGATTGCGGCCGATTCTGCCCCTCAAATAAATTTTCCGTCAGTCGGACCCTTCATCTAAGTTGTAGTCCTGTATGTAAAGATGATCCTGGATTTTTGAATCACATGATTTCGCTACTGTAAGCACGTGATATCCCCATTTCAAGGTCTATTTGTGCTTGTTTTTTTACAAAGCGGATTGCGGCCGATTCCGCCCCTCAAATAAATTTTTCCGTCGGTCGGACCCTTCATCAAAGTTGTAGTCCCGTATGTAAAGATGATCCTGGATTTTTTGAATCACATGATTTCGCTACCGAAGCACGTGATATCCCCGTTTGAAGGTCTATTTGTGCTTGTTTTTTTACGAGCGATTGCGGTCGAGTCCGCTCCCTCAAATCAATTTTTCCGTCGGTGGGACCCTTCATCAAAGTTGTAGTCCTATATGTAAAGATGATCCCGGATTTTTGAATCACATGATTTCGCTACTGAAGCACGTGATATCCCCGTTTGAAGGTCTATTTGTGCATGTTTTTTTTACGAAGCGATTGCGGCCGAGTCCGCCCCTCAAATCAATTTTACGTCGGTGGGACCCTTCATCAAAGTTGTTGTCCCTGTATGTAAAGATGATCCTGGATTTTTTGAATCACCCTGATTTTTGCTACTGAAGCATGTGATAACTCCTTTTGAAGAACTACTTGCGCTTGTTTTTTAACGAGCGGATTGCGGCCGATTCGCCCCTCAAATCAATTTTTCATCGGGGTTTGGGACCCTTCATCAAAGTTGTAGTCCTATATGTAAAGATGATCCCTGGATTTTTGAATCACATGATTTCGCTACTGAAGCACGTGATATCCCCGTTTGAAGGTCTATTTGTGCATGTTTTTTTTACGAAGCGGATTGCGGTCGAGTCCGCCCCTCAAATCAATATTCTGTCGGTCGGACCCTTCATCAAAGTTGTAGTCCTGTATGTAAAGATGATCCTGGATTTTTGAATCACCTGATTTGGCTACCAAAAGCACGTGATAACTCCTTTTGAAGAACTACTTGCGCTTGTTTTTTTACGAAGCGATTGCGGCCGAGTTTCGCTCCCTCAAATCAATTTTTCGTCGGTGGGACCCTTCATCAAAGTTGTTGTCCTGTATGTAAAGATGATCCTCGATTTTTGAATCACCTGATTTTGCTACCAGAAGCATGTGATAACTCCTTTTGAAGAACTACTTGCGCTTGTTTTTTAACGAAGCAGATTGCGGCCGATTCTGCCCCTCAAATATATTTTCCGTCCGTCGGACCCTTCATCAAAGTTGTAGTCCTGTATGTAAAGATGATCCTGGATTTTTGAATCACATGATTTCGCTACCAGAAGCACGTGATATCCCCATTTCAAGGTATATTTGTGCTTGTTTTTTTACAAAGCAGATTGCGGCCGAGTCTGCCCCTCAAATCAATATTCTGTCGGTCGGATCCTTCATCAAAGTTGTAGTATTGTATGTAAAGATGATCCTGGATTTTTGAATCACCTGATTTGGCTACCAAAAGCACGTGATAACTCCTTTTGAAGAACTACTTGCGCTTGTTTTTTTACGAAGCAGATTGCGGTCGAGTTCGCCCTCTCAAATCAATTTTTCCGTCTGGTGGGACCCTTCATCAAAGTTGTTGTCCTCGTATGTAAAGATGATCCTCGATTTTTGAATCACCCTGATTTTGCTACCGAAGCATGTGATAACTCCTTTTGAAGAACTACTTGCGCTTGTTTTTTTAACGAGCGGATTACGACCGATTCTCGCCCCTCAAATATATTTTTCCGTCGATCGGACCTTTCATCAAAGTTGTAGTCCCTGTATGTAAAGATGATCCTGGATTTTTTGAATCACATGATTTCGCTACCGTAACCACGTGATATCCCCCGCTTTGAAGGTCTACTTGTGCTTGTTTTTTTTACAGGGCGGATTGCGGCCGAGTGTGCCCCTCAAATCAATTTTTCCGTCTGGTCGGACCCTTCATCAAAGTTGTAGTCCTGTATGTAAAGATGATCCCTGGATTTTTTGAATCACATGATTTCGCTACCGTAAGCACGTGATATCCCCGCTTTGAAGGTCTATTTGTGCATGTTTTTTTACGAGCAGATTGCGGTCGAGTCCGCCCCTCAAATAAATTTTTCCGTCTGGTCGGACCCTTCATCAAAGTTGTTGTCCCTGTATGTAAAGATGATCCCTGGATTTTTGAATCACCCTGATTTTGCTACCGTAAGCATGTGATAACTCCTTTTGAAGAACTACTTGCGCTTGTTTTTTTTACGAGCGTATTGCGCCGAGTCCGCCCTCTCAAATCAATTTTTCGTCGGTGGGACCCTTCATCAAAGTTGTAGTCCTATATGTAAAGATGATCCTGGATTTTTTGAATCACATGATTTCGCTACCGTAAGCACGTGATATCCCCGCTTTGAAGGTCTATTTGTGCATGTTTTTTTACGAGCGCATTGCGGCCGAGTCCGCCCTCTCAAATCAATTTTTCCGTCTGGTGGGACCCTTCATCAAAGTTGTTGTCCTGTATGTAAAGATGATCCTCGATTTTTGAATCACCTGATTTTGCTACCGTAAGCATGTGATAACTCCTTTTGAAGAACTACTTGCGCTTGTTTTTTTAACGAAGCGTATTGCGCCGATTCTCGCCCCTCAAATATATTTTTCCGTCCAGTCGGACCCTTCATCAAAGTTGTAGTCCTGTATGTAAAGATGATCCCTGGATTTTTGAATCACATGATTTCGCTACTGTAAGCACGTGATATCCCCATTTCAAGGTATATTTGTGCTTGTTTTTTTACAAAGCGGATTGCGGCCGAGTCCGCCCTCTCAAATCAATATTCTCGTCTGGGTCGGACCCTTCATCAAAGTTGTAGTCCCCTGTATGTAAAGATGATCCTGGATTTTTTGAATCACCTGATTTGGCTACCAAAAGCACGTGATAACTCCTTTTGAAGAACTACTTGCGCTTGTTTTTTTTACGAGCGTATTGCGGCCGAGTCCGCCCCTCAAATCAATTTTTCTCGTCGGTGGGACCCTTCATCAAAGTTGTTGTCCCTGTATGTAAAGATGATCCTCGATTTTTTGAATCACCCTGATTTTGCTACCGTAAGCATGTGATAACTCCTTTTGAAGAACTACTTGCGCTTGTTTTTTTAACGAGCGGATTGCGACCGATTCTCGCCCCTCAAATATATTTTTCCGTCAGTCGGACCCTTCATCAAAGTTGTAGTCCTCGTATGTAAAGATGATCCCTGGATTTTTTGAATCACATGATTTCGCTACCGTAAGCACGTGATATCCCCCGCTTTGAAGGTCTACTTGTGCTTGTTTTTTTACGAGCGGATTGCGGCCGAGTGTGCCCCTCAAATCAATTTTTCGTCTGGTCGGACCCTTCATCAAAGTTGTAGTCCCGTATGTAAAGATGATCCTGGATTTTTGAATCACATGATTTCGCTACCGTAAGCATGTGATAACTCCTTTTGAAGAACTACTTGCGCTTGTTTTTTTTACGAGCGTATTGCGGCCGATTCGCCCCTCAAATAAATTTTTCCGTCTGGTCGGACCCTTCATCAAAGTTGTTGTCCCTGTATGTAAAGATGATCCCTGGATTTTTGAATCACCCTGATTTTGCTACCGTAAGCATGTGATAACTCCTTTTGAAGAATTACTTGCGCTTGTTTTTTTTACGAGCGCATTGCGGCCGAGTCCGCCCTCTCAAATCAATTTTTCGTCTGGTGGGACCCTTCATCAAAGTTGTAGTCCTATATGTAAAGATGATCCCTGGATTTTTGAATCACATGATTTCGCTACCGTAAGCACGTGATATCCCCGCTTTGAAGGTCTATTTGTGCATGTTTTTTTTACGGCGCAGTTGCGGCCGAGTCCGCCCTCTCAAATCAATATTCCGTCTGGTCTGACCCTTCATCAAAGTTGTAGTCCCTGTATGTAAAGATGATCCCTGGATTTTTTGAATCACCTGATTTTGCTACCAAAAGCACGTGATAACTCCTTTTGAAGAACTACTTGCGCTTGTTTTTTTACGAAGCGTATTGCGGCCGAGTGTGCCCCTCAAATCAATTTTTCTCGTCTGGCCTGACCCTTCATCAAAGTTGTAATCCCGTATGTAAAGATGATCCCTGGATTTTTTGAATCACATGATTTCGCTACTGAAGCATGTGATTACTCCTTTTGAAGAACTACTTGCGCTTGTTTTTTTACGAAGCAGATTGCGGCCGATTCTGCCCCTCAAATAAATGTTCCATCGGTCGGACCCTTCATCAAAGTTATAGTCCTATATGTAAAGATGATCCTGGATTTTTGAATCACCTGATTTTGCTACCAGAAGCATGTGATAACTCCTTTTGAAGAACTACTTGCGCTTATTTTTTAACGAAGCAGATTGCGACCGATTCTGCCCCTCAAATATATTTTCCGTCAGTCGGACCCTTCATCAAAGTTGTAGTCCTGTATGTAAAGATGATCCTGGATTTTTGAATCACATGATTTCGCTACCAGAAGCACGTGATATCCCCGTTTGAAGGTCTATTTGTGCTTGTTTTTTTACGAAGCAAATTGCGGCCGAGTCTGCCCCTCAAATCAATTTTCTGTTGGTGGGACCCTTCATCAAAGTGTTAGTCCTGTATGTCAAGATGATCCTGGATTTTTGAATCACCTGATTTTGCTACCAGAAGCATGTGATAACTCCTTTTGAAGAACTACTTGCGCTTGTTTTTTTTACAGGGCGGATTGCGGCCGAGTTCGCCCTCTCAAATCAATTTTTCTCGTTTGGTGGGACCCTTCATCAAAGTTGTTGTCCCTGTATGTAAAGATGATCCCGGATTTTTTGAATCACCCTGATTTTGCTACCGTAAGCATGTGATAACTCCTTTTGAAGAACTACTTGCGGTTGTTTTTTAACGAAGCAGATTGCGGCCGATTCTGCCCCTCAAATATATTTTCCGTCAGTCGGACCCTTCATCAAAGTTGTAGTCCCCGTATGTAAAGATGATCCCTGGATTTTTTGAATCACATGATTTCGCTACTGTAAGCACGTGATATCCCCCTGCTTTGAAGGTCTATTTGTGCATGTTTTTTTACGAAGCATATTGCGGCCGAGTCCGCCCTCTCAAATCAATATTCTCATTTGGTCGGACCCTTCATCAAAGTTGTAGTCCCGTATGTAAAGATGATCCTGGATTTTTTGAATCACCTGATTTTGCTACCAAAAGCACGTGATAACTCCTTTTGAAGAACTACTTGCGCTTGTTTTTTTACGAGCGGATTACGGCCGATTCCGCCCCTCAAATAAATTTTTCCGTCGCTCGGACCCTTCATCAAAGTTGTAGTCCCCGTATGTAAAGATGATCCCTGGATTTTTTGAATCACCCGATTTTTGCTACCGTAAGCATGTGATAACTCCTTTTGAAGAACTACTTGCGCTTGTTTTTTTAACGAGCGCATTGCGACCGATTCCCGCCCCTCAAATATATTTTTCCGTCGCTCGGACGCTTCATCAAAGTTGTAGTCCCTGAATGTAAAGATGATCCCGGATTTTTGAATCACATGATTTCGCTACCGAAGCACGTGATATCCCCGTTTGAAGGTCTACTTGTGCTTGTTTTTTTACGAGCGGATTGCGGCCGAGTGTGCCCTCAAATCAATTTTTCTCGTCTGGGTCGGACCCTTCATCAAAGTTGTAGTCCCGTATGTAAAGATGATCCCTGGATTTTTTGAATCACCCTGATTTGGCTACCCGAAGCATGTGATAACTCCTTTTGAAGAACTACTTGCGCTTGTTTTTTTACTGAGCGTATTGCGGCCGATTCTCGCCCTCAAATAAATTTTCCGTCTGGGTCTGACCCTTCATCAAAGTTGTTGTCCCTGTATGTAAAGATGATCCCTGGATTTTTTGAATCACCCTGATTTTGCTACCGAAGCATGTGATAACTCCTTTTGAAGAATTACTTGCGCTTGTTTTTTTACGAGCGTATTGCGCCGAGTCCGCTCCCTCAAATCAATTTTTCGTCTGGTGGGACCCTTCATCAAAGTTGTAGTCCTATATGTAAAGATGATCCTGGATTTTTGAATCACATGATTTCGCTACTGTAAGCACGTGATATCCCCGCTTTGAAGGTCTATTTGTGCATGTTTTTTTACGAGCGTATTGCGGCCGAGTCCGCTCTCAAATCAATATTCTGTCTGGGTCTGACCCTTCATCAAAGTTGTAGTCCCGTATGTAAAGATGATCCCCGGATTTTTGAATCACTCGATTTTTGCTACCAAAAGCACGTGATAACTCCTTTTGAAGAACTACTTGCGCTTGTTTTTTTACGGCGGATTGCGGCCGAGTGTGCCCCTCAAATCAATTTTTCTGTCTGGTCGGACCCTTCATCAAAGTTGTAATCCCGTATGTAAAGATGATCCTGGATTTTTTGAATCACATGATTTCGCTACTGTAAGCATGTGATAACTCCTTTGAAGAACTACTTGCGCTTGTTTTTTTTACGGCGTATTGCGGCCGATTCTCGCCCCTCAAATAAATGTTCCATCTGGGTCTGACCCTTCATCAAAGTTATAGTCCTATATGTAAAGATGATCCCCGGATTTTTTGAATCACCCGATTTTGCTACTGAAGCATGTGATAACTCCTTTTGAAGAACTACTTGCGCTTATTTTTTTAACGAAGCGATTGCGACCGATTCTCGCCCTCAAATATATTTTTCCGTCGATCGGACCCTTCATCAAAGTTGTAGTCCCTGTATGTAAAGATGATCCCGGATTTTTGAATCACATGATTTCGCTACTGTAAGCACGTGATATCCCCCGCTTTGAAGGTCTATTTGTGCTTGTTTTTTTACGAAGCAAATTGCGCCGAGTCCGCCCTCTCAAATCAATTTTTCATCGGGTGGGACCCTTCATCAAAGTGTTAGTCCCTGTATGTCAAGATGATCCCTGGATTTTTGAATCACCCGATTTTGCTACCGTAAGCATGTGATAACTCCTTTTGAAGAACTACTTGCGCTTGTTTTTTTTACGAGCGTATTGCGCCGAGTCCGCCCTCTCAAATCAATTTTTCGTCGGTGGGACCCTTCATCAAAGTTGTTGTCCTCGTATGTAAAGATGATCCCCGGATTTTTTGAATCACCCTGATTTTGCTACTGTAAGCATGTGATAACTCCTTTTGAAGAACTACTTGCGGTTGTTTTTTTAACGAAGCGGATTGCGGCCGATTCTCGCCCTCAAATATATTTTCCGTCGATCGGACCCTTCATCAAAGTTGTAGTCCTGTATGTAAAGATGATCCCTGGATTTTTTGAATCACATGATTTCGCTACTGTAAGCACGTGATATCCCCGTTTGAAGGTCTATTTGTGCATGTTTTTTTTACGAAGCATATTGCGCCGAGTCCGCCCCTCAAATCAATATTCTGCTCGGTCTGACCCTTCATCAAAGTTGTAGTCCCGTATGTAAAGATGATCCTGGATTTTTTGAATCACTCGATTTTGCTACCAAAAGCACGTGATAACTCCTTTTGAAGAACTACTTGCGCTTGTTTTTTTACTGAAGCGGATTGCGGCCGATTCTCGCCCTCAAATAAATTTTTCCGTCAGTCGGACCCTTCATCAAAGTTGTAGTCCCGTATGTAAAGATGATCCCGGATTTTTTGAATCACCCGATTTTTGCTACCGTAAGCATGTGATAACTCCTTTTGAAGAACTACTTGCGCTTGTTTTTTTAACGAGCGGATTGCGACCGATTCTCGCCCTCAAATATATTTTCCGTCGACTGGACGCTTCATCAAAGTTGTAGTCCCGAATGTAAAGATGATCCCCGGATTTTTGAATCACATGATTTCGCTACTGTAGCACGTGATATCCCCGCTTTGAAGGTCTACTTGTGCTTGTTTTTTTTACAGGGCGTATTGCGGCCGAGTGTGCCCCTCAAATCAATTTTTCTCGTCTGGTCTGACCCTTCATCAAAGTTGTAGTCCCTGTATGTAAAGATGATCCCTGGATTTTTTGAATCACCTGATTTGGCTACCAAAAGCACGTGATAACTCCTTTTGAAGAACTACTTGCGCTTGTTTTTTTACGAGCGTATTGCGGCCGAGTCCCGCCCTCAAATAAATTTTTCCGTCGGTCTGACCCTTCATCAAAGTTGTTGTCCTCGTATGTAAAGATGATCCCTGGATTTTTTGAATCACCCGATTTTGCTACCGTAAGCATGTGATAACTCCTTTTGAAGAATTACTTGCGCTTGTTTTTTTTACGAAGCGCATTGCGCCGAGTCCGCCCTCTCAAATCAATTTTTCCGTCTGGTGGGACCCTTCATCAAAGTTGTAGTCCTATATGTAAAGATGATCCTCGGATTTTTTGAATCACATGATTTCGCTACTGTAAGCACGTGATATCCCCCGCTTTGAAGGTCTATTTGTGCATGTTTTTTTACGAGCGTATTGCGCCGAGTCCGCTCTCAAATCAATATTCCGTCGGTCTGACCCTTCATCAAAGTTGTAGTCCCGTATGTAAAGATGATCCCTGGATTTTTGAATCACCTGATTTTGCTACCAAAAGCACGTGATAACTCCTTTTGAAGAACTACTTGCGCTTGTTTTTTTTACGGCGTATTGCGTCGAGTTCGCTCCCTCAAATCAATTTTTCCGTCTGGTGGGACCCTTCATCAAAGTTGTAGTCCTATATGTAAAGATGATCCCGGATTTTTTGAATCACATGATTTCGCTACTGTAAGCACGTGATATCCCCCGCTTTGAAGGTCTATTTGTGCATGTTTTTTTACGGGCAGATTGCGGCCGAGTCCGCCCTCTCAAATCAATATTCCGTTTGGTCTGACCCTTCATCAAAGTTGTAGTCCCTGTATGTAAAGATGATCCCTGGATTTTTTGAATCACCCTGATTTTGCTACCAAAAGCACGTGATAACTCCTTTTGAAGAACTACTTGCGCTTGTTTTTTTACGGCGTATTGCGGCCGAGTCCGCTCTCAAATCAATTTTTCTCGTTTGTGGGACCCTTCATCAAAGTTGTAGTCCTATATGTAAAGATGATCCTCGGATTTTTGAATCACATGATTTCGCTACTGTAAGCACGTGATATCCCCCGCTTTGAAGGTCTATTTGTGCATGTTTTTTTTACGAGCGTATTGCGGCCGAGTCCGCTCCCTCAAATCAATATTCCGTCTGGTCTGACCCTTCATCAAAGTTGTAGTCCCGTATGTAAAGATGATCCCTGGATTTTTTGAATCACCTGATTTTGCTACCAAAAGCACGTGATAACTCCTTTTGAAGAACTACTTGCGCTTGTTTTTTTACGGCGTATTGCGGCCGAGTGTGCCCCTCAAATCAATTTTCTCGTCTGGCCGGACCCTTCATCAAAGTTGTAATCCCGTATGTAAAGATGATCCCCGGATTTTTTGAATCACATGATTTCGCTACTGTAAGCATGTGATAACTCCTTTTGAAGAACTACTTGCGCTTGTTTTTTTTACGGCGGATTGCGCCGATTCTCGCCCTCAAATAAATGTTCCATCGGTCTGACCCTTCATCAAAGTTATAGTCCTATATGTAAAGATGATCCCTGGATTTTTGAATCACCCGATTTTGCTACTGTAAGCATGTGATAACTCCTTTTGAAGAACTACTTGCGCTTATTTTTTTAACGAAGCGATTACGACCGATTCGCCCCTCAAATATATTTTTCCGTCGATCGGACCCTTCATCAAAGTTGTAGTCCCGTATGTAAAGATGATCCCGGATTTTTTGAATCACATGATTTCGCTACCGTAAGCACGTGATATCCCCCGCTTTGAAGGTCTATTTGTGCTTGTTTTTTTACGAAGCAAATTGCGGTCGAGTCCGCCCCTCAAATCAATTTTTCGTTGGTGGGACCCTTCATCAAAGTGTTAGTCCCGTATGTCAAGATGATCCTCGGATTTTTGAATCACCCTGATTTTGCTACTGTAAGCATGTGATAACTCCTTTTGAAGAACTACTTGCGCTTGTTTTTTTACGAGCGCATTGCGGCCGAGTTCGCCCTCTCAAATCAATTTTTCCGTCTGGTGGGACCCTTCATCAAAGTTGTTGTCCTCGTATGTAAAGATGATCCCGGATTTTTTGAATCACCTGATTTTGCTACTGTAGCATGTGATAACTCCTTTTGAAGAACTACTTGCGGTTGTTTTTTAACGAAGCGATTGCGGCCGATTCTCGCCCCTCAAATATATTTTTCCGTCAGTCTGACCCTTCATCAAAGTTGTAGTCCCCGTATGTAAAGATGATCCTCGGATTTTTGAATCACATGATTTCGCTACTGTAAGCACGTGATATCCCCGCTTTGAAGGTCTATTTGTGCATGTTTTTTTTACGAAGCATATTGCGGCCGAGTCCGCCCTCTCAAATCAATATTCCGTCTGGTCGGACCCTTCATCAAAGTTGTAGTCCTCGTATGTAAAGATGATCCCTGGATTTTTTGAATCACTCGATTTTGCTACCAAAAGCACGTGATAACTCCTTTTGAAGAACTACTTGCGCTTGTTTTTTTACTAAGCAGATTGCGGCCGATTCTCGCCCTCAAATAAATTCTTCCGTCAGTCGGACCCTTCATCAAAGTTGTAGTCCTCGTATGTAAAGATGATCCCGGATTTTTGAATCACCCTGATTTTGCTACCGTAAGCATGTGATAACTCCTTTTGAAGAACTACTTGCGCTTGTTTTTTTAACGAGCGGATTGCAACCGATTCTCGCCCTCAAATATATTTTCCGTCGACTGACGCTTCATCAAAGTTGTAGTCCCGAATGTAAAGATGATCCCTGGATTTTTGAATCACATGATTTCGCTACCGTAAGCACGTGATATCCCCGCTTTGAAGGTCTACTTGTGCTTGTTTTTTTACGAAGCGTATTGCGGCCGAGTGTGCCCCTCAAATCAATTTTTCTCGTCTGTCGGACCCTTCATCAAAGTTGTAGTCCCGTATGTAAAGATGATCCCGGATTTTTGAATCACCTGATTTGGCTACCAAAAGCACGTGATAACTCCTTTTGAAGAACTACTTGCGCTTGTTTTTTTTACGAGCGTATTGCGCCGAGTCCCGCCCTCAAATAAATTTTTCCGTCTGGTCGGACCCTTCATCAAAGTTGTTGTCCTCGTATGTAAAGATGATCCCTGATTTTTGAATCACCCGATTTTGCTACCGTAAGCATGTGATAACTCCTTTTGAAGAATTACTTGCGCTTGTTTTTTTACGAGCGTATTGCGGCCGAGTTCGCTCCCTCAAATCAATTTTTCCGTCTGGTGGGACCCTTCATCAAAGTTGTAGTCCTATATGTAAAGATGATCCCGGATTTTTTGAATCACATGATTTCGCTACCGTAAGCACGTGATATCCCCCGCTTTGAAGGTCTATTTGTGCATGTTTTTTTACGGCGTATTGCGGCCGAGTCCGCTCTCAAATCAATATTCTCGTCTGGCCTGACCCTTCATCAAAGTTGTAGTCCTCGTATGTAAAGATGATCCCTGGATTTTTGAATCACCTGATTTTGCTACCAAAAGCACGTGATAACTCCTTTTGAAGAACTACTTGCGCTTGTTTTTTTACGAGCGTATTGCGGCCGAGTTCCGCTCTCAAATCAATTTTTCTCGTCTGGTGGGACCCTTCATCAAAGTTGTAGTCCTATATGTAAAGATGATCCCTGGATTTTTTGAATCACATGATTTCGCTACTGTAAGCACGTGATATCCCCCGCTTTGAAGGTCTATTTGTGCATGTTTTTTTACGAGCGTATTGCGCCGAGTCCGCCCTCAAATCAATATTCCGTCTGGTCGGACCCTTCATCAAAGTTGTAGTCCCGTATGTAAAGATGATCCCTGGATTTTTTGAATCACTGATTTGGCTACCAAAAGCACGTGATAACTCCTTTTGAAGAACTACTTGCGCTTGTTTTTTTTACGGCGCATTGCGGCCGAGTTCCGCTCTCAAATCAATTTTTCTCGTTTGGTGGGACCCTTCATCAAAGTTGTTGTCCTGTATGTAAAGATGATCCTCGATTTTTTGAATCACCCTGATTTTGCTACCGTAAGCATGTGATAACTCCTTTTGAAGAACTACTTGCGCTTATTTTTTTAACGAAGCGTATTGCGACCGATTCTCGCCCCTCAAATATATTTTCCGTCGCTCTGACCCTTCATCAAAGTTGTAGTCCCTGTATGTAAAGATGATCCCTGGATTTTTGAATCACATGATTTCGCTACTGTAAGCACGTGATATCCCCGCTTTGAAGGTCTATTTGTGCTTGTTTTTTTTACGAAGCAAATTGCGGCCGAGTCCCGCCCTCAAATCAATTTTCTGTTGGTAGGGACCCTTCATCAAAGTGTTAGTCCCTGTATGTCAAGATGATCCCTGGATTTTTGAATCACCCTGATTTTGCTACCGTAAGCATGTGATAACTCCTTTTGAAGAACTACTTGCGCTTGTTTTTTTTACGAAGCGTATTGCGCCGAGTTCCGCTCTCAAATCAATTTTTCCGTCTGGTGGGACCCTTCATCAAAGTTGTTGTCCCTGTATGTAAAGATGATCCTCGGATTTTTGAATCACCCTGATTTTGCTACTGTAAGCATGTGATAACTCCTTTTGAAGAACTACTTGCGGTTGTTTTTTTAACGAAGCGATTGCGGCCGATTCTCGCCCCTCAAATATATTTTTCCGTCACTGACCCTTCATCAAAGTTGTAGTCCTCGTATGTAAAGATGATCCTGGATTTTTGAATCACATGATTTCGCTACTGTAAGCACGTGATATCCCCGCTTTGAAGGTCTATTTGTGCATGTTTTTTTACGAAGCAGATTGCGGCCGAGTCCGCCCTCTCAAATCAATATTCTGTCTGGCCGGACCCTTCATCAAAGTTGTAGTCCCTGTATGTAAAGATGATCCTGGATTTTTTGAATCACCTGATTTTGGTACCAAAAGCACGTGATAACTCCTTTTGAAGAACTACTTGCGCTTGTTTTTTTACAGGCGATTGCGGCCGATTCTCGCCCTCAAATAAATTTTTCCGTCGATCGGACCCTTCATCAAAGTTGTAGTCCCGTATGTAAAGATGATCCCGGATTTTTTGAATCACCCGATTTTGCTACCGTAAGCATGTGATAACTCCTTTTGAAGAACTACTTGCGCTTGTTTTTTTAACGAGCGTATTGCGACCGATTCTCGCCCTCAAATATATTTTTCCGTCACTGACCCTTCATCAAAGTTGTAGTCCCGAATGTAAAGATGATCCCTGGATTTTTGAATCACATGATTTCGCTACCGTAAGCACGTGATATCCCCGCTTGAAGGTCTACTTGTGCTTGTTTTTTTTACGGCGTATTGCGGCCGAGTGTGCCCCTCAAATCAATTTTTCTCGTTTGTCGGACCCTTCATCAAAGTTGTAGTCCCGTATGTAAAGATGATCCCTGGATTTTTGAATCACCTGATTTGGCTACCAAAAGCACGTGATAACTCCTTTTGAAGAACTACTTGCGCTTGTTTTTTTTACGAGCGTATTGCGCCGAGTTCCCGCCCTCTCAAATCAATTTTTCCGTCGGTGGGACCCTTCATCAAAGTTGTTGTCCTCGTATGTAAAGATGATCCTCGATTTTTGAATCACCCGATTTTGCTACCGTAAGCATGTGATAACTCCTTTTGAAGAACTACTTGCGCTTGTTTTTTTAACGAGCGGATTGCGACCGATTCCCGCCCTCAAATATATTTTTCCGTCGACTGACCCTTCATCAAAGTTGTAGTCCCGTATGTAAAGATGATCCCGGATTTTTGAATCACATGATTTCGCTACTGTAAGCACGTGATATCCCCGCTTTGAAGGTCTACTTGTGCTTGTTTTTTTACGAGCGCATTGCGGCCGAGTGTGCCCCTCAAATCAATTTTTCTCGTCTGGGTCTGACCCTTCATCAAAGTTGTAGTCCCCGTATGTAAAGATGATCCCTGGATTTTTGAATCACATGATTTCGCTACCGTAAGCATGTGATAACTCCTTTTGAAGAACTACTTGCGCTTGTTTTTTTACGAAGCGTATTGCGGCCGATTCTCGCCCTCAAATAAATTTTTCCGTCTGGTCTGACCCTTCATCAAAGTTGTTGTCCCTGTATGTAAAGATGATCCCTGGATTTTTTGAATCACCCGATTTTGCTACCGTAAGCATGTGATAACTCCTTTTGAAGAATTACTTGCGCTTGTTTTTTTTACGAGCGCATTGCGGCCGAGTCCGCTCTCAAATCAATTTTTCTGTCTGGTGGGACCCTTCATCAAAGTTGTAGTCCTATATGTAAAGATGATCCCGGATTTTTTGAATCACATGATTTCGCTACTGTAAGCACGTGATATCCCCGCTTTGAAGGTCTATTTGTGCATGTTTTTTTTACGAGCAGATTGCGGCCGAGTCCGCTTCTCAAATCAATATTCCGTCTGGTCGGACCCTTCATCAAAGTTGTAGTCCTCGTATGTAAAGATGATCCTCGGATTTTTTGAATCACCTGATTTTGC
Source organism: Salix suchowensis (assembly GCA_029030765.1). Taxonomy (NCBI): domain Eukaryota; kingdom Viridiplantae; phylum Streptophyta; class Magnoliopsida; order Malpighiales; family Salicaceae; genus Salix; species Salix suchowensis. Next base: position 5,147,804 of record CM054994.1, read on the forward strand.
TACCAAAAGCACGTGATAACTCCTTTTGAAGAACTACTTGCGCTTGTTTTTTTACGAAGCAGATTGCGGCCGAGTGTGCCCCTCAAATCAATTTTCTGTCGGTCGGACCCTTCATCAAAGTTGTAATCCTGTATGTAAAGATGATCCTGGATTTTTGAATCACATGATTTCGCTACCAGAAGCATGTGATAACTCCTTTTGAAGAACTACTTGCGCTTGTTTTTTTACGAAGCAGATTGCGGCCGATTCTGCCCCTCAAATAAATGTTCCATCGGTCGGACCCTTCATCAAAGTTATAGTCCTATATGTAAAGATGATCCTGGATTTTTGAATCACCTGATTTTGCTACCAGAAGCATGTGATAACTCCTTTTGAAGAACTACTTGCGCTTATTTTTTAACGAAGCGCATTGCGACCGATTCTCGCTCTCAAATATATTTTTCCGTCAGTCGGACCCTTCATCAAAGTTGTAGTCCTCGTATGTAAAGATGATCCCTGGATTTTTTGAATCACATGATTTCGCTACCGTAAGCACGTGATATCCCCGCTTTGAAGGTCTATTTGTGCTTGTTTTTTTTACGAAGCAAATTGCGGCCGAGTCCGCCCTCTCAAATCAATTTTTCGTTGGTGGGACCCTTCATCAAAGTGTTAGTCCCTGTATGTCAAGATGATCCTCGATTTTTGAATCACCCTGATTTTGCTACCGTAAGCATGTGATAACTCCTTTTGAAGAACTACTTGCGCTTGTTTTTTTACGAGCGCATTGCGGCCGAGTTCGCCCTCTCAAATCAATTTTTCTCGTCTGGTGGGACCCTTCATCAAAGTTGTTGTCCTCGTATGTAAAGATGATCCCGGATTTTTGAATCACCCTGATTTTGCTACCGTAAGCATGTGATAACTCCTTTTGAAGAACTACTTGCGGTTGTTTTTTTAACGAAGCGATTGCGCCGATTCGCCCCTCAAATATATTTTCCGTCAGTCGGACCCTTCATCAAAGTTGTAGTCCTCGTATGTAAAGATGATCCCTGGATTTTTGAATCACATGATTTCGCTACTGTAAGCACGTGATATCCCCCGCTTTGAAGGTCTATTTGTGCATGTTTTTTTTACGAAGCGTATTGCGGCCGAGTCCGCCCTCTCAAATCAATATTCCGTCTGGGTCGGACCCTTCATCAAAGTTGTAGTCCCGTATGTAAAGATGATCCTCGGATTTTTTGAATCACCTGATTTTGGCTACCAAAAGCACGTGATAACTCCTTTTGAAGAACTACTTGCGCTTGTTTTTTTACGAGCGTATTGCGGCCGAGTCTCGCCCTCTCAAATCAATTTTTCCGTCGGTGGGACCCTTCATCAAAGTTGTTGTCCTCGTATGTAAAGATGATCCTCGATTTTTTGAATCACCCGATTTTGCTACCGTAAGCATGTGATAACTCCTTTTGAAGAACTACTTGCGCTTGTTTTTTTAACGAGCGTGATTGCGACCGATTCGCCCCTCAAATATATGTTTCCGTCGCTTGGACCCTTCATCAAAGTTGTAGTCCCGTATGTAAAGATGATCCCGGATTTTTTGAATCACATGATTTCGCTACCGTAAGCACGTGATATCCCCCGCTTTGAAGGTCTACTTGTGCTTGTTTTTTTACGAGCGATTGCGGCCGAGTGTGCCCCTCAAATCAATTTTTCTGTCTGTCTGACCCTTCATCAAAGTTGTAGTCCCGTATGTAAAGATGATCCCTGGATTTTTTGAATCACATGATTTCGCTACCGTAAGCATGTGATAACTCCTTTTGAAGAACTACTTGCGCTTGTTTTTTTACGGCGTATTGCGGTCGATTCTCGCCCTCAAATAAATTCTTCCGTCTGGTCTGACCCCTTCATCAAAGTTGTTGTCCCTGTATGTAAAGATGATCCTGGATTTTTGAATCACCCTGATTTTGCTACCGTAAGCATGTGATAACTCCTTTTGAAGAATTACTTGCGCTTGTTTTTTTACTAGGCGTATTGCGGCCGAGTCCGCTCCCTCAAATCAATTTTTCGTCTGTGGGACCCTTCATCAATGTTGTAGTCCTATATGTAAAGATGATCCTCGGATTTTTTGAATCACATGATTTCGCTACCGTAAGCACGTGATATCCCCCGCTTTGAAGGTCTATTTGTGCATGTTTTTTTTACGAGCGTATTGCGGCCGAGTCCGCCCTCTCAAATCAATATTCCGTCTGGGTCTGACCCTTCATCAAAGTTGTAGTCCTCGTATGTAAAGATGATCCCTGATTTTTTGAATCACCTGATTTTTGCTACCAAAAGCACGTGATAACTCCTTTTGAAGAACTACTTGCGCTTGTTTTTTTACGAGCGTATTGCGGCCGATTCTCGCCCTCAAATAAATTTTTCCGTCGGTCGGACCCTTCATCAAAGTTATAGTCCTATATGTAAAGATGATCCTGGATTTTTGAATAACATGATTTCGCTACTGTAAGCACGTGATATCCCCGCTTTGAAGGTCTATTTGTGCTGGTTTTTTTTACGAGCGTATTGCGGCCGAGTGTGCCCCTCAAATCAATTTTTCTGTCTGGTTGGACCCTTCATCAAAGTTGTAATCCTTTATGTAAAGATGATCCCCGGATTTTTTAATCACATGATTTTCGCTACCGTAAAGCACGTGATATCCCCGTTTGAAGGTCTATTTGTGCTTGTTTTTTTACGAGCGTATTGCGGCCGAGTGTGCCCTCAAATCAATTTTTCCGTCTGGTTGGACCCTTCATCAAAGTTGTAATCCCTGTATGTAAAGATGATCCTCGGATTTTTGAATCACATGATTTCGCTACCGTAAGCACGTGATATCCCCGCTTTGAAGGTCTATTTGTGCTTGTTTTTTTTACGAGCGTATTGCGGCCGATCGTGCTCCCTCAAATCAATTTTCTCGTCTGGTTGGACCCTTCATCAAAGTTGTAATCCCGTATGTAAAGATGATCCCTGGATTTTTTGAATCACATGATTTTCGCTACCGTAAAGCACGTGATATCCCCCGTTTGAAGGTCTATTTGTGCTTGTTTTTTTACGAGCGTATTGCGGCCGAGTGTGCCCCTCAAATCAATTTTTCTCGTTTGGTCTGACCCTTCATCAAAGTTGTAATCCCTGTATGTAAAGATGATCCCTGGATTTTTTGAATCACATGATTTCGCTACGTAACCATGTGATAACTCCTTTTGAAGAACTACTTGCGCTTGTTTTTTTTACGAGCGCATTTCGGACGATTCTCGCCCTCAAATAAATGTTCCATCTGGTCTGACCCTTCATCAAAGTTGTAGTCCTATATGTAAAGATGATCCCTGGATTTTTTGAATAACATGATTTTCGCTACCGTAAGCACGTGATATCCCCGTTTGAAGGTCTATTTGTGCTTGTTTTTTTACGAAGCGTATTGCGGCCGAGTCCGCCCTCTCAAATCAATTTTTCCGTCTGCTAGACCCTTCATCAAAGTTGTAATCCCGTATGTAAAGATGATCCCTGGATTTTTTAATCACATGATTTCGCTACCAAAAGCACGTGATATCCCCGCTTGAAGGTCTATTTGTGCTTGTTTTTTTACGAAGCGCATTGCAGCTGAGTTCCGCCCTCAAATCAATTTTTCGTCTGGTTGGACCCTTCATCAAAGTTGTAGTCCCTGTATGTAAAGATGATCCCGGATTTTTTGAATCACCCTGATTTCGCTACCGTAAGCACGTGATATCCCCGTTTGAAGGTCTATTTGTGCTTGTTTTTTTTACGAGCGCATTGCGATCGAGTCCGCTCTCAAATCAATTCTTCTGTCTGGTGGGACCCTTTCATCAAAGTTGTTGTCCTCGTATGTAAAGATGATCCCCGGATTTTTGAATCACCCGATTTTGCTACCGTAAGCATGTGATAACTCCTTTTGAAGAACTACTTGCGCTTGTTTTTTTACGAGCGCATTGCGGCCGATTCCGCCCCTCAAATATATTTTTCCGTCTGTCGGACCCTTCATCAAAGTTGTAGTCCTCGTATGTAAAGATGATCCCCGGATTTTTGAATCACATGATTTCGCTACCGTAAGCACGTGATATCCCCGCTTGAAGGTCTACTTGTGCTTGTTTTTTTTACAACGCAGATTGCGGCCGAGTCCGCCCTCAAATCAATATTCTGTCTGGCCGGACCCTTCATCAAAGTTGTAGTCCCTGTATGTAAAGATGATCCCTGGATTTTTTGAATAACATGATTTTCGCTACCGTAAAGCACGTGATATCCCCCGTTTGAAGGTCTATTTGTGCTTGTTTTTTACGAAGCAGATTGCGGCCGAGTGTGCCCCTCAAATCAATTTTCTGTCGGTTGGACCCTTCATCAAAGTTGTAGTCCTGTATGTAAAGATGATCCTGGATTTTTGAATCACATGATTTCGCTACAAGAAGCATGTGATAACTCCTTTTGAAGAACTACTTGCGCTTGTTTTTTTACGAAGCAGATTGCGGCCGATTCTGCCCCTCAAATAAATTTTCCGTCGGTCGGACCCTTCATCAAAGTTATAGTCCTATATGTAAAGATGATCCTAGATTTTTGAATAACATGATTTCGCTACCAGAAGCACGTGATATCCCTGTTTGAAGGTCTATTTGTGCTTGTTTTTTTAGGAAGCAGATTGCGGCCGAGTGTGCCCCTCAAATCAATTTTTCTCGTCTGGTCTGACCCTTCATCAAAGTTGTAATCCCGTATGTAAAGATGATGCTGGATTTTTGAATCACATGATTTCGCTACTGTAAGCATGTGATAACTCCTTTTGAAGAACTACTTGCGCTTGTTTTTTTTACGAGCGCATTTCTGCGATTCTCGCCCTCAAATAAATGTTCCATCTGGTCTGACCCTTCATCAAAGTTATAGTCCTATATGTAAAGATGATCCCTGGATTTTTTGAATAACATGATTTCGCTACTGTAAGCACGTGATATCCCCGTTTGAAGGGCTATTTGTGCTTGTTTTTTTACGGCGTATTGCGGCCGAGTCCGCCCTCTCAAATCAATTTTTCTCGTCTGGTCTGACCCTTCATCAAAGTTGTAATCCCGTATGTAAAGATGATCCCTGGATTTTTTAATCATATGATTTCGCTACTGTAAGCACGTGATATCCCCGCTTTGAAGGTCTATTTGTGCTTGTTTTTTTACGAGCGTGATTGCGGCCGAGTGTGCCCTCAAATCAATTTTTCCGTCTGGTTGGACCCTTCATCAAAGTTGTAGTCCTGTATGTAAAGATGATCCCTGGATTTTTTGAATCACATGATTTCGCTACAAGAAGCATGTGATAACTCCTTTTGAAGAACTACTTGCGCTTGTTTTTTTTACGGCGTATTGCGGCCGATTCTCGCCCTCAAATAAATTTTTCCGTCTGGTCTGACCCTTCATCAAAGTTATAGTCCTATATGTAAAGATGATCCTAGATTTTTGAATAACATGATTTCGCTACTGTAAGCACGTGATATCCCCCGTTTGAAGGTCTATTTGTGCTTGTTTTTTTTAGGAAGCGGATTGCGGCCGAGTGTGCCCTCAAATCAATTTTTCGTCTGGTCTGACCCTTCATCAAAGTTGTAATCCCGTATGTAAAGATGATGCTGGATTTTTTGAATCACATGATTTCGCTACTGTAAGCATGTGATAACTCCTTTTGAAGAACTACTTGCGCTTGTTTTTTTTACGAGCGCATTTCGGCGATTCTCGCCCTCAAATAAATGTTCCATCTGGGTCTGACCCTTCATCAAAGTTATAGTCCTATATGTAAAGATGATCCCGGATTTTTTGAATAACATGATTTCGCTACCGTAAGCACGTGATATCCCCCGCTTTGAAGGGCTATTTGTGCTTGTTTTTTTTTACGAGCGTATTGCGGCCGAGTGTGCCCCTCAAATCAATTTTCCGTCTGGTTGGACCCTTCATCAAAGTTGTAATCCCGTATGTAAAGATGATCCCTGGATTTTTTTAATCACATGATTTTGCTACCAAAAGCACGTGATATCCCCCGCTTTGAAGGTCTATTTGTGCTTGTTTTTTTTACGAAGCGTATTGCGGCCGAGTGTGCCCCTCAAATCAATTTTTCTCGTTTGGTGACCCTTCATCAAAGTTGTTGTCCTGTATGTAAAGATGATCCCTGGATTTTTGAATCACCTGATTTTGCTACCGTAAGCATGTGATAACTCCTTTTGAAGAATTACTTGCGCTTGTTTTTTTTACGGCGTATTGCGGCCGAGTGTGCTCCCTCAAATCAATTTTTCCGTCTGGTGGGACCCTTCATCAAAGTTGTAGTCCCTGTATGTAAAGATGATCCTGGGATTTTTGAATCACATGATTTCGCTACTGTAAGCATGTGATAACTCCTTTTGAAGAATTACTTGCGCTTGTTTTTTTTACGAGCGTATTGCGGCGGATTCTCGCCCTCAAATAAATTTTTCCGTCAGTCGGACCCTTCATCAAAGTTGTAGTCCTATATGTAAAGATGATCCCGGATTTTTTGAATAACATGATTTCGCTACTGTAAGCACGTGATATCCCCGCTTTGAAGGTCTATTTGTGCTTGTTTTTTTTACGGCAGATTGCGGCCGAGTTCGCTCCCTCAAATCAATTTTTCTCGTTTGGCCTGACCCTTCATCAAAGTAGTAATCCCTGCATGTAAAGATGATCCCGGATTTTTGAATCACATGATTTCGCTACTGTAAGCACGTGATATCCCCCGCTTGAAGGTCTATTTGTGCTTGTTTTTTTACAAAGCGTATTGCGGCCGAGTGTGCTCCCTCAAATCAATTTTTCTCGTCTGGTGGGACCCTTCATCAAAGTTGTTGTCCCGTATGTAAAGATGATCCCTGATTTTTGAATCACCCTGATTTTGCTAACGTAAGCATGTGATAACTCCTTTTGAAGAATTACTTGCGCTTGTTTTTTTTACGGCGTATTGCGGCCGAGTGTGCCCTCAAATCAATTTTTCTATCTGTGGGACCCTTCATCAAAGTTGTAGTCCTCGTATGTAAAGATGATCCTCGATTTTTTGAATCACATGATTTCGCTACTGTAAGCATGTGATAACTCCTTTTGAAGAATTACTTGCGCTTGTTTTTTTACGAGCGTGATTATGTCGATTCTCGCCCTCAAATAAATTTTTCCGTCAGTCGGACCTCTTCATCAAAGTTGTAGTCCTATATGTAAAGATGATCCCTGGATTTTTTGAATAACATGATTTCGCTACTGTAAGCACGTGATATCCCCGCTTTGAAGGTCTATTTGTGCTTGTTTTTTTTACGAAGCGCATTGCAGCCGAGTCTCGCCCTCAAATCAATTTTTCTCGTCTGGTGGGACCCTTCATCAAAGTTGTTGTCCTCGTATGTAAAGATGATCCCTGGATTTTTTGAATCACCCTGATTTCGCTACTGTAAAGCACGTGATATCCCCGCTTTGAAGGTCTATTTGTGCTTGTTTTTTTACGAGCGTATTGCGATCGAGTCCGCCCTCTCAAATCAATTTTTCCGTCGGTGGGACCTTTCATCAAAGTTGTTGTCCTCGTATGTAAAGATGATCCCTGGATTTTTGAATCACCTGATTTTGCTACCGTAAGCATGTGATAACTCCTTTTGAAGAACTACTTGCGCTTGTTTTTTTTACGAGCGTATTGCGCCGATTCGCCCTCAAATATATTTTCCGTCTGGTCTGACCCTTCATCAAAGTTGTAGTCCCTGTATGTAAAGATGATCCCTGGATTTTTTGAATCACATGATTTCGCTACTGTAAGCACGTGATATCCCCGCTTTGAAGGTCTACTTGTGCTTGTTTTTTTTACAACGCAGATTGCGGCCGAGTCCGCCCTCTCAAATCAATATTCCGTCTGGCCGGACCCTTCATCAAAGTTGTAGTCCCTGTATGTAAAGATGATCCCTGGATTTTTGAATAACATGATTTCGCTACTGTAAGCACGTGATATCCCCGTTTGAAGGTCTATTTGTGCTTGTTTTTTTTACGGCGCATTGCGCCGAGTGTGCCCCTCAAATCAAGTTTTCCGTCGGTTGGACCCTTCATCAAAGTTGTAGTCCCGTATGTAAAGATGATCCTCGGATTTTTTGAATCACATGATTTCGCTACAAGAAGCATGTGATAACTCCTTTTGAAGAACTACTTGCGCTTGTTTTTTTTACGAGCGGATTGCGGTCGATTCTCGCCCTCAAATAAATTTTTCCGTCTGGGTCGGACCCTTCATCAAAGTTATAGTCCTATATGTAAAGATGATCCTAGATTTTTTGAATAACATGATTTCGCTACTGTAAGCACGTGATATCCCCCGCTTTGAAGGTCTATTTGTGCTTGTTTTTTTTACGAGCGCATTGCGGCCGAGTGTGCCCCTCAAATCAATTTTTCCGTCTGGGTTGGACCCTTCATCAAAGTTGTAATCCCGTATGTAAAGATGATCCCTGGATTTTTGAATCACATGATTTCGCTACTGTAAGCACGTGATATCCCCGTTTGAAGGTCTATTTGTGCTTGTTTTTTTACGAGCGTATTGCGGCCGAGTGTGCCCCTCAAATCAATTTTCTGTCTGGTCGGACCCTTCATCAAAGTTGTAATCCCTGTATGTAAAGATGATCCCTGGATTTTTTGAATCACATGATTTCGCTACTGAAGCATGTGATAACTCCTTTTGAAGAATTACTTGCGCTTGTTTTTTTACGAGCGTATTGCGCCGATTCTCGCCCTCGAAATAAATTTTTCTCGTTTGGGTCTGACTCTTCATCAAAGTTATAGTCCTATATGTAAAGATGATCCCTGGATTTTTGAATCACATGATTTCGCTTCCGTAAGCACGTGATATCCCCGCTTTGAAGGTCTAATTGTGCTTGTTTTTTTTACGAAGCGGATTGCGGCCGAGTGTCCCCCCTCAAATCAATTTTTCTCGTCGATTGGACCCTTCATCAAAGTTGTAATCCTGTATGTAAAGATGATCCCGGATTTTTTAATCACATGATTTCGCTACCAAAAGCACGTGATATCCCCCGCTTTGAAGGTCTATTTGTGCTTGTTTTTTTTACGAAGCGTATTGCGGCCGAGTGTGCCCCTCAAATCAATTTTTCTCGTCTGGTCTGACCCTTCATCAAAGTTGTAGTCCTCGTATGTAAAGATGATCCTGATTTTTGAATCACATGATTTCGCTACTGTAAGCATGTGATAACTCCTTTTGAAGAACTACTTGCGCTTGTTTTTTTTACGGCGTATTGCGGCCGATTCTCGTCCCTATAATATTTTTTTTCCGTCTGGGTCTGACCCTTCATCAAAGTTGTTGTCCTGTATGTAAAGATGATCCCTGGATTTTTTGAATCACCTGATTTTGCTACCGTAAGCATGTGATAACTCCATTTGAAGAATTACTTGCGCTTGTTTTTTTTACGAGCGATTGCGCCGAGTTCGCCCTCTCAAATCAATTTTTTCTGTCTGGTGGGACCCTTCATCAAAGTTGTAGTCCTATATGTAAAGATGATCCTGGATTTTTTAATCACATGATTTCGCTACTGTAAGCATGTGATAACTCCTTTGAAGAACTACTTGCGCTTGTTTTTTTACGGCGCATTGCGGCCGAGTGTGCCCCTCAAATCAATTTTTCTCGTCTGGTCGACCCTTCATCAAAGTTGTAATCCCGTATGTAAAGATGATCCTTGATTTTTTGAATCACATGATTTCGCTACTGTAAGCATGTGATAACTCCTTTGAAGAACTACTTGCGCTTGTTTTTTTTACGAGCGGATTGCGGCCGATTCTCGTCCCTATAATATTTTTTCCGTCTGGTCGGACCCTTCATCAAAGTTGTTGTCCCTGTATGTAAAGATGATCCCTGGATTTTTGAATCACCCGATTTTGCTACTGTAAGCATGTGATAACTCCTTTTGAAGAACTACTTGCGCTTGTTTTTTTTACGAAGCGTATTGCGGCCGATTCGCCCCTCAAATAAATGTTCCATCTGTCTGACCCTTCATCAAAGTTATATTCCTATATGTAAAGATGATCCCTGGATTTTTTGAATAACATGATTTCGCTACTGTAAGCACGTGATATCCCCGTTTGAAGGTCTATTTGTGCTTGTTTTTTTTACGAAGCGTATTGCGCCGAGTGTGCCCCTCAAATCAATTTTTCCGTCTGGTTGGACCCTTCATCAAAGTTGTAATCCCGTATGTAAAGATGATCCCTGGATTTTTTGAATCACATGATTTCGCTACTGTAAGCACGTGATATCCCCGTTTGAAGGTCTATTTGTGCTTGTTTTTTTACGAGCGGATTGCGGCCGAGTGTGCCCCTCAAATCAATTTTTCCGTCTGGTCGACCCTTCATCAAAGTTGTAATCCCGTATGTAAAGATGATCCTCGATTTTTTGAATCACATGATTTCGCTACCGTAAGCATGTGATTACTCCTTTTGAAGAACTACTTGCGCTTGTTTTTTTTACGAAGCGATTGCGGCCGATTCTCGCCCTCAAATAAATGTTCCATCGGTCTGACCCTTCATCAAAGTTATATTCCTATATGTAAAGATGATCCCTGGATTTTTTGAATAACATGATTTCACTACCGTAAGCACGTGATATCCCCCGCTTTGAAGGTCTATTTGTGCTTGTTTTTTTTACGGCGTATTGCGGCCGAGTGTGCCCCTCAAATCAATTTTTCCGTCTGGTTGGACCCTTCATCAAAGTTGTAATCCCGTATGTATAGATGATCCCCGGATTTTTGAATCACATGATTTCGCTACCGTAAGCACGTAGATATCCCCCGCTTTGAAGGTCTATTTGTGCTTGTTTTTTTTACGAGCAGATTGCGGCCGAGTGTGCCCCTCAAATCAATTTTTCGTTTGGCTGACTCCTTCATCAAAGTTGTAATCCCGTATGTAAAGATGATCCTCGATTTTTTGAATCACATGATTTCGCTACTGTAAGCATGTGATAACTCCCTTTTGAAGAATACTTGCGCTTGTTTTTTTTACGAAGCGTGATTGCGCCGATTCTCGCCCCTCAAATAAATGTTCCATCTGGTCTGACCCTTCATCAAAGTTATATTCCTATATGTAAAGATGATCCCTGGATTTTTGAATAACATGATTTCGCTACCGTGATAGCTGTGTCTATTTGTGCTTGTTTTTTTTACGAAGCGATTGCGGCCGATTCGCCCCTCAAATAAATTTTTCCGTCTGGTCTGACCCTTCATCAAAGTTATAGTCCTATATGTAAAGATGATCCCTGGATTTTTTGAATAACATGATTTCGCTACCGTAAGCACGTGATATCCCCGTTGGAAGGTCTATTTGTGCTTGTTTTTTTACAAAGCGTATTGCGGCCAAGTCTCGCCCTCTCAAATCAATTTTTCCGTCTGGTGGGACCCTTCATCAAAGTTGTTGTCCCTGTATGTAAAGATGATCCCTGATTTTTGAATCACATGATTTCGCTACTGTAAGCATGTGATAACTCCTTTGAAGAATTACTTGCGCTTGTTTTTTTACGAGCGGATTACGGCCGATTCTCGCCCTCAAATAAATTTTTCCGTCACTGGACCCTTCATCAAAGTTGTTGTCCCGTATGTAAAGATGATCCTGGATTTTTTGAATCACATGATTTCGCTACTGAAGCATGTGATAACTCCTTTTGAAGAATTACTTGCGCTTGTTTTTTTTACGGCGTATTGCGGCCGATTCTCGCTCTCAAATAAATTTTTCCGTCTGTCTGACCTCTTCATCAAAGTTATAGTCCTATATGTAAAGATGATCCCCGGATTTTTTGAATCACATGATTTCGCTACTGTAAGCACGTGATATCCCCGCTTGAAAGTCTAATTGTGCTTGTTTTTTTTACGGCGTATTGCGGCCGAGTGTGCCCCTCAAATCAATTTTTCTCGTTTGGTCTGACCCTTCATCAAAGTTGTAGTCCCGTATGTAAAGATGATCCTCGGATTTTTTGAATCACATGATTTCGCTACCGAAGCATGTGATAACTCCTTTTGAAGAACTACTTGCGCTTGTTTTTTTTACGGCAGTATTGCGGCCGATTCTGTCCCTATAATATTTTTTTCCGTCTGGGTCTGACCCTTCATCAAAGTTGTTGTCCCTGTATGTAAAGATGATCCCTGGATTTTTGAATCACCTGATTTTGCTACTGTAAGCATGTGATAACTCCTTTTGAAGAATTACTTGCGCTTGTTTTTTTTACGAAGCGTATTGCGGCCGAGTCTCGCCCTCTCAAATCAATTTTTCTACTCGGTGGGACCCTTCATCAAAGTTGTAGTCCTATATGTAAAGATGATCCTGGATTTTTGAATCACATGATTTCGCTACTGTAAGCATGTGATAAGTCCTTTTGAAGAACTACTTGCGCTTGTTTTTTTTACGGCGCATTGCGGCCGAGTGTGCCCTCTCAAATCAATTTTTCCGTTTGGTCTGACCCTTCATCAAAGTTGTAATCCCCGTATGTAAAGATGATCCTAGATTTTTTGAATCACATGATTTCGCTACCAAAAGCACGTGATATCCCCCGCTTGAAGGTCTATGTGTGCTTGTTTTTTTTACAAAGCGTATTGCGCCGAGTCTCGCTCTCAAATCAATTTTTCTCGTCTGGTGGGACCCTCATCAAAGTTGTTGTCCCTGTATGTAAAGATGATCCTGGATTTTGGAATCACCTGATTTTGCTACCGTAAGCATGTGATAACTCCTTTTGAAGAATTACTTGCGCTTGTTTTTTATTTACGTAGATTACAACCGATTCGCTCCCTCAAATAAATGTTCCATCGATCTGACTCTTCATCTAAGTTGTAATCCCGTATGTAAAGATGATCCCTGGATTTTTGAATAACATGATTTCGCTACTGTAAGCGCGTGATATCCCCGTTTTGAAGGATCTATTTGTGCTTGTTTTTTTACGAAGCATATTGCGGCCGATTCTCGCCCTCAAATAAATTTTTCCGTCTGGTCTGACCCCTTCATCAAAGTTATAGTCCTATATGTAAAGATGATCTTGGATTTTTTGAATCACATGATTTTCGCTACTGTAAGCACATGATATCCCCCGCTTTGAAGGTCTATTTGTGCTTGTTTTTTTACTGAGCAGTATTGCGGTCGAGTGTGCCCTCAAATCAATTTTTCTCGTCTGGTTGGACCCTTCATCAAAGTTGTAATCCCGTATGTAAAGATGATCCCTGGATTTTTTAATCACATGATTTTCGCTACCAAAAGCACGTGATATCCCCCGCTTTGAAGGTCTATTTGTGCTTGTTTTTTTTACGAGCGATTGCGGCCGAGTGTGCCCCTCAAATCAATTTTTCTCGTTTGGCCTGACTCTTCATCAAAGTTGTAGTCCCTGTATGTAAAGATGATCCCGGATTTTTTGAATCACTTGATTTCGCTACTGAAGCATGTGATAACTCCTTTTGAAGAACTACTTGCGCTTGTTTTTTTACGGCGTATTGCGGCCGATTCTCGCCCTCAAATAAATGTTCCATCGGTCTGACCCTTCATCAAAGTTGTAATCCCGTATGTAAAGATGATCCCTGGATTTTTTGAATCACATGATTTCGCTACCGTAAGAACGTGATATCCCCGCTTTGAAGGTCTATGTATGCTTGTTTTTTTTACGGCGTATTGCGGCCGAGTGTGCCCCTCAAATCAATTTTCCGTCTGGTTGGACCCTTCATCAAAGTTGTAATCCCGTATGTAAAGATGATCCTCGATTTTTTGAATCACATGATTTCGCTACTGTAAGCATGTGATAACTCCTTTGAAAAACTACTTGCGCTTGTTTTTTTACGGCGCATTGCGCCGATTCTCGCTGTACATGTAACTGAACGAAGCACACTG
>CM054994.1:5162159-5192014 GCA_029030765.1 Salix suchowensis
ATACTTCGTTCAGTTACATGTGCTGGTGATTCAAAAATCGGGATCATCTTTACATACAAGACTACAACTTTGATGAAGGGTCCGACCGACGTAAAAATTGATTTGAGAGGGCGGACTCGGCCGCAATCTGCTCGTAAAAAAACAAGCGCAAGTAGTTCTTCTAAAGGAGTTATCACGTGCTTCTGGTAGCAAAATCAGGTGATTCAAAAATCCAGGATCATCGTTACATACAGGACTACAACTTTGATGAAGGGTCTGACTGACAGAAAATTGATTTGAGGGGCAGACTCGGCCGCAATCTGCTTCGTAAAAAAACAAGCACAAATAGACCTTCAAACGGGGATATCACGTGCTTCTGGTAGCGAAATCATGTGATTAAAAAATCCAGGATCATCTTTACCAACAGGACTACAACTTTGATGAAGGGTGCGACCGACAGAAAATTGATTTGAGGGGCAGACTCGGCCGCAATCTGCTTCGTAAAAAAACAAGCACAAATAGACCTTCAAACGGGGATATCACGTGCTTTTGGTAGCGAAATCATGTGATTCACAAATCCAGGATCATCTTTACATACAGGACTACAACTTTGATGAAGGGTCTGACGACGGAAAATTTATTTGAGGGGCATACTCGACCGCAATCTGCTTTGTAAAAAAACAAGCACAAATAGACCTTCGAACGGGGATATCACGTGCTTTTGGTAGCGAAATCATGTGATTCAAAAATCCAGGATCATCTTTACATACAGGACTACAACTTTGATGCAGGGTCCGACCGACGGAAAAATTATTTGAGGGGCAGAATCGGCCGCAATCTGCTTCGTAAAAAAACAAGCACAAGTAGTTCTTCAAAAGGAGTTATCACGTGCTTCTGGTAGCAAAATCAGGTGATTCAAAAATCCAGGATCATCTTTACATACAAGACTACAACTTTGATGAAGGGTCCGACCGACAGAAAATTGATTTGAGAGCGGACTCGACCGCAATACGCTCGTAAAAAAACAAGCGCAAGTAGTTCTTCTAAAGGAGTTATCACGTGCTTCGGTAGCAAAATCAAGGTGATTCAAAAATCCAGGATCATCGTTACATACAGGACTACAACTTTGATGAAGGGTCCGACCGACAGAACATTGATTTGAGGGGCGGACTCGGCCGCAATCGCCGTAAAAAAAACAAGCACAAATAGACCTTCAAAGCGGGGATATCACGTGCTTCTGGTAGCGAAATCATGTGATTAAAAAATCCAGGATCATCTTTACCAACAGGACTACAACTTTGATGAAGGGTCCGACGACGGAAAATTTATTTGAGGGGCATACTCGACCGCAATCTGCTTCGTAAAAAAACAAGCACAAATAGACCTTCAAACGGGGGATATCACGTGCTTTTGGTAGCGAAATCATGTGATTCAAAAAATCCAGGGATCATCTTTACATACATGACAACAACTTTGATGAAGGGTCCGACAGACGGAAAAATTGATTTGAGAGGGCGACTCGGCCGCAATACGCTTCGTAAAAAAAACAAGCGCAAGTAGTTCTTCAAAAGGAGTTATCACGTGCTTACGGTAGCAAAATCAGGGTGATTCAAAAATCCAGGATCATCTTTACATACAGGGACTACAACTTTGATGAAGGGTCCGACCCAGACGAAAAATTGTTTTGAGGGAGCGAACTCGGCCGCAATCCGCTCGTAAAAAAACAAGCGCAAGTAGTTCTTCTAAAGGAGTTATCACGTGCTTCGGTAGCAAAATCAGGGTGATTCAAAAAATCCAGGGATCATCTTTACATACAGGGACTACAACTTTGATGAAGGGTCCGACCAGACGAAAAATTGTTTTGAGAGGGCGGACTCGGCCGCAATGCGCTCGTAAAAAAATCAAGCACAAATAGATCTTCAAAGCGGGGATATCACGTTCTTACGGTAGCGAAATCATGTGATTCAAAAATCCGGGATCATCTTTACCAACAGGACTACAACTTTCATGAAGGGTTCGGCCAGATAGAAAATTGATTTGAGGGCGGAGACTCGGCCGCAATACGCTCGTAAAAAAAACAAGCACAAATAGACCTTTAAAGCGGGGATATCACGTGCTTACGGTAGCGAAATCATTTGATTCAAAAAATCAGGGATCATCTTTACCAACAGGGACTACAACTTTCATGAAGGGTTCGACCCAGATAGAAAAATTGATTTGAGAGGGCGGGACTCGACCTCAAT
Source organism: Salix suchowensis (assembly GCA_029030765.1). NCBI lineage: Eukaryota > Viridiplantae > Streptophyta > Magnoliopsida > Malpighiales > Salicaceae > Salix > Salix suchowensis. The sequence continues at coordinate 5,164,382 of CM054994.1, forward strand.
ACGCTCGTAAAAAAACAAGCACAAATAGACCTTCAAAGCGGGGGATATCACGTGCTTACGGTAGCCAAATCAGGGTGATTCAAAAATCCAGGGATCATCTTTACATACAGGGACTACAACTTTGATGCGAGGGTCCGACCAGACGGAAAAAATTATTTGAGGGGCGAATCGGCCGCAATACGCTCGTAAAAAAAACAAGCACAAGTAGTTCTTCAAAAGGAGTTATCACGTGCTTACGGTAGCAAAATCAGGTGATTCAAAAATCCGGGATCATCTTTACATACGAGGACTACAACTTTGATGAAGGGTCAGACCAGACGAGAAAAATTGATTTGAGAGGCGGACTCGGCCGCAATACGCCGTAAAAAACACAAGCACAAATAGCCCTTCAAGCGGGGATATCAAGTGCTTACAGTAGCGAAATCATGTGATTCAAAAAATCCAGGGATCATCTTTACATACAGGGACTACAACTTTGATGCGAGGGTCCGACCAGACGGAAAAAATTATTTGAGGGGCGAGAATCGGCCGCAATACGCTCGTAAAAAAAACAAGCACAAGTAGTTCTTCAAAAGGAGTTATCACGTGCTTACGGTAGCAAAATCAGGGTGATTCAAAAATCCAGGGATCATCTTTACATACAAGACTACAAGCTGTGATGAAGGGTCCGACCCAGACGAGAAAATTGATTTGAGAGGCGGACTCGGCCGCAATACGCTTCGTAAAAAAACAAGTGCAAGTAGTTCTTCTAAAGGAGTTATCACGTGCTTACGGTAGCAAAATCAGGGTGATTCGAAAATCCAGGGATCATCGTTACATACGGGGACTACAACTTTGATGAAGGGTCCGACTGACGAAAAAATTGATTTGAAGCGGCAGACTCGGCCGCAATCCGCCGTAGAAAAAACAAGCACAAATAGACCTTCAAAGCGGGGATATCACGTGCTTCAGTAGCGAAATCATGTGATTAAAAAATCCAGGGATCATCTTTACCAACGAGGACTACAACTTTGATGCAGAGTGCGACCAGACGAGAAAAATTGATTTGAGAGCGGACTCGGCTGCAATGCGCTTCATAAAAAAAACAAGCACAAATAGACCTTCAAAGCGGGGATATCACGTGCTTTTGGTAGCGAAATCATGTGATTCACAAATCCAGGGATCATCTTTACATACAGGGACTACAACTTTGATGAAGGGTCCGACCGACCGAAAAATTGATTTGAGAGCGGGAACTCGGGCTGCAATCCGCTCGTAAAAAAATATAAGCAAAAATAGACCTTCAAAGCGGGGGATATCACGTGCTTTCGGTAGCGAAATCATGTGATTCAATAATCCAGGGATCATCTTTACATACAGGGACTACAACTTTGATGAAGGGTCAGACGGACAAAAAAAATTGATTTGAGAGGGCGGGACTCGGCCGCAATGCGCCGTAAAAAAACAAGCGCAAGTAGTTCTTCAAAAGGAGTTATCACGTGCTTCTGGTAGCAAAATCAGGTGATTCAAAAATCCAGGATCATCTTTAGATACAGTTCAACAACTTTGATGAAGGGTCCGACCGACAGAAAATTGATTTGATTGGCAGACTCGGCCGCAATCTGCTTCGTAAAAAAACAAGCACAAATAGACCTTCAAACAGGGATATCACGTGCTTCTCGTAGCGAAATCATGTGATTCAAAAATCCAGGATCATCTTTACATACAGAACTACAACTTTGATGAAGGGTCCGACGACGGAAAATTTATTTGAGGGGCATACTCGGCCGCAATCTGCTTCGTAAAAAAACAAGCACAAATAGACCTTCAAACGGGGATATCACGTGCTTTTGGTAGCGAAATCATGTGATTCAAAAATCCAGGATCATCTTTACATACAGGACAACAACTTTCATGAAGGGTCCGACCGACAGAAAATTGATTTGAGAGGGCGGACTCGGCCGCAATCCGCTCGTAAAAAAAACAAGCACAAATAGACCTTCAAAGCGGGGGATATCACGTGCTTACGGTAGCCAAATCAGGTGATTCAAAAAATCCGGGATCATCTTTACATACGGGACAACAACTTTGATGAAGGGTCCGACCGACGAAAAATTGATTTGAGGGGCGGACTCAGCCGCAATCGCTTCGTAAAAAAACAAGCGCAAGTAGTTCTTCAAAAGGAGTTATCACGTGCTTACGGTAGCAAAATCAGGGTGATTCAAAAATTCCGGGATCATCTTTACATACAGGGACTACAACTTTGATGAAGGGTCCGACCGACAGAAAAATTGATTTGAGGGGCGGGACTCGGCCGCAATCCGCCGTAAAAAAAACAAGCACAAATAGCCCTTCAAACGGGGGATATCAAGTGCTTACAGTAGCGAAATCATGTGATTCAAAAAATCCGGGATCATCTTTACATACAGGGACTACAACTTTGATGCAGGGAGTCCGACCGACGGAAAAATTATTTGAGGGGCGAATCGGCCGCAATACGCTTCGTAAAAAAAACAAGCACAAGTAGTTCTTCAAAAGGAGTTATCACGTGCTTACGGTAGCAAAATCGGGTGATTCAAAAATCCAGGGATCATCTTTACATACAAGACTACAACTTTGATGAAGGGTCCGACCCAGACGAGAAAAATTGATTTGAGAGGGCGAGACTCGGCCGCAATACGCTTCGTAAAAAAAACAAGCGCAAGTAGTTCTTCTAAAGGAGTTATCACGTGCTTACGGTAGCAAAAATCAGGGTGATTCGAAATCCGGGATCATCGTTACATACAGGGACTACAACTTTGATGAAGGGTCCGACCGACGGAAAAATTGATTTGAGAGGGCGGACTCGGCCGCAATCTGCTTCGTAAAAAAACAAGCACAAATAGACCTTCAAAGCGGGGGATATCACGTGCTTCGGTAGCGAAATCATGTGATTCAAAAATCCAGGGATCATCTTTACCAACGAGGACTACAACTTTGATGAAGGGTGCGACCCAGACAGAAAAATTGATTTGAGAGGGCGAACTCGGCTGCAATACGCTCGTAAAAAAAACAAGCACAAATAGACCTTCAAAGCGGGGGATATCACGTGCCTCCGGTAGCCAAATCAGGGTGATTCAAAAATCCGGGATCATCTTTACATACAAGACTACAACTTTGATGAAGGGTCCGACCAGACGGAAAAATTGATTTGAGAGGCGGACTCGGCCGCAATACGCTCGTAAAAAAAACAAGCGCAAGTAGTTCTTCTAAAGGAGTTATCACGTGCTTACGGTAGCAAAATTAGGTGATTCAGAAAATCAAGGATCATCGTTACATACGGGACTACAACTTTGATGAAGGGTCCGATCGACGAAAAATTGATTTGAGGGGCGGACTCGGCCGCAATCCGCCGTAAAAAAAACAAGCACAAATAGACCTTCAAACGGGGGATATCACGTGCTTACAGTAGCGAAATCATGTGATTCAAAAAATCCAGGGATCATCTTTACCAACAGGACTACAACTTTCATGAAGGGTGCGGCCAGACGGAAAAATTAATTTGAGGGGCGGGACTCGGCCGCAATCCGCTTCGTAAAAAAAACAAGCACAAATAGACCTTCAAACGGGGATATCACGTGCTTACGGTAGCCAAATCAGGTGATTCAAAAATCCAGGGATCATCTTTACATACGGGACTACAACTTTGATGAAGGGTCCGACCAGACGAAAAATTGATTTGAGAGGGCGGGACTCGGCCGCAATCCGCTCGTAAAAAAAACAAGCACAAATAGCCCTTCAAACGGGGATATCAAGTGCTTCAGTAGCGAAATCATGTGATTCAAAAATCCGGGATCATCTTTACATACGAGGACTACAACTTTGATGCAGGGGGTCCGACCAGACGGAAAAAATTATTTGAGGGGCGAATCGGCCGCAATCCGCTCGTAAAAAAAACAAGCACAAGTAGTTCTTCAAAAGGAGTTATCACGTGCTTCGGTAGCAAAATCAGGGTGATTCAAAAATCCGGGATCATCTTTACATACAAGACTACAACTTTGATGAAGGGTCCGACCCAGACGGAAAAATTGATTTGAGAGGGCGGACTCGGCCGCAATCTGCTTCGTAAAAAAACAAGCGCAAGTATTTCTTCTAAAGGAGTTATCACGTGCTTCTGGTAGCAAAATCAGGTGATTCAGAAATCCAGGATCATCGTTACATACAGGACTACAACTTTGATGAAGGGTCTGACTGACAGAAAATTGATTTGAGGGGCAGACTCAGCCGCAATCTGCTTCGTAAAAAAACAAGCACAAATAGACCTTCAAACGGGGATATCAAGTGCTTCTAGTAGCGAAATCATGTGATTCAAAAATCCAGGATCATCTTTACTTATAGGACTACAACTTTGATGAAGGGTCTGACCGACGGAAAATTGATTTGAGGGGCAGACGCGGCCGCAATCTGCTCCGTAAAAAAACAAGCGCAAGTAGTTCTTCTAAAGGAGTTATCACGTTCTTCTGGTAGCAAAATCAGGTGATTCAAAAATCCAGGATCATCGCTACATACAGGACTACAACTTTGATGAAGGGTCCGACCGACAGAAAATTGATTTGAGGGGCAGACTCGGCCGCAATCTGCTTCGTAAAAATCAAGCACAAATAGATCTTCAAACGGGGATATCACGTGCTTCTGGTAGCGAACTCATGTGATTCAAAAAATCCAGGGATCATCTTTACCAACAGGGACTACAACTTTCATGAAGGGTTCGACCAGATAGAAAATTGATTTGAGGGCGGGACTCGGCCGCAATACGCTTCGTAAAAAAACCAAGCACAAATAGACCTTTAAACGGGGATATCACGTGCTTCAGTAGCGAAATCATGTGATTCAAAAAATCCAGGGATCATCTTTACCAACAGGGACTACAACTTTCATGAAGGGTTCGACCAGATAGAAAATTGATTTGAGGGGCGGGACTCGGCCGCAATCCGCTTCGTAAAAAAACCAAGCACAAATAGACCTTTAAACGGGGATATCACGTGCTTACAGTAGCGAAATCATGTGATTCAAAAATCCAGGGATCATCTTTACCAACAGGGACTACAACTTTCATGAAGGGTGCGACCAGATAGAAAAATTAATTTGAGAGGGCGGACTCGGCCGCAATCACGCTCGTAAAAAAAACAAGCACAAATAGACCTTCAAACGGGGATATCACGTGCTTCGGTAGCCAAATCAGGGTGATTCAAAAATCCAGGATCATCTTTACATACAGGACTACAACTTTGATGAAGGGTGCGACCGCCAGAAAATTGATTTGAGGGGCAGACTCGGCCGCAATACGCTTCGTAAAAAAACAAGCACAAATAGACCTTCAAACGGGGATATCACGTGCCTCTGGTAGCCATATCAGGTGATTCAAAAATCCAGGATCATCTTTACATACAAGACTACAACTTTGATGAAGGGTCCGACCGACAAAAAATTGATTTGAGGGGCAGACTCGGCCGCAATCTGCTTCGTAAAAAAACAAGCGCAAGTAGTTCTTCTAAAGGAGTTATCACGTGCTTCTGGTAGCAAAATCAGGTGATTCAGAAATCTAGGATCATCGTTACATACAGGACTACAACTTTGATGAAGGGTTTGAGTGACAGAAAATTGATTTGAGAGGGCGGACTCGACCGCAATCGCTCAGTAAAAAAAACAAGCACAAATAGACCTTCAAACAGGGGATATCACGTGCTTACGGTAGCGAAATCATGTGATTTAAAAAATCCAGGATCATCTTTAGCAACAGGGACTACAACTTTCATGAAGGGTGCGACCAGACGGAAAAATTAATTTGAGGGGCGGGACTCGGCCGCAATACGCTCAGTAAAAAAAACAAGCACAAATAGACCTTCAAACAGGGGATATCACGTGCTTCTAGTAGCGAAATCATGTGATTAAAAAATCCAGGATCATCTTTACCAACAGGACTACAACTTTCATGAAGGGTTCGACCGATAGAAAATTGATTTGAGGGGCAGACTCGGCCGCAATCTGCTTCGTAAAAAAACAAGCACAAATAGACCTTCAAACGGGGATATCACGTGCTTCTGGTAGCCAAATCAGGTGATTCAAAAATCCAGGATCATCTTTACATACAGGACAACAACTTTGATGAAGGGTCCGACCGACAGAAAATTGATTTGAGGGGCAGACTCGGCCGCAATACGCCGTAAAAAAAACAAGCGCAAGTAGTTCTTCAAAAGGAGTTATCACGTGCTTACGGTAGCGAAATCGGGTGATTCAAAAATTCCGGGATCATCGTTACATACGGGGACTACTACTTTGATGAAGGGTCCGACCAGACGAAAAAATTGATTTGAGAGGGCGGACTCGACCGCAATCCGCCGTAAAAAAAACAAGCGCAAATAGTTCTTCTAAAGGAGTTATCACGTGCTTACGGTAGCAAAATCAGGGTGATTCAAAAATCCAGGGATCATCGCTACATACGGGACTACAACTTTGATGAAGGGTCCGACCGACAGAAAAATTGATTTGAGGGGCGGACTCGGCCGCAATGCGCTCGTAAAAAAATCAAGCACAAATAGATCTTCAAAGCGGGGATATCACGTGCTTACGGTAGCGAACTCATGTGATTCAAAAAATCCAGGGATCATCTTTACCAACAGGACTACAACTTTCATGAAGGGTTCGACCGATAGAAAATTGATTTGAGGGAGCGAACTCGGCCGCAATACGCTCGTAAAAAAAACAAGCACAAATAGACCTTTAAACGGGGATATCACGTGCTTCTGGTAGCGAAATCATGTGATTCAAAAATCCAGGATCATCTTTACCAACAGGACTACAACTTTCATGAAGGGTTCGACCGATAGAAAATTGATTTGAGGGGCAGACTCGGCCGCAATCTGCTTCGTAAAAAAAAAGCACAAATAGACCTTCAAACGGGGATATCACGTGCTTCTGGTAGCCAAATCAGGTGATTCAAAAATCCAGGATCATCTTTACATACAGGACTACAACTTTGATGAAGGGTCCGACCGATAGAAAATTGATTTGAGGGGCAGACTCGGCCGCAATCTACTTCGTAAAAAAACAAGCACAAATAGCCCTTCAAACGGGGATATCAAGTGCTTCTGGTAGCGAAATCATGTGATTCAAAAAATCCAGGGATCATCTTTACATACGAGGACTACAACTTTGATGCGAGGGTCCGACCCAGACGGAAAAAATTATTTGAGGGGCACAATCGGCCGCAATCTGCTTCGTAAAAAAACAAGCACAAGTAGTTCTTCAAAAGGAGTTATCACGTGCTTCTGGTAGCAAAAATCAGGGTTATTCAAAAATCCAGGGATCATCTTTACATACAAGACTACAACTTTGATGAAGGGTCCGACCAGACGAAAAATTGATTTGAGAGGGCGGGAACTCAGCCGCAATGCGCTCAGTAAAAAAAACAAGCGCAAGTATTTCTTCTAAAGGAGTTATCACGTGCTTACGGTAGCAAAATCAGGGTGATTCAGAAATCCAGGGATCATCGTTACATACAGGGACTACAACTTTGATGAAGGGTCCGACGGACGAAAAATTGATTTGAGAGGGCGGACTCGACCGCAATCTGCCGTAAAAAAAACAAGCACAAATAGACCTTCAAAGCGGGGGATATCACGTGCTTCAGTAGCGAAATCAGGTGATTCAAAAAATCCAGGGATCATCGTTACATACAGGACTACTACTTTGATGAAGGGTCCGACCAGACGAAAAATTGATTTGAGAGGGCGGACTCGGCCGCAATGCGCTCGTAAAAAAAACAAGCGCAAGTAGTTCTTCTAAAGGAGTTATCACGTGCTTACGGTAGCAAAATCAGGGTGATTCAAAAATCCGGGATCATCGCTACATACAGGACTACAACTTTGATGCGAGGGTCCAAGCCGACGGAAAGAATTGATTTGAGAGGGCGGACTCGGCCGCAATGCGCTTCATAAAAAATCAAGCACAAATAGATCTTCAAGCGGGGATATCACGTGCTTACGGTAGCGAACTCATGTGATTCAAAAAATCCAGGGATCATCTTTACCAACAGGGACTACAACTTTCATGAAGGGTTCGACCAGATAGAAAAATTGATTTGAGGGGCGGGACTCAGCCGAAATACGCTTCGTAAAAAAAACAAGCACAAATAGACCTTTAAACGGGGATATCACGTGCTTACAGTAGCGAAATCATGTGATTCAAAAAATCCGGGATCATCTTTACCAACAGGGACTACAACTTTCATGAAGGGTTCGACCAGATAGAAAAATGATTTGAGAGGGCGGGACTCGACTGCAATGCGCTCGTAAAAAAAACAAGCACAAATAGACCTTCAAACGGGGGATATCACGTGCTTACGGTAGCCAAATCAGGGTGATTCAAAAAATCCAGGGATCATCTTTACATACAGGACTACAACTTTGATGAAGGGTCCGACCGACGGAAAAATTGATTTGAGGGGCGGACTCGGCCGCAATCCGCTCAGTAAAAAAAACAAGCACAAATAGCCCTTCAAAGCGGGGGATATCAAGTGCTTACAGTAGCGAAATCATGTGATTCCAAAAATCCGGGATCATCTTTACATACGAGGACTACAACTTTGATGCAGGGGTCCGACCAGACGGAAAAAATTATTTGAGAGGGCGAATCGGCCGCAATCGCTCGAAAAAAAACAAGCACAAGTAGTTCTTCAAAAGGAGTTATCACGTGCTTACGGTAGCAAAATCGAGTGATTCAAAAATCCAGGGATCATCTTTACATACAAGACTACAACTTTGATGAAGGGTCCGACTGACGAAAAATTGATTTGAGGGGCGGGACTCGGCCGCAATCGCTCGTAAAAAAACAAGCACAAGTAGTTCTTCTAAAGGAGTTATCACGTGCTTACGGTAGCAAAATCAGGGTGATTCAGAAATCCGGGATCATCGTTACATACGAGGACTACAACTTTGATGAAGGGTCCGACTGACGAAAAATTGATTTGAGAGGGCGGACTCGGCCGCAATCTGCTCAGTAAAAAAAACAAGCACAAATAGACCTTCAAAGCGGGGATATCACGTGCTTACAGTAGCGAAATCATGTGATTAAAAAATCCAGGATCATCTTTACCAACAGGACTACAACTTTGATGAAGGGTGCGACCAGACGAGAAAAATTGATTTGAGAGCGGACTCGGCCGCAATACGCTCGTAAAAAAAACAAGCACAAATAGACCTTCAAACGGGGATATCACGTGCTTCAGTAGCGAAATCATGTGCTTAAAAAATCCAGGGATCATCTTTACCAACAGGGACTACAACTTTCATGAAGGGTTCGACCCAGATAGAAAAATCGATTTGAGAGGGCGGACTCGGCCGCAATATGCTTCGTAAAAAAACAAGCACAAATAGACCTTCAAACGGGGATATCACGTGCTTCAGTAGCCAAATCAGGGTGATTCAAAAAATCCAGGGATCATCTTTACATACAGGGACAACAACTTTGATGAAGGGTCCGGCCAGACGGAAAAATTGATTTGAGGGGCGGACTCGGCGCAATCGCCGTAAAAAAAACAAGCGCAAGTAGTTCTTCTAAAGGAGTTATCACGTACTTACGGTAGCAAAATCAGGGTGATTCGAAAATCCAGGGATCATCTTTACATACAGGGACTACAACTTTGATGCAGGGGTCCGACCAGACGGAAAAAATTATTTGAGGGGCGAGAATCGGCCGCAATGCGCTCGAAAAAAAACAAGCACAAGTAGTTCTTCAAAAGGAGTTATCACGTGCTTACGGTAGCAAAATCAGGGTGATTCAAAAATCCAGGGATCATCTTTACATACAAGACTACAACTTTGATGAAGGGTCCGACCAGACGGAAAAATTGATTTGAGGGAGCGAACTCGGCGCAATACGCTTCGTAAAAAAAACAAGCACAAGTAGTTCTTCTAAAGGAGTTATCACGTGCTTACGGTAGCAAAATCAGGGTGATTCAGAAATCCGGGATCATCGTTACATACAGGGACTACAACTTTGATGAAGGGTCCGACCGATGAAAAATTGATTTGAGAGGGCGGGACTCGGCCGCAATCTGCTCGTAAAAAAAACAAGCACAAATAGACCTTCAAAGCGGGGATATCACGTGCTTACAGTAGCGAAATCATGTGATTAAAAAATCCAGGGATCATCTTTTCCAACGAGGACTACAACTTTGATGAAGGGTGCGGCCAAACGAAAAATTGATTTGAGAGGGCGGACTCGGCCGCAATACGCTCGTAAAAAAAACAAGCACAAATAGACCTTCAAAGCGGGGATATCACGTGCTTACAGTAGCGAAATCATGTGCTTAAAAAATCCAGGATCATCTTTACCAACAGGGACTACAACTTTCATGAAGGGTTCGACCAGATAGAAAACCGATTTGAGAGGGCGGACTCGGCGCAATATGCTTCGTAAAAAAACAAGCACAAATAGACCTTCAAAGCGGGGATATCACGTGCTTACGGTAGCCAAATCAGGGTGATTCAAAAATCCAGGGATCATCTTTACATACAGGGACAACAACTTTGATGAAGGGTCCGACCCAGACGAAAAATTGATTTGAGAGGGCGAACTCGGCCGCAATACGCTCGTAAAAAAAACAAGCGCAAGTAGTTCTTCTAAAGGAGTTATCACGTACTTACGGTAGCAAAATCGGGTGATTCGAAAATCCAGGGATCATCTTTACATACAGGGACTACAACTTTGATGCGAGGGTCCGACCGACGGAAAAATTATTTGAGGGGCGGAATCGGCCGCAATCGCTCGAAAAAAAAACAAGCACAAGTAGTTCTTCAAAAGGAGTTATCACGTGCTTACGGTAGCAAAATCAGGGTGATTCAAAAAATCCAGGGATCATCTTTACATACAAGACTACAACTTTGATGAAGGGTCCGACAGACGAAAAATTGATTTGAGAGGGCGGACTCGGCCGCAATACGCTTCGTAAAAAAAACAAGCACAAGTAGTTCTTCTAAAGGAGTTATCACGTGCTTACGGTAGCAAAATCGGGTGATTCAGAAATCCGGGATCATCGTTACATACGGGACTACAACTTTGATGAAGGGTCCGACCGACGAAAAATTGATTTGAGGGGCGGACTCGGCCGCAATCTGCTTCGTAAAAAAACAAGCACAAATAGACCTTCAAAGCGGGGATATCACGTGCTTACGGTAGCGAAATCATGTGATTAAAAAATCCAGGGATCATCTTTACCAACGAGGACTACAACTTTGATGAAGGGTGTGACCCAGACGGAAAAATTGATTTGAGAGGGCGGACTCGGCCGCAATACGCTTCGTAAAAAAACAAGCACAAATAGACCTTCAAAGCGGGGATATCACGTGCCTACGGTAGCCAAATCAGGGTGATTCAAAAAATCCAGGGATCATCTTTACATACAAGACTACAACGTTGATGAAGGGTCCGACCAGACGGAAAAATTGATTTGAGAGGGCGGACTCGGCCGCAATACGCTCGTAAAAAAAACAAGCGCAAGTAGTTCTTCTAAAGGAGTTATCACGTTCTTACGGTAGCAAAATCAGGGTGATTCGAAAATCCGGGATCATCATTACATACAGGACTACAACTTTGATTAAGGGTCCGATCGACGAAAAATTGATTTGAGAGGGCGGGACTCGGCCGCAATCTGCTCAGTAAAAAAACAAGCACAAATAGACCTTCAAACGGGGGATATCACGTGCTTACAGTAGCGAAATCATGTGATTTAAAAATCCGGGATCATCTTTACCAACGGGACTACAACTTTCATGAAGGGTGCGACCAGACGGAAAAATTAATTTGAGGGAGCGGACTCGGCCGCAATCCGCTCAGTAAAAAAAACAAGCACAAATAGACCTTCAAAGCGGGGGATATCACGTGCTTACGCTAGCGAAATCATGTGATTAAAAAATCCAGGGATCATCTTTACCAACAGGACTACAACTTTCATGAAGGGTTCGACCCAGATAGAAAATTGATTTGAGAGGGCGGGACTCGGCCGCAATATGCTTCGTAAAAAAAACAAGCACAAATAGACCTTCAAAGCGGGGATATCACGTGCTTACAGTAGCCAAATCAGGGTGATTCAAAAAATCCAGGGATCATCTTTACATACAGGGACAACAACTTTGATGAAGGGTTTGGCCAAACGAGAAAAATTGATTTGAGAGGGCGGACTCGGCCGCAATCCGCCGTAAAAAAAACAAGCACAAATAGCCCTTCAAACGGGGATATCAAGTGCTTACAGTAGCGAAATCATGTGATTCAAAAAATCCAGGGATCATCTTTACATACGGGACTACAACTTTGATGCAGGGGTCCGACCAGACGGAAAAATTATTTGAGGGGCGAATCGGCCGCAATCCGCTTCAGTAAAAAAAACAAGCACAAATAGCCCTTCAAAGCGGGGATATCAAGTGCTTACAGTAGCGAAATCATGTGATTCAAAAATCCGGGATCATCTTTACATACGAGGACTACAACTTTGATGCGAGGGTCCGACCGACGGAAAAAATTATTTGAGGGGCGAGAATCGGCCGCAATGCGCTCGTAAAAAAAACAAGCACAAGTAGTTCTTCAAAAGGAGTTATCACGTGCTTCTAGTAGCAAAATCAGGGTGATTCAAAAATCCAGGGATCATCTTTACATACAAGACTACAACTTTGATGAAGGGTCCGACCAGACGAGAAAATTGATTTGAAGAGGCGGACTCGGCCGCAATACGCTCGTAAAAAAAACAAGCGCAAGTAGTTCTTCTAAAGGAGTTATCACGTTCTTACGGTAGCAAAATCAGGTGATTCAAAAATCCAGGATCATCGCTACATACAGGGACTACAACTTTGATGAAGGGTCAGACCAAACGAGAAAAATTGATTTGAGGGAGCGGACTCGGCCGCAATGCGCTCGTAAAAAAACAAGCGCAAGTAGTTCTTCTAAAGGAGTTATCACGTTCTTACGGTAGCAAAATCAGGGTGATTCAAAAAATCCAAGATCATCGCTACATACAGGACTACAACTTTGATGAAGGGTCCGACCAGACGAGAAAAATTGATTTGAGAGGGCGGACTCGGCCGCAATCCGCTCGTAAAAAAAACAAGCACAAATAGACCTTCAAACAGGGGGATATCACGTGCTTACAGTAGCGAAATCATGTGATTTAAAAATCCAGGGATCATCTTTACCAACAGGACTACAACTTTCATGAAGGGTGCGGCCAGACGAGAAAAATTAATTTGAGAGGGCGGGACTCGGCCGCAATACGCCGTAAAAAAAACAAGCACAAATAGACCTTCAAACGGGGATATCACGTGCTTCTGGTAGCGAAATCATGTGCTTAAAAAATCCAGGATCATCTTTACCAACAGGACTACAACTTTCATGAAGGGTTCGACCGATAGAAAATTGATTTGAGGGGCAGACTCGGCCGCAATATGCTTCGTAAAAAAACAAGCACAAATAGACCTTCAAAGCGGGGATATCACGTGCTTACGGTAGCCAAATCAGGGTGATTCAAAAATCCAGGGATCATCTTTACATACAGGACAACAACTTTGATGAAGGGTCCGACCAGACGGAAAAATTGATTTGAGGGGCGAGACTCGGCCGCAATACGCCGTAAAAAAAACAAGCGCAAGTAGTTCTTCAAAAGGAGTTATCACGTGCTTACATTAGCAAAATCAGGGTGATTCAAAAATTCCGGGATCATCTTTACATACAGGGACTACAACTTTGATGAAGGGTCCGACCCAGACGGAAAAATGGATTTGAGAGGGCGGACTCGGCCGCAATACGCTCAGTAAAAAAACAAGCACAAATAGCCCTTCAAAGCGGGGATATCAAGTGCTTACAGTAGCGAAATCATGTGATTCAAAAATCCGGGATCATCTTTACATACGGGGACTACAACTTTGATGCAGGGGTCAGGCCAGACGGAAAAAATTATTTGAGGGGCGAATCGGCCGCAATGCGCTCGTAAAAAAAACAAGCACAAATAGCCCTTCAAAGCGGCGATATCAAGTGCTTACAGTAGCGAAATCATGTGATTCAAAAATCCAGGGATCATCTTTACATACGGGACTACAACTTTGATGCAGGGGTCCGACCAGACGGAAAAAATTATTTGAGGGGCGAATCGGCCGCAATACGCTCGTAAAAAAAAACAAGCACAAGTAGTTCTTCAAAAGGAGTTATCACGTGCTTCTTGTAGCAAAATTAGGTGATTCAAAAATCCGGGATCATCTTTACATACAAGACTACAACTTTGATGAAGGGTCCGACCAGACGGAAAAATTGATTTGAAGAGCGGGACTCGGCCGCAATCGCTCGTAAAAAAAACAAGCGCAAGTAGTTCTTCTAAAGGAGTTATCACGTTCTTACGGTAGCAAAATCAGGGTGATTCAAAAAATCCAGGATCATCGCTACATACAGGACTACAACTTTGATGAAGGGTCCGACCAGACGAAAAATTGATTTGAGAGGGCGGGACTCGGCCGCAATACGCTCGTAAAAAAACAAGCGCAAGTAGTTCTTCTAAAGGAGTTATCACGTTCTTACGGTAGCAAAATCAGGGTGATTCAAAAATCCAGGATCATCTTTACATACAACACTACAACTTTGATGAAGGGTCAGACCCAGACGAGAAAAATTGATTTGAAGAGGCGGACTCGACCGCAATACGCTTCGTAAAAAAAACAAGCGCAAGTAGTTCTTCTAAAGGAGTTATCACGTTCTTACGGTAGCAAAATCAGGGTGATTCAAAAAATCCGGGATCATCGCTACATACGGGACTACAACTTTGATGAAGGGTCCGACCCAGACGGAAAAATTGATTTGAGGGCGGAACTCGGCCGCAATACGCTCGTAAAAAAACAAGCGCAAGTAGTTCTTCTAAAGGAGTTATCACGTTCTTACGGTAGCAAAATCAGGGTGATTCAAAAAATCCAGGGATCATCGCTACATACGGGACTACAACTTTGATGAAGGGTCCGACCAGACGAGAAAAATTGATTTGAGAGGGCGAACTCGGCCGCAATACGCTCGTAAAAAAAACAAGCACAAATAGACCTTCAAACGGGGGATATCACGTGCTTCAGTAGCGAAATCATGTGATTTAAAAATCCAGGATCATCTTTACCAACGAGGCCTACAACTTTCATGAAGGGTGCGGCCAGACGGAAAAATTAATTTGAGAGGGCGGGACTCGGCCGCAATACGCTCGTAAAAAAAACAAGCACAAATAGACCTTCAAAGCGGGGGATATCACGTGCTTACGGTAGCGAAATCATGTGCTTAAAAAATCCAGGGATCATCTTTACCAACAGGGACTACAACTTTCATGAAGGGTTCGACCAGATAGAAAATTGATTTGAGAGGGCGAACTCGACCGCAATATGCTTCAGTAAAAAAAACAAGCACAAATAGACCTTCAAAGCGGGGATATCACGTGCTTCAGTAGCCAAATCAGGGTGATTCAAAAATCCGGGATCATCTTTACATACAGGACAACAACTTTGATGAAGGGTCGACCAGACGAGAAAAATTGATTTGAGAGCGGAACTCGGCCGCAATCCGCTCAGTAAAAAAAACAAGCGCAAGTAGTTCTTCTAAAGGAGTTATCACGTGCTTACGGTAGCAAAATCAGGGTGATTCAAAAATCCGGGATCATCGCTACATACGGGACTACAACTTTGATGAAGGGTCCGACCAGACGAGAAAAATTGATTTGAGAGGGCGGACTCGGCCGCAATACGCTCGTAAAAAAACAAGCGCAAGTAGTTCTTCTAAAGGAGTTATCACGTTCTTACGGTAGCAAAATCAGGGTGATTCAAAAATCCGGGATCATCGCTACATACGGGACTACAACTTTGATGAAGGGTCCGACCAGACGAGAAAAATTGATTTGAGAGGGCGGGACTCGGCCGCAATACGCTCGTAAAAAAAACAAGCGCAAGTAGTTCTTCTAAAGGAGTTATCACGTTCTTACGGTAGCAAAATCAGGGTGATTCAAAAATCCAGGGATCATCGCTACATACAGGACTACAACTTTGATGAAGGGTCAGACCAGACGAAAAATTGATTTGAGAGGGCGGACTCGGCCGCAATACGCTCGTAAAAAATCAAGCACAAATAGATCTTCAAACGGGGGATATCACGTGCTTACAGTAGCGAAATCATGTGATTCAAAAATCCAGGATCATCTTTACCAACAGGGACTACAACTTTCATGAAGGGTTCGATCAGATAGAAAATTGATTTGAGAGGGCGGACTCGGCCGCAATGCGCTCGTAAAAAAAACAAGCACAAATAGACCTTTAAACGGGGATATCACGTGCTTACAGTAGCGAAATCATGTGATTCAAAAAATCCAGGGATCATCTTTACATACGAGGACTACAACTTTGATGCGAGAGTCCGACCAGACGGAAAAAATTATTTGAGGGCGAGAATCGGCCGCAATACGCCGTAAAAAAAACAAGCACAAATAGCCCTTCAAGCGGCGATATCAAGTGCTTACAGTAGCGAAATCATGTGATTCAAAAATCCGGGATCATCTTTACATACGAGGACTACAACTTTGATGCGAGGGGTCCGACCCAGACGGAAAAAATTATTTGAGAGCGAGAATCGGCGCAATGCGCTTCGTAAAAAAACAAGCACAAGTAGTTCTTCAAAAGGAGTTATCACGTGCTTCAGTAGCAAAATCAGGGTGATTCAAAAAATCCGAGGATCATCTTTACATACAAGACTACAACTTTGATGAAGGGTCCGACCAGACGGAAAAATTGATTTGAAGAGCGGGACTCGACCGCAATACGCCGTAAAAAAAACAAGCGCAAGTAGTTCTTCTAAAGGAGTTATCACGTTCTTACGGTAGCAAAATCAGGGTGATTCAAAAATCCGGGATCATCGCTACATACGGGACTACAACTTTGATGAAGGGTCCGACCGACGAAAAATTGATTTGAGAGGGCGGACTCGGCCGCAATACGCCGTAAAAAAAACAAGCACAAATAGACCTTCAAAGCAGGGGATATCACGTGCTTACAGTAGCGAAATCATGTGATTTAAAAATTCCGGGATCATCTTTACCAACAGGGACTACAACTTTCATGAAGGGTGCGGCCAGACGAGAAAAATTAATTTGAGAGGGCGGACTCGGCCGCAATCCGCTCAGTAAAAAAACAAGCACAAATAGACCTTCAAAGCGGGGGATATCACGTGCTTACGGTAGCGAAATCATGTGCTTAAAAAATCCGGGATCATCTTTACCAACAGGGACTACAACTTTCATGAAGGGTTCGACCCAGATAGAAAAATTGATTTGAGAGGGCGGGACTCGACCGCAATATGCTTCGTAAAAAAAACAAGCACAAATAGACCTTCAAACGGGGGATATCACGTGCTTACAGTAGCCAAATCAGGTGATTCAAAAAATCCAGGGATCATCTTTACATACAGGGACAACAACTTTGATGAAGGGTCCGACCAGACGGAAAAATTGATTTGAGAGGGCGAACTCGGCCGCAATACGCTCGTAAAAAAAACAAGCGCAAGTAGTTCTTCTAAAGGAGTTATCACGTGCTTACGGTAGCAAAATCAGGTGATTCAAAAAATCCGGGATCATCGCTACATACGAGGACTACAACTTTGATGAAGGGTCCGACCGACGAGAAAAATTGATTTGAGGGGCGAACTCGGCCGCAATGCGCTCGTAAAAAAACAAGCGCAAGTAGTTCTTCTAAAGGAGTTATCACGTTCTTACGGTAGCAAAATCAGGGTGATTCAAAAATCCAGGGATCATCTTTACATACAACACTACAACTTTGATGAAGGGTCCGACCAGACGAGAAAAATTGATTTGAAGAGCGGGAACTCGGCCGCAATCCGCTCGTAAAAAAACAAGCGCAAGTAGTTCTTCTAAAGGAGTTATCACGTTCTTACGGTAGCAAAATCAGGGTGATTCAAAAATCCAGGGATCATCGCTACATACGAGGACTACAACTTTGATGAAGGGTCCGACCCAGACGAGAAAAATTGATTTGAGAGCGGACTCGGCCGCAATGCGCTCGTAAAAAAAAACAAGCGCAAGTAGTTCTTCTAAAGGAGTTATCACGTTCTTACGGTAGCAAAATCAGGGTGATTCAAAAAATCCAGGGATCATCGCTACATACAGGGACTACAACTTTGATGAAGGGTCGACCAGACGAGAAAAATTGATTTGAGAGCGGGACTCGGCCGCAATCCGCTCGTAAAAAAAACAAGCACAAATAGACCTTCAAAGCGGGGGATATCACGTGCTTACAGTAGCGAAATCATGTGATTTAAAAAATCCAGGGATCATCTTTACCAACAGGGACTACAACTTTCATGAAGGGTGCGGCCAAACGAGAAAAATTAATTTGAGAGGGCGGGACTCGGCCGCAATGCGCTCGTAAAAAAAACAAGCACAAATAGACCTTCAAAGCGGGGGATATCACGTGCTTACGGTAGCGAAATCATGTGCTTAAAAAATCCAGGGATCATCTTTACCAACGAGGACTACAACTTTCATGAAGGGTTCGACAGATAGAAAATTGATTTGAGAGGGCGGACTCGGCCGCAATATGCTTCGTAAAAAAAACAAGCACAAATAGACCTTCAAAGCGGGGATATCACGTGCTTCAGTAGCCAAATCAGGTGATTCAAAAATCCAGGGATCATCTTTACATACAGGACAACAACTTTGATGAAGGGTCCGGCCAGACGAGAAAAATTGATTTGAGAGCGGAACTCGGCCGCAATACGCTTCGTAAAAAAAACAAGCGCAAGTAGTTCTTCTAAAGGAGTTATCACGTGCTTACGGTAGCAAAATCAGGGTGATTCAAAAAATCCGGGATCATCGCTACATACAGGGACTACAACTTTGATGAAGGGTCAGACCCAGACGAAAAATTGATTTGAGAGGGCGGGACTCGGCCGCAATACGCCGTAAAAAAAAACAAGCGCAAGTAGTTCTTCTAAAGGAGTTATCACGTTCTTACGGTAGCAAAATCAGGGTGATTCAAAAATCCAGGGATCATCTTTACATACAACACTACAACTTTGATGAAGGGTCCGGCCAGACGAGAAAAATTGATTTGAAGAGCGGAACTCGGCCGCAATACGCTCGTAAAAAAAACAAGCGCAAGTAGTTCTTCTAAAGGAGTTATCACGTTCTTACGGTAGCAAAATCAGGGTGATTCAAAAAATCCAGGGATCATCGCTACATACAGGGACTACAACTTTGATGAAGGGTCCGACCAGACGAAAAATTGATTTGAGAGGCGGGACTCGGCCGCAATGCGCTTCGTAAAAAAAACAAGCGCAAGTAGTTCTTCTAAAGGAGTTATCACGTTCTTACGGTAGCAAAATCAGGTGATTCAAAAATCCAGGGATCATCGCTACATACGGGACTACAACTTTGATGAAGGGTCCGACCGACGAGAAAAATTGATTTGAGAGGGCGAACTCGGCCGCAATACGCTCGTAAAAAAAACAAGCACAAATAGACCTTCAAAGCAGGGGGATATCACGTGCTTACAGTAGCGAAATCATGTGATTTAAAAATCCAGGGATCATCTTTACCAACAGGGACTACAACTTTCATGAAGGGTGCGACCAGACGGAAAAATTAATTTGAGAGGGCGGGACTCGGCCGCAATCCGCTCGTAAAAAAAACAAGCACAAATAGACCTTCAAAGCGGGGATATCACGTGCTTACGGTAGCGAAATCATGTGCTTAAAAAATCCAGGATCATCTTTACCAACAGGACTACAACTTTCATGAAGGGTTCGACCGATAGAAAATTGATTTGAGGGGCAGACTCGGCCGCAATATGCTTCGTAAAAAAACAAGCACAAATAGACCTTCAAACGGGGATATCACGTGCTTCTGGTAGCCAAATCAGGTGATTCAAAAATCCAGGATCATCTTTACATACAGGACAACAACTTTGATGAAGGGTCGACCCAGACGGAAAAATTGATTTGAGAGGGCGGGACTCGGCCGCAATACGCTTCGTAAAAAAAACAAGCGCAAGTAGTTCTTCTAAAGGAGTTATCACGTTCTTACAGTAGCAAAATCAGGGTGATTCAAAAAATCCGGGATCATCGCTACATACGAGGACTACAACTTTGATGAAGGGTCCGACCAGACGAAAAATTGATTTGAGAGGCGAACTCGGCCGCAATACGCCGTAAAAAAAACAAGCGCAAGTAGTTCTTCTAAAGGAGTTATCACGTTCTTACGGTAGCAAAATCAGGGTGATTCAAAAATCCGGGATCATCGCTACATACGGGACTACAACTTTGATGAAGGGTCAGACAGACGAGAAAAATTGATTTGAGAGGGCGGGACTCGGCCGCAATCCGCCGTAAAAAAATCAAGCACAAATAGATCTTCAAACGGGGATATCACGTGCTTACGGTAGCGAAATCATGTGATTCAAAAAATCCAGGGATCATCTTTACCAACAGGACTACAACTTTCATGAAGGGTTCGACCAGATAGAAAAATTGATTTGAGAGCGGGACTCGGCCGCAATACGCTCGTAAAAAAACAAGCACAAATAGACCTTTAAAGCGGGGGATATCACGTGCTTACAGTAGCGAAATCATGTGATTCAAAAATCCAGGGATCATCTTTACATACAGGACTACAACTTTGATGCGAGGGGTCCGACCAGACGGAAAAAATTATTTGAGGGCGAGAATCGGCCGCAATACGCTCGTAAAAAAAACAAGCACAAATAGCCCTTCAAAGCGGCGATATCAAGTGCTTACAGTAGCGAAATCATGTGATTCAAAAATCCAGGGATCATCTTTACATACGGGACTACAACTTTGATGCGAGGGTCAGACAGACGGAAAAAATTATTTGAGGGGCGAGAATCGGCCGCAATCGCTTCGTAAAAAAAACAAGCACAAGTAGTTCTTCAAAAGGAGTTATCACGTGCTTACAGTAGCAAAATCAGGTGATTCAAAAATCCAGGGATCATCTTTACATACAAGACTACAACTTTGATGAAGGGTCAGGCCAGACGAGAAAAATTGATTTGAAGAGGCGAACTCGGCCGCAATGCGCTCGTAAAAAAAACAAGCGCAAGTAGTTCTTCTAAAGGAGTTATCACGTTCTTACGGTAGCAAAATCAGGTGATTCAAAAATCCAGGGATCATCGCTACATACGGGACTACAACTTTGATGAAGGGTCCGGCCAGACGAGAAAAATTGATTTGAGGGGCGGACTCGGCCGCAATGCGCCGTAAAAAAACAAGCGCAAGTAGCTCTTCTAAAGGAGTTATCACGTTCTTACGGTAGCAAAATCAGGTGATTCAAAAAATCCGGGATCATCGCTACATACAGGGACTACAACTTTGATGAAGGGTCCGACCAGACGGAAAAATTGATTTGAGAGCGGGACTTCGGCCGCAATACGCTCGTAAAAAAATCAAGCACAAATAGATCTTCAAAGCGGGGGATATCACGTGCTTACAGTAGCGAAATCATGTGATTCAAAAAATCCAGGGATCATCTTTACCAACAGGACTACAACTTTCATGAAGGGTTCGACCAGATAGAAAAATTGATTTGAGAGGGCGGACTCGGCCGCAATACGCTCGTAAAAAAAACAAGCACAAATAGACCTTTAAAGCGGGGATATCACGTGCTTACGGTAGCGAAATCATGTGATTCAAAAATCCGGGATCATCTTTACATACGAGGACTACAACTTTGATGCGAGGGTCCGGCCAGACGGAAAAAATTATTTGAGGGGCGAGAATCGGCCGCAATACGCTTCGTAAAAAAACAAGCACAAATAGCCCTTCAAAGCGGCGATATCAAGTGCTTACAGTAGCGAAATCATGTGATTCAAAAAATCCGAGGATCATCTTTACATACGAGGACTACAACTTTGATGCAGGGGTCCGACCAGACGGAAAAAATTATTTGAGGGCGGGAATCGGCCGCAATGCGCTTCGTAAAAAAAACAAGCACAAGTAGTTCTTCAAAAGGAGTTATCACGTGCTTACGGTAGCAAAATCAGGGTGATTCAAAAATCCGGGATCATCTTTACATACAAGACTACAACTTTGATGAAGGGTCCGACCCAGACGAGAAAAATTGATTTGAAGAGGCGAGACTCGGCCGCAATACGCTCAGTAAAAAAAACAAGCGCAAGTAGTTCTTCTAAAGGAGTTATCACGTTCTTACGGTAGCAAAATCAGGGTGATTCAAAAATCCAGGGATCATCGCTACATACGAGGACTACAACTTTGATGAAGGGTCAGACCCAGACGAGAAAAATTGATTTGAGAGGGCGGACTCGGCCGCAATACGCCGTAAAAAAACAAGCGCAAGTAGTTCTTCTAAAGGAGTTATCACGTTCTTACGGTAGCAAAATCAGGGTGATTCAAAAATCCAGGGATCATCGCTACATACGAGGACTACAACTTTGATGAAGGGTCCGACCAGACAGAAAAATTGATTTGAGAGGGCGGACTCGGCCGCAATACGCTCGTAAAAAATCAAGCACAAATAGATCTTCAAAGCGGGGATATCACGTGCTTACGGTAGCGAAATCATGTGATTCAAAAATCCAGGGATCATCTTTACCAACGGGACTACAACTTTCATGAAGGGTTCGACCAGATAGAAAATTGATTTGAGAGGGCGGGACTCGACTGCAATACGCTACGTAAAAAAAACAAGCACAAATAGACCTTTAAACGGGGATATCACGTGCTTACAGTAGCGAAATCATGTGATTCAAAAAATCCAGGGATCATCTTTACCAACGAGGACTACAACTTTCATGAAGGGTTCGACCAGATAGAAAAATTGATTTGAGAGGCGGACTCGGCCGCAATACGCTCGTAAAAAAAACAAGCACAAATAGCCCTTCAAAGCGGCGATATCAAGTGCTTACAGTAGCGAAATCATGTGATTCAAAAAATCCAGGGATCATCTTTACATACAGGGACTACAACTTTGATGCGAGGGGTCCGACCAGACGGAAAAAATTATTTGAGGGGCGGGAATCGGCCGCAATACGCTTCGTAAAAAAAACAAGCACAAGTAGTTCTTCAAAAGGAGTTATCACGTGCTTACAGTAGCAAAATCGGGTGATTCAAAAATCCAGGGATCATCTTTACATACAAGACTACAACTTTGATGAAGGGTCAGACCAGACGAAAAATTGATTTGAAGAGCGAGACTCGGCCGCAATGCGCTCAGTAAAAAAAACAAGCGCAAGTAGTTCTTCTAAAGGAGTTATCACGTTCTTACGGTAGCAAAATCGGGTGATTCAAAAATCCGGGATCATCGCTACATACAGGGACTACAACTTTGATGAAGGGTCCGGCCAAACGAGAAAAATTGATTTGAGAGGGCGGGACTCGGCCGCAATCCGCTCGTAAAGAACAAGCGCAAGTAGTTCTTCTAAAGGAGTTATCACGTTCTTACGGTAGCAAAATCGGGTGATTCAAAAAATCCAGGGATCATCGCTACATACGAGGACTACAACTTTGATGAAGGGTCCGGCCAGACGAGAAAAATTGATTTGAGAGCGGAACTCGGTCGCAATCGCGCCGTAAAAAAATCAAGCACAAATAGATCTTCAAAGCGGGGGATATCACGTGCTTACGGTAGCGAAATCATGTGATTCAAAAATCCGAGGATCATCTTTACCAACAGGGACTACAACTTTCATGAAGGGTTCGGCCAGATAGAAAATTGATTTGAGAGGGCGAACTCGAGCTGCAATGCGCTCGTAAAAAAAACAAGCACAAATAGACCTTTAAACGGGGATATCACGTGCTTACAGTAGCGAAATCATGTGATTCAAAAATCCGGGATCATCTTTACCAACGAGGACTACAACTTTCATGAAGGGTTCGACCAGATAGAAAATTGATTTGAGAGGGCGGGACTCGGCCGCAATACGCTCGTAAAAAAAACAAGCACAAATAGCCCTTCAAAGCGGGGATATCAAGTGCTTACAGTAGCGAAATCATGTGATTCAAAAAATCCAGGACCATCTTTACATACAGGGACTACAACTTTGATGCAGGGTCAGACCAGACGGAAAAAATTATTTGAGGGGCGAGAATCGGCCGCAATACGCTCAGTAAAAAAAACAAGCACAAATAGCCCTTCAAAGCGGGGGATATCAAGTGCTTCAGTAGCGAAATCATGTGATTCAAAAAATCCGGGATCATCTTTACATACTGAGGACTACAACTTTGATGCGAGGGGTCCGACCAGACGGAAAAATTATTTGAGGGGCGGAATCGGCCGCAATCTGCTCAGTAAAAAAAACAAGCACAAGTAGTTCTTCAAAAGGAGTTATCACGTGCTTCGGTAGCAAAATCAGGGTGATTCAAAAATCCAGGATCATCTTTACATACAAGACTACAACTTTGATGAAGGGTCCGACCAACGAGAAAAATTGATTTGAAGAGCGGACTCGGCCGCAATGCAGCTTCGTAAAAAAAACAAGCGCAAGTAGTTCTTCTAAAGGAGTTATCACGTTCTTCGATAGCAAAAATCAGGGTGATTCAAAAAATCCAGGGATCATCGCTACATACGAGGACTACAACTTTGATGAAGGGTCCGACCAGACGAAAAATTGATTTGAGAGGCGGACTCGGCCGCAATACGCTCGTAAAAAAAACAAGCGCAAGTAGTTCTTCTAAAGGAGTTATCACGTTCTTACGGTAGCAAAATCAGGGTGATTCAAAAATCCAGGGATCATCTTTACATACAAGACTACAACTTTGATGAAGGGTCCGACCAAACGAGAAAAATTGATTTGAAGAGCGGAACTCGACGCAATGCGCTCGTAAAAAAAACAAGCGCAAGTAGTTCTTCTAAAGGAGTTATCACGTTCTTACGGTAGCAAAATCAGGGTGATTCAAAAATCCGGGATCATCGCTACATACGAGGACTACAACTTTGATGAAGGGTCAGGCCAGACGAGAAAAATTGATTTGAGAGGGCGAGACTCGGCCGCAATGCGCTCGTAAAAAAAACAAGCGCAAGTAGTTCTTCTAAAGGAGTTATCACGTTCTTACGGTAGCAAAATCAGGGTGATTCAAAAATCCGGGATCATCGCTACATACGAGGACTACAACTTTGATGAAGGGTCCGACCAGACAGAAAAATTGATTTGAGAGCGAGACTCGGCCGCAATACGCTTCGTAATAAAAACAAGCACAAATAGACCTTCAAATGGGGATATCACGTGCTTACAGTAGCGAAATCATGTGATTCAAAAAATCCAGGGATCATCTTTACATACAGGGACTACAACTTTGATGAAGGGTCAGGCCAGACGAGAAAAATTGATTTGTAGGGGCGAGACTCGACCGCAATACGCTCGTAAAAAAAACAAGCGCAAGTAGTTCTTCTAAAGGAGTTATCACGTTCTTACGGTAGCAAAATCAGGGTGATTCAAAAATCCAGGGATCATCTTTACATACAAGACTACAACTTTGATGAAGGGTCCGACCAGACAGAAAAATTGATTTGAAGAGCGGGACTCGGCCGCAATACGCTCGTAAAAAAACAAGCGCAAGTAGTTCTTCTAAAGGAGTTATCACGTTCTTACGGTAGCAAAATCAGGGTGATTCAAAAATCCGGGATCATCGCTACATACGAGGACTACAACTTTGATGAAGGGTCCGACCAGACAGAAAAATTGATTTGTGAGGGCGAACTCGGCCGCAATACGCTCGTAAAAAAAAACAAGCGCAAGTAGTTCTTCTAAAGGAGTTATCACGTTCTTACGGTAGCAAAATCAGGGTGATTCAAAAATCCAGGGATCATCTTTACATACAAGACTACAACTTTGATGAAGGGTCCGACCAGACGGAAAAATTGATTTGAGAGGGCGGGATTCGGCCGCAATGCGCTCGTAAAAAAAACAAGCACAAGTAGTTCTTTTAAAGGAGTTATCACGTGCTTACGGTAGCAAAATCAGGGTGATTCAGAAAATCCGGGATCATCTTTACATACGAGGACTACAACTTTGATGAAGGGTCAGACCAGACGAGAAAAATTGATTTGTGGGGGCGGACTCGGCCGCAATACGCCGTAAAAAAAACAAGCACAAATAGACCTTCAAAGCGGGGATATCACGTGCTTACAGTAGCGAAATCATGTGATAAAAAAATCCAGGGATCATCTTTACCAACGGGACTACAACTTTCATGAAGGGTTCGGCCAGATAGAAAAATTGATTTGAGGGCGAGACTCGGCCGCAATGCGCCGTAAAAAAAACAAGCACAAATAGACCTTTAAACGGGGGATATCACGTGCTTACAGTAGCGAAATCATGTGATTCAAAAAATCCAGGGATCATCTTTACCAACGGGACTACAAGCTGTCATGAAGGGTTCGGCCAGATAGAAAATTGATTTGAGGGGCGGGACTCGGCCGCAATACGCCGTAAAAAAAACAAGCACAAATAGACCTTCAAAGCGGGGGATATCACGTGCTTACAGTAGCCAAATCAGGGTGATTCAAAAATCCAGGGATCATCTTTACATACAGGACAACAACTTTGATGAAGGGTCAGGCCAGACGAGAAAATTGATTTGAGCGGCGAGACTCGGCCGCAATACGCCGTAAAAAAAACAAGCGCAAGTAGTTCTTCAAAAGGAGTTATCACGTGCTTACGGTAGCAAAATCAGGGTGATTCAAAAATTCCAGGGATCATCTTTACATACAAGACTACAACTTTGATGAAGGGTCAGACCAGCGGAAAAAATTGATTTGAGAGGGCGAGACTCGGCCGCAATGCGCTCGTAAAAAAAACAAGCGCAAGTAGTTCTTCTAAAGGAGTTATCACGTGCTTACAGTAGCAAAATCAGGTGATTCAGAAATCCAGGGATCATCGTTACGAGACAGGGGACTACAACTTTGATGAAGGGTCCGACTGACGAGAAGAAATTGATTTGAGAGGGCGGACTCGGCCGCAATACGCTCGTAAAAAAAACAAGCACAAATAGACCTTCAAAGCGGGGATATCACGTGCTTACGGTAGCGAAATCATGTGATTCAAAAAATCCGGGATCATCTTTACATACGAGGACTACAACTTTGATGCAGGGGTCAGGCCAGACGGAAAAAATTATTTGAGGGGCGAATCGGCCGCAATACGCTTCGTAAAAAAAACAAGCACAAGTAGTTCTTCAAAAGGAGTTATCACGTGCTTACGGTAGCAAAATCAGGTGATTCAGAAAATCCAGGGATCATCTTTACATACAAGACTACAACTTTGATGAAGGGTCAGGCCAAACGAGAAAAATTGATTTGAGAGGGCGAACTCGGCCGCAATACGCTCGTAAAAAAAACAAGCACAAATAGACCTTCAAAGCGGGGGATATCACGTGCTTACAGTAGCGAAATCATGTGATTCAAAAATCCGGGATCATCTTTACATACAGGGACTACAACTTTGATGAAGGGTCCGACCCAGACGAGAATATTGATTTGTGAGGGCGGGACTCGGCGCAATCCGCCCTGTAAAAAAAACAAGCACAAATAGACCTTCAAAGCGGGGATATCACGTGCTTACAGTAGCGAAATCATGT
>CM054994.1:5192514-5426364 GCA_029030765.1 Salix suchowensis
TTTGCTATCTATGATCTCGTAGAGGAATCCAATAGGAAAAGATGAGCTCACGATTCGTCTACAAGGAGCGCCGAGCGTATGCCGGTGTATTGCAATAAATTTAGTACTTCCTCCGTCTTCTTTTCTTCCGTATCGTAAAAACTTGCATGCAAGCATTTCACTACCACTGGGTCAAGCAAATTAAATGGAGAATTTTAAAGCAAGAATCGACATTGACGCATTAGTTGAATAAGTATTGCAAACCTTTATAATACCTGGTTCTTTCTGACCACCCATCTACAATCAAAATACATACAAAGATGAGAATCCCATGTGTGGTGTTTTGAATTGAAAAAAAAAGTGGACAAAAAATTCACTTCTTATAGTTCTTACAAGTGTTCCCGATTATCTCCGCATGTATTCATGTCCTCGGAGAAAAAAGAAACAATATCATACATCGCTCAATAAGCTTACACCCGTAAGTATAAGAATCTTAGAAGGATATTAATGGTCGGGCATGATATTTTGACGCCTTAGTAAGCAACTTGACCATGTTGAAGAATGAATGTATATTTTACAGTATTGTTACAGTATATTGTTAGGATATATTGTTAAGTAGTTTTACATTATTCTTTGTCAGAAATGTGTACTGTCAACACACAAAGTAGCATTGCAGAGTTTGTTACATTTTCTCTATAAATACCCAACTCAATGATCAATATAGATAACACAATACATTCAATCATCTCTTCTATTTTACGTACTCATTGTCACCGCTTTACCTCATTCAGCAGATTGAGATCAAGTTCTTGATCCAAAGCTACGACAAATTTCTTTTCTTAACAGCTTTCGTAACTCGTCCATCTTCATCATAAATATCAGGTCTTTCCGGGCTCTCAAAAGACCTCAACAATGTTGTGCACTGAATAGGCATTTCTGGAGCAATTGCTAGTTGTTCTAAAGACCCACCAGCAGTGGGTCATCTACTATCAGGAACTTTCCAGGACGTTCCAAAGTTTCAGCAAATCTACTATATATATATATGCTAGCTATATTTGTGCTGCACACAGTAAAGCACCCACCCACTTTATTTTATAGAAATTGAAAATTGTTCAAAATTTATTTACCCATTTTTGGAATGACCATATGAGTCCTCTTGAGACCTTGTAAGAGCTTTAATGACTTCCTTTACTCCTTGTCCACAAGAGAAGTCAGATCTCGCCACCATAGTCCATCTTCTCTTTCCATCTCCGTAGAAGTCAAGAACTCCAATTATTAACCTAGTTTATAGGAGCCGACGTTAAACTAATTTATATTCATTAAAAATTAGAAACTCGTTCTCACCAAGACAAGGGAATGAAAATTAAAAAACAGCTTAACATACTCCATATTTATATTCTAATTATACCAATACCAAGGCATATATTCTATTACCCCGATACAGCTTTCACTTTGGCGAGCTTACTTTCGCTGCCAATAAATTCTCATCCTATATAGTCACAGCACAAAGAAGGCAAAAGAAGAAGAAGAAGAAGAAGAAGACGAAGAAGAAATATATAAGTAGCATTTCAAGAAAAAATCATCATTCAACTATTACACTGCCTCAACAATCAACTCTGGATTCTCATCAAGCAAATTGTAACAACATAATTTAAGAATAGCTTACAAACATCAGGTGGACATGCTAGTTATATACAAAAGAGGCATCATTCTCTCACTTGAGAGTCTGAGGCAACGCAAAGTAATACAAGAAAACATCAACCAAGAATAGATCAAAAACCAAATTCAATGATAATAGAAAAGTAATAACGCAACCCATCAAGAAGAAGAAATCCGTAAAAAGCAAATTCAGTGACATCCACCCTAAAAGGATATAATAGCGCAAGAAAACATAAAAAATAAATGAAAAAGAACAGAAACAAATTTAGCCTACCAACATATAACAACGTGTTTTTCAAAAATTAAAGAAAATCGAGAAAGGAACGAATAACATCAACAAACCATCAAAAACATGGAAAGCCCACTAAAATCTACAATGAAACAAACATAAAGGAAGCAGGCTAGAATTAACAGAAGATAAATCTGTGACAAAGAGCTTCTGTGAAAGTGCTTTTGAATTGATATGGAGGTGGAATCGGCTAATGCTAGGGTGATTTAAAACAATATTGCAATCCGGGTGTCTACCAAAAGTCAAGATTTCTTCAGTTTCTTGAATGTTCTCTTCATTGACGGCTCCGAAGATGCTGGTGAAGCTAATGGTGACTTGTTGATTACAAAAATGTTCTTGAGAATTGCATCGTTCCTTAGCACTGTAAGAACTGGGATCTTTCTCTCTCTTCTTCTCCGTGCTTTTTTCTATTTGTTGTTTGCCATTTTTCTTGGGGGTTTAAGAAAAATCCCCTTTCCCTCGGGTTTCTTGAGAAAGAAAGCAGAATCTTGGTTGCAGAGAAAGAGACAGAGAGGGGTTTTATATGGTTATCTTTTGGCAATAGAGATAGCGATTTTGAATTTTTATTTTGAAAAAGGTGACCGTTAGGCTTTTTGGTGCTACTTACTGCAACGCATATTTATGTCCCTGCGTTGCTAAATCGATAAAGATTAATATTTTTCTAGTAGTGTGATTGAGATTGTTTTTTTAAAGTGTTTTTTTATTAAAAAATATATCAAAATTATGTTTTTTTTATTTTTTTAAAAAATTATTTTTGACATCGAGCACATCAAAATAATCTAAAATACTAAAAACTTAATTTAAAAATAAAATAATTTTTTTTTCAAAAACGTTTCCTAACACATTTCCAAATTCTTGGTAATGTTATGGATGATTGTTGTTTAAACTAATCGTGGGCATACATATGTCGAATTTAGGGCAACAATGTCTCTTCATAGTTGAAAGAGAAGTAGTACTTGGTAAGTGTCATCATATACCATATTATGGTATATGGGTACATAATTGCACCATTAGCCTAGTGGTAAAAATACTTGTAGTTTAAAGGAGGTTAAGGAACTGGCTTTGGAATGTAAAAAGCGAATGAAAATACTTGGTATGAAACGTTTCGGTTTCGGAGCATTTCGGTGTACCGTTTCCGGGTTGTACTATTCATAATGAATTAATTAATTCTATATATGAAAAAACTTAAAAAGTAAAAAAATTAAATATAATTTTATTTTTTATAAAATCAAAGTTGATAACAATTTTATTTTTTTTATAATATATACTTTTTTTTAATTTTTATTATTTTTTATTTTTGCATTTTCAAATTTAAATACATCTCATAAACAATATTATATATATATATATATATATATATATATATATATATATATATATAATATTATATTTATATATTTATGTACTGCGAATATATATAATATTATATTATGTATATATAGAGGCCACATCACTAACAAAGTAACAATATAAAAATGCAAATTGCAATTTGCAAAACATTGGGCGGTAGATTAACGCATGAAGCGCGGGAAATGATTTTTTCAATGTGCCCGAAACAGAACACCCGGAGTGATTCCGGGTGCTTCGACCGATATTTGATCGGTATTTTCTGGGACTGAAGCGATATTTAAAACGAGACAAAAACGATGTCTTTTTTGTGTCGTTTTTTTTTGTCTCGATATGAAACGTTTCAAACTCGAAAAAGAAACGGTATCAATAACCCTGGAATAGACTTGAATTTTGATATACATCCCAAATTTAAAAAAAAAATAACAAAATAGAGGTAGGGCTTAGGACTGCAACAAAAAAACAAAGCTATTTTCTTTGAAGGCTGCTAAAAAATATTTTTCATGAAAAAAGAAACAATGAAATGATTTTTTTTTAAAGTTTCGGAAATTGAAAATAATTATTAAAAAAAAAAAGACAAGTTAGAAGTGACTTGTCTAATCCAAGACTTTTTTTGTCAATATTAAAGGGCGGATGATATATTGTCCTCCATTTTATTTATTGTTTTTTAAAATATATAGACTACGCTGCTATCTATGTCAATTGACAAGTTTTCATTGGGTATTGTTGGAAAATAATGCATTAGATTTTAACTTTTTTTAAAAAACTTACTTTTTAACCTATTTTTTCACCCAAAACACTTACAAAACACCATAAACACATTACTATTCCTATTTATGGCGTTAAGAAACTAAAAAATCCATGAACCTTAAACTTAAAGCTTCTTGACCTTAAATATATCTCATCAAATATAACCAGTCAACACATAAATTGCTTTTTTTGGTGGCTGGAAACAACACGAATCGAGATGTTCTCTTTATCATCAAAATTCGGTTACTTTCTCTATTTTTCTTAAATCAAGGACTAACATATAATCAAAACAAGTTTCAAACATTTTTGTTTTTGAAACTTTAAGGCATCATTCGAAAAGTAGGTGAACCAAAGTAAACTTTTTTAATTATTTTGAAACTATCATCTATTTCTTTGCCATTTTCACTCTAGTTCTGTCTCTTTCAATCTTGTCATTCTTTAACAAATTCTTATCAATTTGCCTTTAAATTGACCATAAAATAACCAAATCACCAAAATAAAAAATTTGAGGTTCAAAATAAAAAATAAAAAAATTCTTATGGTGAATCAACAGTAAATTATGTATTAGTGTTCTATTTATGAATTTATAATTTTCTTGTTTAGAGTTTCTTATTGAAAGTTGTAAATCAATGCCAATATATTTTTTAACAATGAAAATAATCACTCTACCTCCACGTTTTTTATTGAAAGATGTAAAGTAAATGCCTCCAGCTCAAATGCTTTGAGGAGATCTTTATTTATAGACTCAAGAGAAGATACATAGCAGCTGTACAGATATAGAAACATATATGTAACGGAAAGTCTATAATACAAATATAGCAACAAATATGTAATGAAAGTTAATTGCTACAATTATGGAGAATCACTGATATCTTGGTCATGATCAGAGGAATCTGAGTTTCCTCTAATATCCCCCCTCAACGTTGGCGTGGGAGAAATAGGAGAAACACACAACTTGCCACGATCAAATAAAAACTGGAGTTTGGCCACTGCCTTGGTGAAGACATCAGCCAGTTGTAGATGTGAGGGGACAAAACTGAGATTAATAACCCTTTTAGCAACAAGTTCCTGTACAAAATGATAATCAATATCAATATGTTTGGAACAAGATTTGGTGACTGGGTTAGAAGCCATGAATATGGCACTCGTTGTTGTCACATAAGAGCTTCTGAGGAGAGGGGAGAGTGATCTCGAAGGTCCCCGAAGAAGTTGAAGAGTCTAAGACAATTCTCGCAAAGCAAAGTGGCAAGAGCACTGAGTACTCGGCCTCAAAGACTAGAACGTGCAACAGTTGACTGCTTTTTAGAGCTCCATGAGATTAGATTACTGCCAAAATAAACAGCAAATCCAGTTGTTGAACAACGAGTGACAGGGCAACCAACCCAATCTGCATCAGAATACCCTAGCAAGGTCTGAGATGAATCTTGTGAGAGTTGTAGACCAAAATGATAGGTACCTTTAACATAGCGTAAGATACGCTTCAGAGCTGTATAATGATTAATAGTGGGGGCATGCATATATTGACATATAGAGTTAACACTGTAGGATAAATCTGGGCGTGTAAGTGTCAAATATTGTAAAGCACCAGCTAGAGATCGAAACTGTGTAGCATCTGAATAGGGAGTACTGGAATCTGTTAGATGAGATCCCACCAAAGGAGTTTAAATGGGTTTGCAATCAACCATTTATGCTCGGGTTAACAGATCAAGTGCGTATTTAGCTTGGCTGAGAAAGAGGCCCTTGTCATTTCGAACAACTTCAATCCCTAAAAAATAGTGTAAATCACCGAGATCCTTCATAGAGAATTCGTTGGCCAATCGATCAATTAGAGAATGCAGCATAGAAGTATTGTTTCCTGTGATAACCATATCGTCACCATATAGAAGAAGATAAACAACACCATGAGAACTATGATAGACAAAGAGAGAGGTATTAGCATGGCTGGCAATAAATCCAAGACGAAGTTAAAATTGGCTAAAACGCTGAAACCATGCTCGAGGAGCCTGTTTAAGACCATAAAGAGCACGTTGTAAGTGACAAACATGTGTTGGGAACTGTCGATCAATATAACCAGGGGGTTGTTCCATATAGACTTCCTCGGAGAGAAACCCGTGAAGAAAGGCATTTTTCACGTCAAGTTGACGTAGGGGCCAACGATTCATAGTAGCAAGTGACAAAATGATGCGAACAGAAGCAGGTCGAACAATAGGACTAAAGGTTTCTTCAAAATCAATCCCGTGTTTTTTTAGAAAAACCTTGTGCCACCAGACGAGCTTTGTGACGCTCAATTGATCCATCAGCATTAAGTTTGGTCTTAAAGATCCATCTACAACCAACAACATTATGATCAGCTAGACGAGGAACTAATCTCCATGTGTTATTGTGCTAAAGTGCAGCAATTTCAGCATCCATTGCCAGAAGCCATGCTGGATTTTTCACAGCTGACTTAAAACCCCGAGGCTCTTTGACTGCAAGATGTACCTGAAACCATAACGGAGCAGTGAAAGCACACAATGAATGAATAATACGAGGCATGACAATACCATCCCGAGCACGGGTAACCATGGGGTGAGTGGAAGTGGACGGTTGGATAGTAGTAGAAGGAACAGAGGGAGGGACTTCCAAGGCTATTTCATGCGAAGAAGGCTGAGAGTGTGTGAGGGGAGGCATGATAATGGGAGTTGAGTCAGCACAAGGAGCACAATGAGTAGGGGTTTGATTGCAAACTGGAGTCCCACCTACAGGAGAGGAATTTTCACCACGAGGAGAATTGTCACAAGTTTCAGTAAAAGTGACATAGTCAGTACCAACCGAGGAAGGAATAATAGAGGTAGCATAAGAAATTGATCTTCAAAAAATTGTACATTGTGAGACACATAAACTCAGTTGTTTTTCTTATCTAAACAACGAAAACCCTTATGAAGTGAGCTATAGCCAATAAATACACAAGGAATAGAACGAGGTGATAATTTATGAGGCATATAATCACGTAAAAAGGGAAAACAAAGACAACCAAAAGTACAAAGTGAAGAGTAGGAAGGGATTTTACCATATAGAATTTCATAAGGAGTTTTGCCATCAAGAACTGGTAACGGGAGTCGGTTGATGAGATAGCATGCTGTGGAAAATGATTCAACCCATAGATGAAGGGGAACATGTGAATGAAACATCATAGTGAGACCAGTTTCTGTGATGTGACGATGTTTTCTCTCTGCAATACCATTTTGATTAGGGGTATAAGGACAAGCTATGCGTTGAACTGTAATATTCTGAAATTTAAAAAAAAAAGAAGGAAAATACATGTATGCCCTTAGTAGGTTAGAATTAGGCTAAGGGTGTTGTAGTAATTGTACAAGCTAGTAAATATAAATAGAAAAGAAAAAGAAAAGAAAAGAAAGAAAGAAAAAGAAAGAAGTGATCTGAAATTGAGAAAGAGAATCGGGAGAGAGGGAGAAAGAAGAAGAAGAAGAGAAAAGAGGGAAAGAGAAGAGGAAGAGAAGGAAGAAGGAGAAATAAGTTGTTAAGGTAATGTGTGTGTTTTATTATGTATAAATGTGATTATTAACTATGATTTTTGCTTGTATAGATTGTTAGGGTTTGAGAATTTTATTTGGGTTTGATTGATGAATTAGAAGAGATGTTAGGGTTTGAATGTGTTGGGTAATAGTTTAATTAGTTTGATTGTAGATGATTTTGAAGTTTTGAGATGTTTGGTTTAAGAAAATATTGAGAAAAATGGTGAATAATGTTGATAAATTTCGAAATCCCTTGCTGGAAATTCTGGGTTGAGGTTGAAGATGACGAAAATTCATTTTGGTCCTTTTTGTGAAAATTACAGTTTGGTCCCCGAAATTTGGAAAAATTACAGTTTGGTCCCTGGGGTGAAATTGGAGATTTTGGACAGAATTGAGGATGAATTATGGACAAAATTTCAGTATAGTTGTGAATTTAAGAGGAGTTCAATTTAGTCCTTCAATTTGGTAAAATTACGATTTGGCCCTAAAAATATGAGGAAATTCAGAATGGTCCCTAGGTGAAATAATAGCATTTAAGATTGGTTTGATGGATAATTGAAGTTCATTTGATGAATTATTATCAATTTTATGAGTTAGGTATTTGGAATTTAGATTTTGGAAGAAACCTTTGATTTAGGTTTTACGAAGAAATGGATAGTTGATTCAAAAACACATAGGATTATGATTTGAACTCTTAGATATGTTATTAAAGGTATTTTACTTCTTTTGAGTCATTTCTTAAGTATATCTTCTTTTATATATTCAGATAATCCCGATCTTCTAGCCGCGGGACATCAGTAAGATTTCGTCAACACTCTGCTGTTGAACCTTATTTGCTTTTGAGTCAGGTGAGTGGATAATATTTAATATGCATGAGAAATAGTATAAATATTTGAAATTGCTAGTATGAATTGGATTATGCTTTTTGGATAATATATACCTTGATTATATTCTTGATATGATAAAGCATAATCATTTGTTGAATATCCGTTCTTGATATGAGCCTATATCTGTTTGTGAATTGATAGCTCCTCATTTGATTGATACCATGAGTTGAGCCTTGAGATATGGATATGTTTGGTTGAATATGAGATATGCCTATGGTATGCCAGTCAGATTACCCATGCTAACAGGGTAGTGTTAGCCTTTGTGCACATCGTATCTGAAACCCTAGTTGGTCGGGGGAGTCACCAACCTGTGCGGACTGATCATCCCACAGTACGGAGCCTCATGCTCATTGCATTCTGATTTTCTGACGAGCTTTACCTATACATTCTTGTTATGACCTATTTGAGAAATTTGTTGTAAGAACTTTGAGCCGATTTGATATTATACTTCTCTTTGCTATATTATCTCGTATGTGTATATTGAATATTATCTACTCACTGAGTTGTTGAACTCACTCCCTCATTATTTATCATTTTCAGGGTCGTAGCTTGCTAGCAGGTCATTTTTGTCCAACTCTTGGAACCTGCTATTTTGGTTGTATTGGATATTTTGTTCATATGTCTAGTTAATGCTCCACAATTATAAATGTATGTAATCAACTCTTGTATAAAGACAATCGAATTATGTTATAAAGTTCACTTTGATATTTCCGCTGCGTTGTACTCTGAAAGTTGAATGATAAGTTTGTGTGTAAGTTTGGGTTCGCATAGGTGTGGAACCTTGGAGGGGGAACCATGCCTATGTGCCGGTCACGGATCCGGGAATCGGGTCGTGACATTGAACAATGCCATGTTTACGAAGAAAAGAAGTAAAACGATGATTGGTGAATTCGGTTCCTCCATCACATTGAAAGGATTTGATTTGAAAATCAAATTGATTAATGATATATTGGTGAAATTGAACAAAGATATAAAAAAAAAATCAGATTTAAGCTTTAAAGGAAAGAACCAATTAAAGCGTGAGAAATCATCTATCAAAACACAATAATATCTATAACCGGATGGAGAAGGAATTGGTGAGGGTCCCCATAAATCACGAGTGAATCTGCTCAAATAAAAAAAGAGCAACGTTGATTCAAATTTGGAAAAGGCAATCGATGACTTTTTCCTAATTGACAACCAAAACACGGTTTTGAATCAAAAGTGTTCTTATCAGAAAATGTGATTACACCATGCTTATTCAAAGAGGAAATAATGCGAGAAGAAGGATGTCCTAATCGTGCATGCCAAATGACAGAAGATGCACGAGAATTACATAAAGAAAGACTGGTAAAAAGACTTGCATGGCCACGATCAAGAATATATAGTCCATTTTCACAGCGCCCGACTCCCATCACTGCTCTTGTTGCCAAATCCTGTATGATAAACCCGAAGAAGAGAAAATCACTAAACAATTATTCTCACGAGTTAACTTACTGATGGATAAGAGATTTTTAGTGATATGAGGAACAATTAAAACATCAGACATTTTTAAAATACAAGAAGCAACAAGAGAGGATATAGAACCAATACGAGAAATAGACAAGGATTGATCGTTACCCACAACAACCCTTTGATTACCAGTAAAAGGGACAAATTTATCAAGTGCAGTAACATCATTGGTCATGTGAGAAGTAGCCCCCGTGTCTGTGTACCACTCGTTATCTTGATTATCATCAAGAGTGGTGGCAGCAAAAGCTTCAATTAAGCCATCGGCCTTAGCTTTCTTCAACAGTTTACCAAGTTTATGGCATTTCTTGGCAGTATGACGCTCTTTGCCACACCATTGACAGGTGGCTGAGAAAGGCTTAGCAGATTGGCCTGATGCTGGGAAAGGAGAAGCTGATTTGAAACGATTAGAGGAGGAACGTTGAGCAACCATAGCTGTTTGAGAAGAAGAGTCCCCCAAAAGTGACCGAGAAAAAAGCTCATGATTGAGAGCTCTCGGGACCAGATTGGCAAAAGAGGGTAGTGGCAGCTGAGACAACATAGAGGTCGAAAAGATTTTAAAATCATGACCAAGGCCACGCAGAAACCAATGCACTTTATTTGTATCATCAACTGGTTTGCCAATAGCACTAAGCTGATCACATAATGATCGAAAGGAGCGTGTATATTCAGCAACACCATGAGAGCCATGCTGCATCAGTTGAAGTTCATCTTTCAATTGAAGTTCTTTGGTTTTTGAACTGTGAGAAAATGAAACTTCAAGAGCCAACCAAGCATCACGGGCTGTAGTGCAATTAATAACTTCAGCCATACATTCCTCAGTGAGTGAGGCATACAAAAGGGTGAGTAAAATACGATCCTGTGTGTGCCATTTCTTGTAGGCAGGGTTAGGAGCAAGAGCATTTTCAGCTTGGATTTGGGCAACAGGTGCAGACAAAGACCCATCCAAATATCCCATAAGATCCTGACTTTTAAGAAGAGGAACAAATTGGCGACGCCATAAGAGATAATTTATGGGGTTGAGTTTGATGGTTACCATATGTACCAATGTGTTGAGCGGAAGCAGAGAGAAGAGCTGTTTTCAGCCATGAAGAAAAAATTAACCTAACAGCTTTGATACCATGTAAAGTAAATACCTCAAGCTCAAATGCTTTGAGGAGATCTTTATTTATAGACTCAAGAGAAGATACATAGCAGCTGTACAGATATAGAAACAGATATGTAACGGAAAGTCTATAATACAAATATAGCAACAAATATGTAATGAAAGCTAATTGCTACAATTATGGAGAATCATTGATATCTTGGTCATGATCAGAGGAATCTGAGTTTTCTCTAATAAAAGATATATACTCCTCACCACCCTGTATTCTTAAAACAAATCTTTAAACCAGTCAATAGATAAACAAAAAACAAAACCCCTTGAAAAAAAGAGACCGGACCCTAAATAATTGATTACATAACCAAAAAATTAACAAATCTTAAGATAAAAAAAATATTTGTACTCCAAATACCATCAAATTTGAAGACATATTTGAAATTATTACAAATAAAAAGATAAGAAAAAACAAAAAAATAAGAAAAAGAAAAAAAAAGAAGAAGGATTGAGGTTGGCAATTAGCCCCAAATTCTATGAAAGTTTGTCTTAAGAGTAAAAAAGTGTTGCCTTTGATATGTTATTATCTAGTTTCTCAAATTTGAGATAAAAATATTTTCAAGTTAGTTTTTTTATACCATGAAAGTCTACTTTTCTTGTTTGATTAAAAATAAATTATCTTGTTTGTTTTAATTTTACTTTTTTATATGATATTTAAATAATATAGAGTAATTAAAGATAAAACACATTTATTTTATTACAAGGCATTCACTCTCATAGATTAGTTTCTCCTTTTTGGTTTCATGGTTCTAACTGGGGCAAAAATTACCATGATTAGGGTATTGAATATGGCCACAAGCACATGTTACTTGTCAGGATCGTGTATCCTCACCATCAACTTCACAAAGCGTTAGAGACAAAACATATATTAATATAAGTAATTATCTCATGTGGGAAATTTAGGGCAAACCACATTGGATTTACACAATATCATCATAATAATCTCATTACGATAAGAGTCATATGATTTTAGGTTGTGTTTAGCATGTTGTTAAGTTTCAAGTAAGTTCATGCAATAAGGGAATAAGACAGGATACTAAAGAGATATAAATTTGGGATGCAATTTAGAGATCTTGTGAAAATTTTCAGAATAACTTTCAATAATAATATCTTTATTAGATCGTGATTCTCCAATATCCCCCACAACCACACCGCAAACATCATTAGAGAAAGGATCATCATACTGCCTTGAGTCACTGTGTTGCGATGTCGCGGTTGCACAAATTAATTACCCTAGCCTAAAACAAATCAAACAAGATAGTATAGAGCAAGCAAGGGGTTGATCCCACGAGGACTATTTAGTTCAGATTTTCATGCTATATGCTATGCAAATGTGGGGGGGGGGGAAGTTGTCTAGGCTAGGCTAAAACAAACTAAGCAAAAATTATATAAAACTGAAATTTATCAACAAAGCAAACCTTGGTCGCAAGTCAAAATCCACCTACCCAAATCAGAACTGATCACAAAAACGAAACATCAATTTATATTCTAAATATTTATCTCTTCTTAAAATTGGTTCGTTAATGGTTCCGCCGTATAACTTACCCTAACCATCAAAGAATCACAGTGTTTGCACTAGTAATTTGATTCAATGGCAGCATTAAAAACTAGATAAATTGATCAATTAAGAAACATAATTGTCCGCGATATATGTTTAGTTCGATTGAATGTTCTCCCTAAGATTAATAACGTAGATCCGCTATAATTATTAACTTAGTTGCTTCACAAGTTCATATACCACAACTCTGGTTATGATATCAAACATAGCAATAGATTGTCTACAATAATAACTTTGAGTCCGTTCTTAGCAATTAAATAAAAAATCATAGGAAAATAAGCATAGGAGAACACACGTATTCATCATATAAATTGAAAAATTGAGGTAGAAATAGATCTCACAGTTCTTGAAATCGAAGGTTTCCTTGTCCTTGCAATCAAGCAAAAGAGTCTAGCCTTGCATGCTTATTGAACAACTAAATAAAAAGATAGAGGAAAACATGATTTAGGGTTTGGAGGAGGAATATCTGTGTTTTCTTTGTTGTTGGCCGAAACTTCCTTGCTCCTCTCCTCCTTTATATATGCTTAGAAACCCTAGTATCTATTTTAAAAAATAGTCCTTCCTTAAGTTAGTAGAATTTAGTTGTCCCTTGTAAAATTCATATCTCATTCATTGCACATCATTTGGAGTGGAGTGTTTATAGGTCTTTGAATCCTAAATCCATGAAAATTAGGCTTGCATCAATCTGACTTCTGTATCTTGAGATATTGAAGTTGGAATGGACAAAGGTTGACATCGGTAGATTGCAAGATTTGACTTTGAAGGTTGTGATTTCCATTCCCTTTCTTATTTTATTTCTTTTTCCTTAGCTTTACATAAATTTATGGATGTCAGCTTTTGAATGTCATTGGAATCACTTCATTTCAATCTCTAGAGCTTCCGATCTGCACAAAACACCGATTGAAGGTCAAATGTGTGAATCAGCTCCAATTACCTCCTTTTTGCATCTTTCATCCAAAAATACCTTCAAAACATAAAACAAAGAATATCAAGGCATTTCATACACAAAACATATGGAAAACACTATTGCTTGTCCTCGAGAAAGGATAGGTAAGAAAATAATTCAATTAAATTAAAAATAACCATGATCAATCTCTAAATCTCCCATCAATATCAAAGAATTCAAGCATTATAAATAAGAATACAATTGAGAAGGATAAAGAATATAAATCTTCATGAATTTGCTTACATGCAAACTTCAAAACTCAATTACTCTTCGGGATTTAAAAGAAATCTATGCCATGCCAAAGTGATAGGTTCTCTCAATGATATACACTCCAACACTCATGTGTTTAGAGCTTATGTGTTTAAATCTCTCAAATTCAATTAATGAATATGTTTACCATAAGCTTGCTCTTCAATATCATCACCATTACTAAAATATTACAAACAATGCATGCATCTAAAGGTCTTATTTTCCGGTTGTAATGGGGCCAAGGTTAAGGTGAGGTAAAAGAGATTAGAAGAAAAGGTTCAAACCAAAGAAAGTAGAGTATTATGAAAAATTATATTTCAAACAAGATATTCCATCAAAACACATCAATTTTCAATTTTAAGCACCAATGCTTAGCTACTTTGGATTTCAAGCTCTTTTTCTTTTCTTTTCTTTTCGTTTTTTCTTTTGTTTTTTTTGTTTTTCACCTTTGACAACTTTGCCCATCTTTTCATCAGCATCACTTCTTCTTTCTTTTCACATAATTTGCAACCATAACTCCATGAGATATCACAAGTACATGCTCTACTGCTCCTTGGCCAGGGCAAAAGAGGAAAACATATAAAAAGTTTAAGGCTTATATATGGATAAAGCAAAGAAAAGATAAACAAGCTGAAAAAGGGCTCACTGAAGATCATATGTTTTAGGTTGGCTTTTGGCTCAAGTGGTTAAAATTCCTAATGCCTTTATCATCTTCATGCATCTATGTAATGCAAATGTAATCTCAACAAGATATGAAGCAAGTTCTAGAGATACATATCATTAAAAGAATGTGCAATCAAAGAATATAATGTTGAAGGCTCAAAAGCTTGCATTGGTATAATGCTATAAAGTCAACATGACATATTTTCAGAGTCAATCCCTAAACCAAATAAACATTAAAACTTGCATGCACACTCATTCATTCGATTTATGTATTCATCTATGTCACTTAATTCTCATACATAATACTCATATTCTCATAAACCAATTGGAGTTCAAAAAGATATATCATAGATTTTTTTTTGGGAAAAATAAATAAAACCAAAACAAGAAAACTAACATTTTCCCAATACCCCTACACTTAAAACACAACATTTTCCTCAATGTTGAAAATGAAAGAAAAGGGATATAGGAGAATGACAAAAAAATGAAAAAAAAAAGATAAGAAAAAAAAAACGCAAATCTGATATTTTTGTGATGGGTTGCCTCCCAGTAAGCGCTTGTGTTTTGTGTCATTGGCTTGACATATGGTACGCTCATTCTTCATAGATCGGTCAGCTAACTCCACATAAGCGGTGATTTCTATCGTCTAACTTTCATAGAAAGTTTTCAAGCGATGCCCATTGACCTTGAGTACGTTATTTGTTTCTAAACTTGTAACTTCAACTACATAAGGAAAAAACATTAGAAACAACAAAGGGTCCAATCCAATGAGAACACAACATACTAGGAAAAAGTTTCAAATGCGAATGATAGAGAAGGACTTTGTCTCAAACATGACACTCTTCTCTTGTAATCCTTTGGTCATGAAGACTCGTAGTCTTATCTTTGTAAATCCTTGCATTCTCATAAGCATCATTTCGAATCTCTTCCAACTCTTGCAATTGCAACTTTCTTGCAATCCCAACAGCATCATAATCCATGTTACATTTTCTTATGGAACAAAAAGCTTTATGTTCAAGTTCCACTAATAGATGGCATGCTTTCCCATAAATCATCCTAAAAGGTGACATTCCTATTGGTGATTTGTAAGTAGTTCGGTAAGCCCAAAGTGCATCACCAAGTCATAGACTCTAGTCTCGCCGATTGGGTTGCATTGTCTTCTCCAAAATGGACTTGATTTCTTGATTTGAAATCTCAGCTTGGCCATTTGTTTGAGGATGGTATGTCGTAGAAGTCCGATGAGTCACATGATATTTGCGTAACAATGCTTCCATTAAACAATTGCAAAAATGCGTGCCATGATCACTAATGATAGCTTTAGGAAACCTATCAAATATGTGAGTCCTGACAAAATCTACAACAACAACATCATTTTGGGCACCACATGGTTGAAAACATTCATCAAGGGATTGAAAACATGATCTTCCCTCAATCTCTTGCTCTTCCTCCTCATGTCAGCACCAATGGAGTCTGTAACAATTGTGAGGCTAAATCATGTATATTCCATTATTTCATTACATGTGAATAGGACTAAGACTAGAGAGATGAGAGTTACATATGATACACACACACACACACACTAGTTATATTGTCTGCGCGCTGCCGTAGGCATGCTTGCGTATTTAAGTTAAAGTTGATGTCATGTAATAGAAAATGCTACAAATAATCAAAAAAGGATTGGTGTGCAAAGCAACCTTTGTTGGGGGAGAATGTGTGTTTTTTTGTTTATTAGCTAGTGACTCATTTTTTCTTCAAGAACGATTGTTTTTTTTTCTGGAGATGACTGGAAAATTTAGAAAAATAGAAAATATTATTATATAAGCTAGCTTATTTTAAGAAAATGCAAGAGATGCAAAGAAATAAATGTTATGAAAGTCTTTTGCAAAGATTAAAAGCATTAAATTTGAATCAATTATTATATTTGTGATAAAAGAAAAATGACATATTTTCTAAACAGGTATGGTAAAAGCCAAAGCCTTAGCTTTTGGGTGGTAGCTACCTTTGCTAGTTTTGTCCAAAATGATGCTCTGAGCCATCATCAAATACATTAGTAACATATATGTCACATTTGTTGAGGGCTGATCCAAACCGCAGTTGAAAAATTTTCATTTCGATCAACGCTTAAGTGATTTGTGGTGGCACCACATAGGGATCGATAATTTTTTTGTCATAAATGAAATGATGCGTTGAGGCGTTGAAAAGCTCTCCATAGGTTTTCCAGATAGGAAGAAGTTTGCAACGTTTTTGCCATCCATGACAATGCAATTTCACTTTAAACCTGCATAAAAAAATTAAAGTTGTATATGATTTTCTTTAAAAAAGTTTCTATATGAAACAATAGATTTTTCGTTGAAATTTTTCACCGTGGAATAGGTGCAGATGTTGGAGCCATGTTCAATGCATCTGAGGTTGTGTGAGTAGCCAACGAGTATTTTTATGCATTTTGGACATGTTTTGCACCACCACCCATTGTAAAGATCATAATTAGTAATGGATGATTTTGAAGTGAAGCGCATGTTCTGCATAAACCAAGAAAAAAAATCATCATAAAAACTAGAAACCAATGATAAAAGGGTACCCTTAAGCTTTAGTAAAAAAAC
Organism: Salix suchowensis; assembly: GCA_029030765.1. Taxonomy (NCBI): domain Eukaryota; kingdom Viridiplantae; phylum Streptophyta; class Magnoliopsida; order Malpighiales; family Salicaceae; genus Salix; species Salix suchowensis. Next base: position 5,209,601 of record CM054994.1, read on the forward strand.
CTTATGTTGAAATGGGTGCATAAGATGTTTGGTTTTCATTGATTTCTTGATCCAATGACACGATGGCGTGCAAAGATGGAGGAAGATTACGGACATCAATCGACTGCTTACCATAACTGAATTTAATAAATTTTAATAAAAATAGCAATAAATATTCAATGATCAAGTAAAAATCATATGCCAATTATCTTAAGAATATTAGGGACTTACAAATGTTTATATGGCAAAACTTCTAGAATATGTGGGTTGAAATACCAAAGTGAAACAGGTATCCCAGTTAGATTTGGTGCACCTAGAATGCAAGCAATAGAAATAGAAGAAATATCAAATATAGATCAGAAAATAAAAAAGAAAGTAATTGTAAAATGAACTAAAAAATTCTACGATACAATTGCGTTTAAAAAAACGCACCACACCTCAAAATTATGTAACTCAAACCCCATGAAAACAAAAATAACAGAAGATTATTGTTCATTAACAATATTATCATCAAAGCTTCGAGCAATGCCACCCCATAAAGTAGCCTGCAGCTCCTCCCCCTGTTTCAATTTTGAAATTTTCCTCACAAAAGCATTGAAAAATATAATAAAAATAAATTTGGTAGAAAAAAACCTTATATTCTCAATAATGAACTCCCTTTCATCCTCAAGTTTGTGACCTTAAACCAATATTTTTTCAATTGTTTGGATTGCTTTAAGCCTGCCCAAAACATGTGAAATAATTGGTAGATTAAATAAATAATATATTGGGTATTTTTTTCTCTCTCAACGAGTGGATATTTTCCACAATCAACTTGCATATACATTTCAACAACAATTTAAAGGGTTGAAGTTTGACCATAAATATAATTAAGCACAGTCATTTCTATTTAAGGGGGTGCTTTCTCCCATCTCGGTCAAAACTTCCGGCATGGATATCTAACTGTCGGCCTGATGCCCATTGATTATAATCTCAAGAGGCGAGAAAGCCCGAGCCAGTTAGATATATGCTGCCCAGAATGTAAGGCCGGACTCGAAAGGCAGCAAAAAAAATTGTGGATTCAGCGTCCTGTTAAATATTCAATCTGGGTAACAAATTCCTCACTAAATATCATGCGTGAGACCCATTCCTTCCATGCAGTCCTACGATACTTGTCCTCTTCAACTGTGCCTGTTGCCAGAAGCTGATACACATAAACCATCTTCTGTTGACCAGGCCGAAACGCTCGTGCGATGGCCTGCTTTGTCTTGGAAGGATTCCACTCCGAATCCAAGAGAATTACCCGCGAAGCTGCTGTCAAACTTATTCCCTCGGCACAAGCTGTAATCGATGCAAGCAGAACCCTTGAAGACCCTCCCAATTCCTCAAACTTATCCATTACTCTTCCTCGTTCAAACAGCTCTAGTTCCCCTGTAAGAACCAGAACTTCTTTACCCTGCTGCCATCTAAAGATATTCTCAAACAATTCAAGGAATAATTTAATGGGTGCAATGTTGTGGCAGAAGATCAGAACCTTCTCGTTCTTGACTACACGATACACAAGATTCAACACAAACATCACCTTGGACCCTTTCTTACAATCATATCTTAACCTCTCAAGTTCCATCAGTTCCTCCATGCTATAGAATTTCTTAACACAGAGAGAAGAATTGATCAAGGAAGGATGTATTGAAGCAAGAGTTATCAAAAGCTCAACTTCCAGGGGGTATCCAGGGCATTTTTCCATTATTTTATGGAGTTCCACCAAAATCTGATGCTGTATATCTGTTGGATTCATCAATATGGTGTAAATCTGTAGCCCAGGAAGGGTGTCAGAAGCCGTGCCTTCATACACGTCAATGAACCCATTAGTCATGTTCCTCAGCATATTCAAACCCTGCATTTTCTCTTCAGCCTCATCCGAATTAATTTTGCTTGCGATGTTATCTAAGAAGAATTTTCTGGCGCGAGATTCTAGCAAATGGCGTGCTTTTTGTGCCCCTTTCTTTTTCCTCTTAAACTTTGGGTCTAATGTCTTCAGAACTTCTTTGATGAACATTGGTCTTGCCAGGGAAAGGGTGTTGAAATATTCACAAAAATTATTCTGAAACAAGGTACCTGAAAGCAATATTCTCTGATCTGTTTCCACTTTCATCAAAACCTTTCTCAACCTTGATTTCGTACTCCTGGGGTTGTGCCCTTCATCAAGTATCAACAATCCAGGACTCTCTCGCAGCACTTTAGCCATATATTTTCTGTGGCTGTACTTTGCGTCCTCCCTCATTAATGTCAGAAATGAGGTATAGCCCATGACAAGTACACTTTGGTTGTGCATGCCACTTTTGCATTTTCTCCAGGCAATCCAAAATATGCACAACATCCTGGCTGGGCCTGGGACCTTATCCCCGGAGCACCGCTGGAGTTGGCTTGAAGAATCTAGAAGATCTGGTGCCATGGATAAGATGAACTGGAACAGGGATTTCCCACTTGATAAATTCCTTGTACCAGGTATAGAGAGTTGTCTTTGGAGCAAGTACCAGAGGCCGTTTTCCTGGAAACAACTTCAAGTAGCTGACAAGGAATGCAATGATGAGAAACGTTTTTCCAGCTCCAGGAGTATGAGAGACAACACAACCACCTATCTTCTTAGATGTTTTTTCCATAAGTGCCGGCACCAAGGATCCAGCAATGTTCTGCCATAGAAACTCAAAAGCCTTTTTCTGGTGCATGTGTAATTTCGGTCTGAGCTCAGGGATCAAGTCCCAAACATTGTCATTCACTTCTGATACAGACTCGTCTTCACCTGAAGTATGATTGCCAAAAAAACTCAAGTCTTCATCTTCATCAGGTTTAGGCTCCGAATCTTCTTCATTCTGTGGCTTACTTTCTGCAGTCCAGCCTGTGTGTTCCATCTAGAGAAATGTAAACATACGTTGTATAATCAGAATTCTGTTTGAAACAATAGCATTAGATACTAACAGAATGGTTGAAACTGAACAACAGAAGTTGGAACCTGCCATTGAACTACCCACCTAGAAGACTGGTCAAAGACCAACCAAAATGCAGATGTGAAACTCTCTACACATTACACAAGCAGCAGGATACCTAATTATAACTACTAAGTGTCTCCCCTTCATACTCACTTGTCTATCCAGAGGGCTAATAAACGAGGTACAGCAGCCACATTGAAAACATTTGCATCACGAGTTTAAAAAATTTGACTTACAAATGGTGCTGAAACATAGTTTATTTCAGTTTTCACAAAGCCGCATATTTGGCATAATATCCCAATTTCTTCATCCAGTTTGAATTCGTGCTGGCAATTTCCATCCGAGTTCTGTGTGGTCTGAGTGGAAACTAGGGCCTGGAAATCCTTGAGCCAGTCAGAAACAATGATGAAGAAAAAAATACGGTACAAGTGATATGAATATATAAAATAACACACCTGTACAAAAAAGAATCAAATCAAACTAACAGTTCTACCTCATTATCTTCAAGTATATAAGCTGATGCCAGGCATAGTTCCATCTCTCTCCACAACATTTCAGTTTCTGAGCTTTGTCCATCATCCTCAACTGAAGAGAATTCCATTTTCTCCTTCTGATCTGAGCTGTGTTTTGCTTTGAACTCCTCCCACTGGTCAATAACGCGTGGTATTTCCTTTGACTTGATTGTGGCATCAATGTTCTTCATATAAGAACTTATGAGTTTATCGTATGCACCAGCACTTAAGGCTGTCCGCTTGTAAGTCATTGTGGCACAAGAATCATCCTGCTTTAAATGTGTGGATCGGTATCTTGCTCTTTGAACTTTCCTAGTAGAAAATTTTCTACCACGTCCATTTCCAAACATCGAATCTTCATCAAGATCATTCTTCGTGTGCACAGCAGGACTCTTTTTTCTGTAATAACTAATCGGAAATTCAATACACTCTTGTGAATAATGTTCGGGAGTATTCACAGGGGAATCAAATTGTTCAAAGGTTACCAGAACATCTTCAGTATGCACAGGAACAATAGCTAGTTGATCGTTGTGTTCTCTTCTGTTAGCCACACCTAGTTTAACCTCCTTAATTTGAGTTCCATGCTTTTTTCTGTTCGCCATGCCTGATTCAGCATCTCCAAGTCGAGTTTGGTGTTCTATTCTGTCAGCCATGGTTGACTTTTGGCGCTTTCTTCTGTTAACTGCAGCAGATTTTCGGTGTTCTATTCTCTTAGCCATGCCTGCTTGAACCTCTCCAAGCTCAGTATGGTGCTCTCTTCTGTTAACCACAATTGATCTAATCTCCTTCAAGCCAGTCTTGGTTCTGGAAACAGGGATACCTTCCAAGAGTTCTAGTTTAAGTGAACCAACTCCCACTTCGGTTCGTGTTTGCTCTTCTGTACGGCTTGCACTTGAATGTGTTCCAGACAGGTATGCCAGTGGTAAGTGCATTTCTTCGTCATCGTCTTCTGCTGCCTTCCATTTCAGTGGCATGTATGGCAGGGATCTTACCCAGCCAATCTCTGTCTCTGCTGGAGCATCACAGGCAAGGAAGCGCTCAGGCTGTACATTTTGACGCTTTGACCGCCGCAAACTCGCAACATCATAGCATGGTGATTGTTTGGTCCCATTAGTGTCACTAATATGGCCTGTTTCACTACAAGCATCAGTGGGAACCAATTGGACCACAAATGGGGTTAATATACTGTCTTTTACTTTGAAAGTTACACAATTTATGCGATTATCAGATTTTAATGAACATTGTTCCTTCTCACCACCCAAAATTTGGAAGACGATTTTATTTTGGACGGCCCTTACATCGAATTCAACTTGCTTAAGAACTGATGCTACAAGAAGCCATGTAAGGTCAGCTGAAAACCTCCCTTTAAAGAGTTTGCTTCTTTGTACTAAAGAGCAGTCCACACAACATTCCCAGCGGTAGAACTGAGCTTCTTGTTGGTTGTTGTCTGCTTCACATGGGTCATTGTCAAGTTTCTGGACAATAGAAATTTCATTGATTCCTACCGCTTCAGTTTCTTTACTAAGTGTTGCTCTCTCTGAACCAAGACGGCCTTGGTTAACATAAAGGGTAACAAAAAAATTGACATGAGCAGTGAGATACATGAGGTTTCCGCTTGATAGAACTTATCTTAGCATCAACCCACACCTACATGAGAAAGAGCATATGAAAAAACAACGCTAAATATGAACAACATGACTTTTTGAAATGTAACTGCTGCAAAATTGAAGGGGAAGCTGTTTCAAACAGTAAAGTCAAGATGTATTGTGTGGGCAACAGGGATACCAGAGCAAGCAATTCAATGTTTTGTGCGTTATGATGTGCACTTATTAAGCCATAAGAAGTTGAGAAATTTTTTCCATCACGTTAAAGTGTTGAGCTGTTCTAAAGAAATGTGAACGGTTGAAAACACTCAATAAGCAAGAAATAGCTCTAATAGTTACAGAGCTTTCAGTATTGCAGCAACATCAAAAGGTCACTTACAGGTTCTGGATTTCCTTCCCCAGTATTCTTTGCACGCTCAGAAGATGAAAGCACACAAACATCAACACCAGGCCTCAGAAAGCAGGTGCAATCAGATAAAGTAGCTTTTCTTGACTTCACTCGAATGTTTGAGAAAGGACCATTCTCCTCAACACTATGATGGCTATCTACAAAATGCACAGTCATTGCCCCATCCCTGATTTGTAAGAGCTCCACACTTTGCCATGAGCCACAGCATAAGGCCTCAAAAGCTAAGAGAATAGAGCATCGACAGAACCATATTAAAAAGTTAGTTTTCACAGCACGTGATGCATATACAATTGCAAAAAATATTTCAGGAATCCATAGCCACATGAAAAATGAAACCATCCAGGTTTCAACAACTTAAATCAAAATATTCTTTACGATCAAACGCACAGATTTCCTCACTGCATAAAATAGTATGATTTTTAAGAATAACAAAATCTGAATTTGATGGTTCACACCATCAATTTGTCTTTTATGATTGTCCTATCTTAGCTCAAACATTATGTGGCTCTGACAATTTGGCTATCCAAAAAACACAAAAATGATTATATAACTTCCACAGGCCACCAATTTATGATAATACATGAGCCTATATTTAGCATGAACGCCTTGCTCAGAATAACAAAACTTATGCTCCTAGGTAAAGTTGAGGAAAACATTAGAAATAAACAAAAAGAGAGAATAAGGGAATTAAGGAGGTAATACATACGGAGTGCATTAAAAGGATGCCTGGACTCATGCAAACGCTTTCTCTTCATTGTCAATCAGCGAAGAAGCTAATTCTCTTCAGCAAACCGAGATGGTAGATACAAAATGACAGCATCAACATAAACTCAAGGAGATACTTTCAAAACAATGATATTTAAGTGAGATACATCCAAGCTTGAAATCAATTATTGTTCGTGAACTGCATGAAATTCTACCACCGTAGCTTTTATTTATCTAGTAATTTAGATTCGATGCAACAAGCTCTTGCCAGTAAATTCCAAGTGAGCGAACAGTAGTTTGAGCCACAATGCAATAATCCAGGCTGCATAAATGAGGATTCAAACTATAGATGCGAGCCTCATCGCTCATCCCAGTCTCGCCCATTTTCCACTTGGCTAAACCAGTGGGGAATGACGACTCCCAAAAAATAGGTCAATAAGCATCTGCATTTTGTCTAATGGTTCTCACCTCTGCAAAACCAAGACTAGAGAGAATTGGAGTATTACACTTGCCAGTTTAAGAGCCAATAAAAAAGAGGAAAAGAAGGTCAGATTGGCAAGCAATGCCACGGCATCATCATTGCCATACCATCAATTATTTAATATAGCCATGACAGTTTAGTCCAAGTCTAGTGCTATTATTTCAAGCCAGGGTGATCAAAATAAGGACTACTTGTTTTTTGTTTTTGTTTTTTTTCATTTGATGACAAAGAACAGAAACAAATTCAGCCTAACCACATATGAGAAATTGGATCCTGAAAGGTTATGAGAAACATGATCTCAAAATCCTCTTCACCTGAAACATCTTTGAACTTGGATTGAGGAGTGGCATCAACTATAATTTCTCACCTGATATTTTCCATCATCTGTTCCTGCCACTTCCAGTCAGCCTTTCTTTTCAGCAGATTTTCTTTCAGTTGCCATTAAGTTCTCATCCTATACGATCCCAACATAAGAAACATCCATAAAAATCAGAAAACTCTTAAGCAAGAAATCATCAACCTAGTTTATAGGAGGCAGACGTTAAACTTGAAATAAAGGGAAGAGCTTAAAACAGAAGAGTTTGCTTACCTTCCGCATAATTTGAGAACAATTAACAGAAATACCATTTATTGTAGCATCATTAGGGACTAAAATGCTATTTCCTGAGAAATTCACAAGTAAAGATTGCAATGGAACTTTTTCTGCCTTGCACTCCTCTAGTACCATATCTTGCTTGAATTTCACTTCATTCATCGGAGCTGGTATAGCTAATTTTGTTTGTTGGAGAAATTTTAGTGGTCTCTGGTTCTCTTTGTCTGGAGAGGCGATCATCTCTTCTTCTGGTTGCTTATAGGGACTGAAAGTAATTTTTGAAGAGGTGGAAAGTTGTGTTTCTCCTCGTTTACCCTTCTTTTTCAAGGACTTCATCAGAAGTGTATTTAGTGAGTAATTCTCCTTGCCTGGGTAAGGGTTTCTTCTGCTGCTTCTGAACCAGGGAAAATAGTATTTGAGATTGATCTATTCTCAATACAATCCTGATTCTATAATTCAACATCAGCTCTATTCTTTTCTCTACTCCTAATTGTTTGAAGCTGAAGAACAACTTTTGGTTTACCTCTTCTTGACCAGATGTTATGGGAGCTCAGTTTTTTCTCTGGTCCGACATTAGAGGTCTGTAAGTTGTCCTGGTTTTCAATTGAAGCAAGTACAGATTCTAGGGTCTGGCATTGTTTGCTATCTATGATCTCAGAGAGGAATCCAATAGGAAAAGATGAGCTCACAGATGCAAGGAGCGCCGAGCAGATGCTGGTGTATTGCAGTAAATTAAATACTTCCTCCTGTCTTCTTTTCTTCTGTATCAGAAACCTTGCATGCAAGCATTTCACTGCCACTCTGTCAAGCAAATTAAATGGAGAATTTTGAAGCAAGAATCAGACATTGACGCATCAGTTGAATGAGTATTGCAAACCTTTATAATACCTGGTTCTTTCTGACCACCCATCTACAATCAAAATACATACAAAGATGAGAATCCCATGTGTGGTGTTTTGAATGAAAAAAGAGAGTGGACAAAAAATTCACTTTTTATAGTTCTTACAGTGCTCCTGATTATCTCCAGATGTATTCATGTCCTGGAGAAAAAAGAAACAATATCATACATCAGCTCAATAAGCTTACACCCAGAAGTATAAGAATCTTAGAAGGATATTAATGAATGGCATGATATTTTGACGTCTTCGTAAGCAACTTGACCATTGCCACTGCTTTACCTCATTCAGTAGATTGAGATCAGTTCTTGATCCAGGTTACGACAAATTTCTTTCTCAACAGTTTCAGAACACTGTCCATCTTCATCATAAATATCAGTTCTTTCCGGGCTCTCAAAAGACCTCAGCAATGTTGTACACTGAATTGCACCGTTCCTTAGCACTGTAACAACTGGGATCTTTCTCTCTTCTTCTTCCCCAGGCTTTTTTCTATTTGCTGTTTGCCATTTTTCTTGGGGTTTAAGAAAAATCCCTCTTTCCTGGGTTTCTTGAGAGAGAAAGCAGAATCTTGGTTGTGGAGAAAGAGACAGAGAGGGGTTTTATATGGTTATCTTTTGGTGATGGAGAGATGAGGGTTACATATGATTATAAACATTCAGGGTAAAAGTAACTGAGGTTTTTTATGCCTCTTTCGTTCTCCTCCCGACCAATAGCCCTTCACCTTGTATTTATGACCGTAAGTCTCTCCCTCCACTCTCCCACTTTAGAGCGTTCACTCCACTTCCTTATTATATGGCCAGATGGCAGCATTCAATAGTCCACCGCTTTGCTTGCTTTTCCCCGTGAATATTGATTTTTTAGCTCATTTCTTTTTTTTAAAAAAAAAAACCCATTTTTATATAGTTTGTCTATTTAAAAAAAAAATCAACAAAAAAAATATTAAATGGAAAGAGATTGCACAAATGAAAGAAAATATAGTATATATATATATACTATCTACATTTGTGCTGCACCCAGTAAAAAAGCCACACACTTTATGTTTTAGAAAATTGTTCAAAATTTATTTACCCATTTTTGGAATGACCAAAGGAGTCCCCTTGAGACCTTGTAAGAGCTGTAATGACTTCCTTGACACCTTGCCCACAAGAGAAGCTGTATCTACCACCATAGTCCATCTTCTCTTTTCATCTCCAGCGAAGTCATGAGCTCCAATTATTAACCTAGTTTAAACAAGCCAGACGTTGAACTTGAAATAGAAGGGAAGAGCTTAAAACAGAAGAGGTTGCTTACCTTCCGCATAAATTTGAGAACAATTAACAGAAATACCATTTCTTGTAGCATCATTAGGTACTGAAATGCTATTTCCTGAGAAATTCACAAGTAAAGATTGCAATGGAACTCTTTCGTCCTTACACTCCTGTAGTACCGTATCTTGCTTGAATTTCTCTTGATTCATTGGAGCTGGTATAGCTAATTTTGTTTGTTGGAGAAATTTTAGTGGTCTCTGGTTCTCTTTGTCTGGAGAGGCGATCATCTCTTCTTCTGGTTGCTTATAGGGACTGAAAGTAATTTTTGAAGAGGTGGAAAGCTGTGTTTCTCCTCGTTTACCCTTCCTTTTCAAGGACTTCAGCAGAAGTGTATTTAGTGAGTAATTCTCCTTGCCTGGGTAAGGATTTCTTCTCTCGCTTCGAACCAGGGAAAATAGTATTTGAGATTGATCTATTCTCAATACAATCCTGATTCTCCAATTCAACATCAGCTCCTCTATTCTTTTCTCTACTCCTAATTGTTTGAAGCTAAAGTACAGCTTTGGGTTTACCTCTTCTTCACCAGATGTTATGGGAGCTCAGTTTTTTCTCTGGTCCGACATGAGAGGTCTGTAAGTTGTCCTGGTTTTCAATTCAAGCATGGTTTTCCACTTCAAGTACATCAGTAGCAGCATGGTCATCAGAACATGAGGAGATGAGGTTGGCCATCAGATTTGCAGTGAAATTCTCTCGGGTTCAGGTTCACCAACAGTCAAAAGCAACAACTTGGGCATCAGAACATGAGGGATTGAGGTTCACCAACAGATTTGCTGTGAAATTCTCTTGACTTCCTACTTTACATGATGGTTCTAAAGCATCAAGCTCTAGAGTCTGGTTTTCTTTTCTGACCTTTTTCTTGTTTGTTCTCGGAAATATGTTTCACGAGCAAAGACAAGCGCTCACCATTTCTATCCCAAGAGAGAAGATATTGATTGGTTCATGACCTTTCCTCGATAAGCTTCCATTTTCACGTTGCTCCTAGCATCTCGGAGGTCGATCGAACTTCCCAGACCTTGCGAGTGGACAAGGAAGTTCTTGTTGAAAAGAGCTCAGCGTTGGATTCTCTGATCATTGAACTCCCTTTGGTTTCTGTCTCTGGCAGTTCTTGTTGAAAAGAAAAATATTCAGGGCTCTGGTTATGTTCATCATATTCAGCCGACGTTGTTTCCGTTCAGCAATCATCCAAGTGCCAAATGATTCCATGATTTCTGGTCTGACTATTAGAACCGCAAGCTCCTCTAGAAATTCTTTGTCCCTTGTTGCATCTTGATTGACATGATTTGCATGGGGACACAGTTCCTGTTTATGGCCATATTGTCCAAAGGGGAAACAAACCACATGTAGTCCTTCATACATGATACGTCGAACTCTTCTTCTCAATTGGAATTTTGCCAGCAATGATTTCGTGAGATCAATCTCCACACACATTCTCGCAAAATTTCCCCTCATCCCTATCGAAGTAGTCCGGTCGACTTTTAAGGTCTTCCCAATCTTCTCTCCTATCTTCCACAATACTGACTTATCATAATATTCCAGTGCCAAGTCTGGTAATCTAACCCACCCACACTGCTACCTTATCAATGGTTGCCTCGAAAGGATCAAAATTTGGGTGCCATGTTCGGATTGTTAGATAATGATCAGCCACCATCCAAGGCCCTCCAAAGAGCAAATGTGCCCTGTCGTCTGTATTTGCAAATTTTGTCCAATAAAAGTCATTCCCCAAACATGTTAATGTAAAATCTCCCCTCAGTTTCCACATATTTTCCAGTCGCTGCTTGAGAAACATGAGCCCAACCTTTCCACCCATGAGTTTTATGATGAGAGCCTATTTGCATGGTGCCCGAATTCGTTTTTTCTCTTCAACAGACAATTTGATCACTGGACAATCATAGTCATCACAGTCATCTTCATCATCATCTAAAATAAATTCAGTATGGTGATTATCCTCATTCTCTGCTGATGCTGCCATAGAGCCCCCCATAAGTGAATCAATGGAACTGATACCTCTCTTTGAACCACTAGTATTCCCAATCTTAACTTTTTTACTTGAGCGTGTCAACAAATCAACAACAAATCAGCTTCTTCCGTCGTTGTCTCAGTAGCCATTCCGCCATGAAGGAGGTTCTCAATAAGCTTTTTCGAGGTACTTAGGTTCCTCCTGATATTTAGAGACTTAATTCTTCTGAATGACATTTACAATGTTGAAACTCGTAGATTGTGCTTAGTTTTGTCGTGTTCAAGACTTTCTGATTTTTTTTTATTAGAAACGTTTCTGGAATATTAATTTCACAAATCTTGAAAATTGAGAGCAACAAGTATTTAGAAATTGAAAAACTATTCTGGGAAGCTGCAGGGAATATTTATTGAAGACAAAACCACTCTAAAACATGGCTGAATGGCATTATGATATTAATTACAATCTCTATATAGCAATTTTTTTTTATTAGAATAGTTATTTAGACTATTTGTGTGTATTTTAACTAATTTTATAAGTTTTAAAATTAACAAGTATATAAATCTCTAGTAATCATTATATAGTAATACCTAATCCTACAAATAAATCAAACCTCATTGATTGGTTAGAGATGCTCAATCATTTCTACGCTGGGTGGGACCCTTTCATTCATATATGCATGGCTTGGATTCATGTGAAACCAATCACGTAGTACATTCACATTGTTTTCTACGTTGGGACCCTTTCATGCATGTAGGCATGGCCTGGATTCATGGGACAAGCGATTTGAGGTGCAAAATATGTATTATCTGCAAGTTCGACACTATTCTAAAAATATTTAAAAAAAAAATAAAAAAAATTGTTTTTTATTTTAAATTATTTTTTTTGATATTTTTAAATCATTTTATATGTTGATGTCAAATTAATTTTTTAAAAATAAAATAATATCATTTTAATATATTTCTATACAAAAAACACTTTAACAAACAACCAAACTTCAAAACAGACCTATATAGGGACGATTTAAACGTGAGGCTTAGATGAATTAGCAACTTTTTAAAGGTGAAATTCATAATTATAAGTTCCAGGGGTAATTAAAAAATCTAAACCTAACTCAGAGTGATTATTAAATAACCTACCAAATTAAACCTATTTAATTGATCGGGTTTTCAGCTTTAATGATCTAGTCACATAGTTAAACTCAATCTCAAATCAACTATAAATAAAAATAATAAAATTATTTGGCCACACTTGCTTCCTATCTCGATAGGTAAGAGATGATGCAAGATGGCACCGTCATGGCCTCATGTGCTAGTGTGTCCTTGGCCGGTGAACTTAGCATCAAGGGCGTTTGCCTCCTATTCTTATTTTTTAAAAATAAAAAATTGTTTAAGTGATATTGGTTAAAGTAAAACAAAAGGTGAGGGTGTTTTATCTATTAGTTAAGTTTTTTCCAGTTTAATTTTGTGCTTTTAACCCATTTTAAGGTATTTTAAGTTTTGAGATTAATTTGATCGCATGACATGGATCCTTAGTAGATTATTAAATAAAATTAAGTTATAAAATAAATTTTAAGGTCCAAAAAACCCCTCTCGATATTTCAACCACCTTTGTAGTGGTTGGATACTAAATAGATCGATGACGTGTCATTTATTATTTTTATTTTTGTTAGAAAAAAAAGAAGAATGGATGATATGTCTTTTGCTTCTTTTTCCCCAAAAAAATTATAACTAAAAAAGTTATACATGTGGGCATATATTTATAGGTCTCACGCCTCTTATTTCTTTTGGGCTAGAAGCACTAGACCACATAGACTCAATCGCTTGACCTCTATTTATTGAATTCATTATGCTTTGTCCTTTCTTCTTCTCTTTTAATTAAATTTCAATCAAACAAATTACTTAAAACTATATTAAAAATATAATATTATAAGATATTACTCAATTTATATTTAGTTTTTTAATAAAATTATTAAAAGTGCTTTATAGACATATCATGAAAATAAATAATTTACAAATATCATTTTAAAGATGATAATAATATTATAGTTATTGTATTAAAATTATCGAGTGTTTTTTACAATCCTTCATGTTTTTTATTTATGTTTTTCTTCTTTTTTATTTTTATTTTTGGCTTTTTATAAAGCTTTTTTTTTATTGTGTGATTATATATAACCATTAAAGTATTTCTTATTAAATTTTGCTTCTATGACACTCATAATCTTTTACATCCAAATAAGCATTATCATAAATAACTTGTAAGAACAACGAATCACAATAATAACATTAAATAAAGAGTTTTTAGTAAATTCTTTATCAATAACTTTAATCCTGTAGACTTTATTAGATTTTTTTTTCTTGTATTCAATTTTTATCAAGTAAAATAAATAGCTAAAAAACAATATATATTTTTAGATTTTTTATTAAGTGGAGGGCTTGAGCTATTGCGTAAATGATCCTTGGGTGCTCGTAGAGTTGTGCCCAAGGAATGCTTCCAAGTGTAAGAAGTGGAGGAGGTTAATAAGTGCAGTGGAGAGAGTAGAAGGCAACAATCGGAGGAAGAGTTGAAAGCAACCCTAGGGGACCGCAACAACGAGCTTTAAATTTGCAACGGGAATAATTGAAATATACAGACAAAGCTAACAGATGGAACTGTTTCTTAAATTGGGGACCCTTGAAAATCCACTGAATGGTCCACTAGGGAATCCCTCTGCTAGGCAGGCAACCAATGAGAATTCATCAAATAGGATGGACATGAAAATGTTAGCCAATCAACACAGAGATAAGACCATGTTATGGGTCCCAAAAAGGAGAATCGAAGCCTTGCATATTGCATATAACAAACCTCCAATCGTGCACGGGGCTAGGTGTAGGAGCGACCTCAAGAGTAGTAGAAGCTCCACTGCGGGTCAATACACAAACACTTGCTCTCTCCACTCAATAATTGTATGTCAATTGGCCCCAAGATTGATTAAGAGAGTGAAAGCTCCACTTAAGGGACGCCCTTATACTCTTTACAAAGCATTTCTGCTTGATTATGCCCAGCTAGCTCCTCTTCACTACACAGGCTAAGCACAGTTAATACTTCATTTGTCTCACAACCAAATCTTTGGCATGATCGCTGGAAGGAAAGCGGCAAACGCCATGGGAGGCAGGGCGGCAAGAGCTTGCGATAGCTGTTTACGCAAGAGGGCACGCTGGTTTTGTGTAGCAGATGATGCTTTCCTGTGCCAAGCCTGTGACGCATCGGTCCATTCAGCGAATCAGTTAGCGAGTAGACACCATAGGGTCAGGCTTGAGACTGCATCATCATCCTATAGGATCAGTGGTTCATTAGACCCTGATCAGGATTATTCTCCACCGGCATGGCACCAAGGGTTCACAAGAAAGGCAAGAACCCCAAGGCATAACAGCAACAAGTCCTTATTGGTGCAACAACTGCTCAAAGATGATCGAGAGAAAGTCTTCAATCCTCTTCCTCTTGTTCCTGAAATTGGAAGTGAAGAAGAGGCAAATAGGGTCGCTGATGGGAGTGAAGATGATCAGTTTCTTTGTAGAGTTCCTGTGTTTGATCCGTTCGCAGCAACACTGTGTGATACAGTAACAGCTGGTGAAGTTTATGGACAGGAAGGAACGTGTGACTTGGATAGCCTGCCGGGGTTTTTACCATCAGACATAGACCTTGCTGAGTTTGCTGCAGATGTTGAGAACATGCTGGGACGGGAAGCTGATAAGGAATACCATGATACGAAGGATTCGGGGCTGTTAGATTGTAGTAAAGAGGAAGATGAAGGACAGTTTTGTTTCTCGGACAAAGTAGTGAAAATTAAGGATGAACAAGAAATGGAAGCAGTCATCGATTGCCATTTCGATCAAGATTTTAATATGGCAAGAGAATCATTAATGGATTGGAATTTCGATTACGAGAAACTGGTGGACGGAGATGAAGAGGTGGAAGAGAAAAAGTTGCCAGTGCCTGAGACAGTAATGATGAATAGTACTGGATACAAGGAGATGAAGAGGAACGTATCCTTAAGGCTTGATTACGAGTCAGTCATCATCGCATGGGCTAACCAAGGCTGTCCATGGACTACGGGAAGCCGACCAGAGCTTAACCCTGATGATTCTTGGACTGATTCCATGGTATGTGTGTGTACTTCCCTCATTTTCATTTCAGGTTTTTAAACAAAAAATTTCTCGCCGGGGGAAGCAGAATATTATTCGGTTGTCCCATAGTATGCTAATCATGTTCGCTTGCACACCTTTTGATTATATATATGTTGAAGTTTTCAAATATGATGTCACAGCTCCATACATGCCCTAGCTAGCAAGTTCTAACCTACCTTCAGGATAAAATAAATAAATAAACAATCATCGTATTTGCAGTGCACTATGCAATTAATCTGGCGTGGTAATTTATTTATAAAATTTATTAGCTGTAAGCTTTGGTCGATATGTGAATTTTGTTTTTTCTATATGATTTTATAGGGTGCGTGCCCTAAAGATGGTAGTAATCCATACGGGGGACTGGGGAGCCATACAAGAGGAGGAGATGGGGAAAGAGAAGCCAGGGTCATGAGATATAAAGAGAAGCGAAGAACGCGATTGTTTTCGAAAAAGATAAGGTACGAAGTAAGGAAATTGAATGCAGAGAAAAGGCCTAGAATGAAAGGCAGGTTCGTCAAGAGGGCATCCCTCATGGACACTACTGATTTTCCGTTAAAAAAACAGTATTAACTGCCAGCATCGATCAGCGAAAGCTTGAATGAGTTTCTAGGCTCATTCGTATCTAACAAATGGAAATGAGTTTAGGTAGACACTGTGACCTCTCAGTCTCTGACATGTTACTGTCTGGAAGTTCAAAGTGGGAGTTACATAACTTGAAGACGTCGTCAACCTTAACAAGATGAGCTGTTTTACAAATTTCTTGTCTTCTCCCTATTAAGGAAAATAGGTTGAAAACATTGTAAATATAGTAGGTGTCTACTATGCATTGAAGAAATACTTGTTCTTCAATTGGCGAGCTTTAGCTGGAATGTATTTCTTCTGCACAGCAGGAGCTCATTAATATTCTTCTTTTCAATCTACAAACTTATTGCTAGCATCTTTGTTCTTTCTAAATTTCTGGGGTTTGTTATTTATGTCAACAAAGAGCTAAGATCAGTTTTTCCATGACAATTAAAGCATATACAATATATATTAGAGTAATATAAAATCATATCTTCTTTAACATGGTATCAGAGTCTTGATAACACTACTAGAAAAATGACCTGTTTGCAACGAGGATTTTCTTTAGCAACGGATTTTCCGTTGCTAAACAAATTCTGGAAAAAAAAAAAGAAGGTTGCAACGGATTTTCCATTGCAAATTTAATTTGCAACAGACATTCCGTTGCAATTTAAAATCATTTGCTACGGATTATCCGTTGCAAAATAAAATTACTTTGCAACGGATTTTCCATTGCAAATTTATATTGCAACGGACATTCCGTTGCAATTTAAAATCATTTGCAACGGATTATCCGTTGCAAAATAAATTACTTTGCAACGGATTTTCCGTTGCACTATAAATTTGCAACGGACATTCCGTTGCAATTTAAAACCATTTGCAACGGATTATCCGTTGCAAACTAAATTACTTTGCAACGGATTTTCCGTTGCACTATAAATTTGCAACGGAAATTCCGTTGCAATTTAAAACAATTTGCAACGGATTATCCGTTGCACAATAAAATTACTTTGCAACGGATTTTCCGTTGCAATTTGCAACAGAAATTCCGTTGCAATTTAAAACAATTTACAACGGATTATCCGTTGGAAATTAAAATTATTTTGCAATGGATTTTCCGTTGCAATATAAATTTGCAACGAATAATCGTTGCAAATAAAAATTGCTTTTCAAAATCCTTTAAATAACTGCAGGCGTCCATACATACTGTTTTAAATTTTTTATGGTTTTACGGGAGGTAGAGACTGGGCTCTCCACTTCCTCACTTGTCCTGATAGTTCTTGGTCTTTTTCGCTTGTTCGTCTTCGATTCTGGTTTAGAGTTCTTGTTTTGAAGATCTTGATCTCCAAGAAACTGAAGTTGCACCGAGTTATTGTCCGAAATCCTAGCCTCTTCATCTTCCTCCGCCATTCCTTCCCTGTATTCATCACTACATACTCACTCCTGTAAACCTCTCTTCATCGATCTTCTCCACCTAGTTGAGGGACCATTAGAGATTGCTCCTCAATCTTGTCATTCACTGCAGGATCTCATGACACAATGATTTTGGAGCAATTAAGGAGTTTTGGGTATCATTCACGGTTCTGTTTTCAAAACCTCGAGGCTTTTCCCCCTTGTTCGTCTGGATCATGAATGTGGCGGGCGTACGATAGGGAGTTCGTGGGATTTAGAAGCTGTAGATTTCTGTTTTTACATTTACAAATGAATCATCGGTTAAGAAGTAAATGATGATGTTCCTGTTTACAAAGCTCCAGGTATAAAGAGCAACCATACTGATCACTCCTGTAAACCTTTCTTCATCTTCCCTGTTTCTGGATTTATGGGAGGTAGAGGCTGGGCTCCAAGAGCTCATATGTGCAGCTGGAATGGACTCCCTTGTTCTCCTAATCAAACGCATGTTCTGGGCATTAACTTGTCAAGCTCAGAACTTTCCGGTTCCATTTCACACGAGCTCTGACATTTTCATCAATCAATGTCATTGCAGCGGGGAGAGAGGGAAGCAGAAAAAGTTGAAACATTTGAATTTGCAACAGAATATCCGTTGTAAATTGCAATGGATTTGTCGTTGCAAATTAATTTGCCACGAATAATTCGTTGCAAATTAATTTGCAGTCACCGGATTCCAACGGAATACTTCCGTTGCAAAATCCGTTGCTAATTAATATTAGTAACGGATGTCTTTGTTGTTTGGAACGGATGAGTCCGTTGCAAACAACCCATTTTTCTTGTAGTGTAACTCTTAGATCAAGAGTTCAAATCTCACCACTTCATTATAATTAATAAACAAAAATAAATATAAGATAGTGCGTGTTTGGGCAAGTTTCAAGCTTGAAGTCACCACCTAGTCTAATGTTTACTAAAAACCCTAACAAAATTTTCAAATGTTCTAAGTAAGGTTGATTATTTAATAGAAAATGTAACAATCACCCTCCACATCCTACTTAAGATAAGATGCTTCATGTTTGATGTTAATGATCATAATAGTGTCCAATGTGCTAACATTTTAAGGATTTGGCTAAATGGTTGATGTATGTTTGTTATAAAAGATAAAATACTATTATGATCTAAAACAATAATTTGAGATATTAGCCTAGTAACAAAGGCCTAATCCTTAGTTTTGAAATATGAACATTGGATTTGTAAGGATGGTGAGCAATTGATAGGTATAAACATGTTCAAGGTTGTGTTAATTGAAATGGTCCCAAACACCATCAGTCACACTCAACGAGCTTACATCATCGAAGAAAAGTATCCCAAAAAAAGTAACACAAAGTAAATTCATACACTCATCAACATGAACATAAAATGATTAGAATTAAAATAATAAATAAATTAGTATTTATAAAAACAATACTTACAATAAAAAAATTGTTAAGGTTTTACAAATATTTATATTTTATAGTTTTGAAAACAATATTATCACTATAAGTGACTCCTCTCCTATAAAGAAACTAATTGGATGATTGGAATAGTAGTTTGAAAGGGTATTGCCAAGACATCATCAAACCTAGAAATCCATATTCTAAAAAAAGAAATATATTTAAAAATATAATCATGTTTCAACCATTCCTATTTTTCTTATTTTTCTTTTAATTTCTTTGAACATGAACACTTATTGATTATGTATGTCATAACTCTGGGTTATTCGCTAAAACATAAAAATAAAACAATAAAGTAGAAAGGCTAATGTTGTGAAAAAAATCAAGTTGAAAATTTTGGACGGATTTGAGAGCCCAATAGTATCTCTATTGTACCCAAAAATAAAGGAAAATGCAGATTCAATGCTAAAATAAATGATTATCAGATATATCCACATAAATATTAAGTTGAAAGGCATAATTATATTTTTAATAGGTCAATTTGATTTAATCATGGGGCAAATTAAAGTCTTATTATTTTTGTGAAATAATTTAGGGTCCAATTGAAGAACTTAGTTAAGTGTAAGAATTTACTTATACTTTAAATTGGTCATATTTAATTTTTTAAGGGCTTAATTGATAAAAAATAAGTTTGAAAACCTAATTCGGGCTTATTGAGAATATTGATTTTTTTGGAGACTCAATTTAATTTTTACCAAGTCAATTAGATGAGATCAGGGTGAAATTGAAGAAAATTGAAAATTTAATGGTCAATCAAGGGTCAAATTTGAAGTTGCTATTAAGTTTGATGGGGATAAAATTGCATAAAATTAAAAGTTTAAGTCAATTAAGAGCATAATTAGAACAATTATAAATTAAGCAACCGAATTAGACTTGTTAGAAATGGTGTCATTCTGCAGAATTTGAAGGCAACCAATGCTAAATTTTATGTCTTGGTCTGATACAGTGCAAACACATTATTGTCTTCATTATTGCAGAAGTGGAAGAGACAACTTGCAAAAACTATCACCTTCACACAACACTTAGCTGAAGAGTCATCTCCTTCGCAATAAATACCTACAGTGTATTGAGCAAAGGGGTGGGGATGAAAGAACAGGAAAAAAGGAACAAAAAAGAGGAGAGAAAATAAAAGAATAGAACAGAAACTAGGAGAAATAGCAGATAAGAGAACATAGAGTTCGACCGCAGACCATCATTTTCTCCCTACTGTAAGCAAACCACAATAGATCCTTCTTCTCCTCTAGTTGTAAGCAAACCACAGCAGTTACTTCGTCTCCTCTAGCGATAACAACAACTCTTTCTTCTCTTCTAGTGACAGCAGCAACAACAACTCTCTATCTCTCCACCGTTAGCAACACCAGTTGTTTTCTTCTCCACGCGGCATCACCTGCACTCCTATGGTGACAGCAGTAGCAACGCAACTCCTTCTCCTTTGAGATGCAACAACAACTCTCCATCTTTTAACCATCGGCAGCTCCAACCATTCTCTTCTCCACGCAACAAGAGCAGTTGTTGCTTCCTCCTCTTCCTGCAACTGTCATTGACCACATTTTCTCCACCAACACCTCCTATGCCACCAGTTGGATTTCCTCTTCATGGCAGCAATGCCAAGTCATCTCCTTCACCTCCGACCACAATCATTGTTCCCTTTGCAAGTGATCAGTAAGGAGTGAATTAATTCACTTGCATTGTCAAGAGTAGGCAGTAGGGCTGGACATTGTGTCCAGCTCAATCGAAGAATATTGTTGGGCCGAAATGCACCAACTTGGCTAGGCCAATACATTTAATTAGGCCAGGCCTAGTCTTAATATATTTTTTAAAAAATTAAATATAAGAAATTTAATTTTAATAAAAACAAAAAAAAATATTTTGTTTTCATGCATACAACAGAATTCTAAAAATTTCATAAGCATATTTTCACAAAAACAAAACAAATCGCATATTTTCTCATGTTCTAAAATGAAAATAAGATATCCTAACCAATTTATGATTTTCCATTAGAGTTTGATCAAAATATAAAAAATCTTTCAACAACTATTTTGTTCATTTTTTTAGTTGTAAATTTTAATTATTGGGGTATAAAATTACACTGTAAACTACACCATTAGATATTAAAGTACAATAAATGTAGTGCTAAAATTTGGACTTTAGAACAGTTAGGTTTTTGATCTAATGAGATAGAGACTCATTCATGAAGAAATATCTACTTCAAAACTTAGAAAAGACTAACAAATATGATTATAAAAAACCCTTTTCCCATGCACCTCCTCCCATCTCCATGGATGGTAGCGTGCATAGTGAAAAAAACTCGTTGCGACAATGTTGTCCTCTAAGTTGATTCTTAGATCACAAAGAACAATCAATATATGATATTAGAGAAATAAATAACATCCTAAGAATATGATGACCTTGGAATGAAAACATTTTTTTATTATTTAACACACACACACACACATCCTGAGTTGATTGATGAATAATAAAAACAAATAACATATAAAACAAGTTCAAAATCATATATTAAAAGAAGTCATATATTGATTGGTTTAGTTACATGATAATATTTGAAGGATAGGGACCGTTACTAGACCATACTATCTTAGGTTGCTTGATGAGTAATGGAAACAATTAACACATATAAACAAGTTTAAAATCATATGTTGAAAAAGATATTATATTATTTTTTCTTTTTATCTAATGAATAACATCCAATGAACATGGTTATTACATTTTTTTTTTTTTTGGATGACGGGGGAACCACATGACCCGGAAAGCGCACTTTGTGGGCCCAGGGCATGCGTAAACCCCCGGCTGCCCCAGGCTCTTACAGGTTTGGGATAGGGAAGCCGGGACAGGCCTCGAACCCAGCTCTCGAAGATGAGAGCTAGGCACGCTGCCGCCAAGCCGCCCCCCTGGGGACACATGGTTATTACATGCCAAGCAAAATATGAAGAATAGGGCTCAACATTAAGCCATAACATTCTGGATAGCTTGAACCAATTAGCACATTAAAAATAGGTACATTTTTTTGCCATTATCCTCAAGGATTTATGCATAAAAACAAAACAAATAAAAACAAAACCTATCTCCCTCTGTATAATTTTTTTTATCAAAATAATTATATAATTTTGAAGTTAACCAAGTCAATCGAGACTTTTGCCTAAGAAATCTATCCTCAACATCAATAACCCATAAATACTCCTTCACAAGAATAGACTTAGTTATGTGGATCTTTGAATCTAAAGGTTTCATTGCATCAAACTCTAAATCTCTTTCGTTGCCCTCACTACAAGAAAAGGGTGCCATTAGCAACGAAATTTTGCCGTTGCTAAATTTGCATCCGGAAATTGTTTAGCAATGGATATTCCGTTGCTAAACGAATTGTAAAAATTAAAAAAAGGAAACAAGGATTGCAACGGATTTTCGTTTGCATTTGCAACGGATTGTCCGTTGCAATTGCAACAGAATTTGCGTTGCATTTGCAACATTTGCAACGGATTCGCCGTTGCATTTGCAACAGCTTAGCTGTTGCATTTTCAACATTTGCAATGGATTAGCCATTGCATTTGCAATGGATTATCCGTTGCAAATTAAAGATGAAACTCGCGTGCCTAGTGAAAAATTTAGGCATGAAACGCACTGTTTTAACTTTTTAAATTTAATATCCATTATCTTCCTCTTCTTCTCTCCCGGTCGCTAGTAATTAAAACTAAAACTATTATTATTATTATTATTGCATCAATAATGAAAAAAAATTAAATCAAAGAATAAAAAAGCCTAAAAACTATAACAAAAGAGCAAACAAAATAACAAAATAAATTATAAAAAAAAATATTAGCTGGAAAAAAATTATTTGACTTGAAAATAAAAAAAAAAACTAAAAGAAAGAACAAAGAGAAAAATATAAGAAATATCAATTTTCAAATGATCATAAACACAAACTAAAATCTAAGAACAATTTTTTTCAAAAAGTTACCACCTTAACAAATAAGAAAATAATAAAAAATTAAAATCAAAATTAAGAGCACACATATATAAATATAGACAAAAATAAGGACTATTCCAAAAATATAAAAAAATTAAAGGAAATAAAATAAAAAATTAAAAGTATAAGGACCAAAATGAATATTTTTTACCACTGGACGACGTCACACACGCCGCCGAAGTGTGCGTCAGGCCGAATATTTTCGTTGGGTGTGTTAGATGCGTACATAGTATTCGCAGAAAAGAATAATAAAAAATGATAAATTAACATAGCACCCCTACATTCAACTCTTCAATTTTGTCTTATCATGGGTAAAAGAGTTATTTTACCGTGCAATAGTATGTGAAATCACTGTGACACCTCCTCCGTTAACTCTTAGTTTTTATCTTATATGAGGATAGAATAGTTATTTTACTATAAAAATATAAAAAAATTATATATTTTAATATAAAACATCAAAAAATTACTAAAAAAAATGCAAGAAACAATTTTGAAGCATAAAATCAAATAATTCATCACCAGCGCACGCACGTGTGCGTGCTCTGTCAGGTTCTAAGCAATATATCTAACTTAAATCTCATGAGGGCCAGCCATAAAAACATGTTTTCATTTTCATTTCGAAACCTTTAATTATGGATAATCTGATCCAATCCAAACTCTCTAACCCAACTTCACCTCCTTCAACTACTCCGAATCTGGCTCAACCTCTTTGTAAGAGCAAGTTCAATGGCAAGATCCATTTTGAAGATTCAAATATTGAAAATGGCTCTTTGAATAATGTATATTTCATTTTTTTATTGATATGTACTCCAATGGTAAAAGATATTTTGAAGAGCTATTTTTTATATTATTTAAAATATAATGCAATTATTTTGAATTTAGTTTAATTATGCAATTAAATAATTGCTTTTGAAAAACCTTCCAACAATAAAATTATTTTTTAATCATGTTTAAATTAAAAAAATAAATTTAAATATAATTAAAAGATCCGCAATATTTGAAATTTGAAATTTAAGCTACTTATTGTATGTTTTTAAAGTAATTTGTATGTTTTGTTTTTATGGTTGTTGTATTTGAAGTTAATTAATGTTACTTATTGTCTTTGAGTGCTAGAAAAACTTAAGAAAATAAAATGAACACATTAATAAATAACCAATAAGTTCAAACATAATTAATTAAAATACATTCCATTACAAATAATTTAATCAAATTAATTCTCCTATTTTTTTATGTTAATTATAATAATAATAATAATAATAATAATAATAATAATAATAATAATAATAATAATAATAATAATAATAATAATAATAATAATATAATAATAATAATAATTATTAATAATTAATTATATAATAATTATTATAAAATAATTAATATAATTAATTATTTTATAATAATTATTAATTATTATTATAATTAAAACCCATCCCACACATGTTCCCTCATCTCAAAGTTCAAAGTTAAAAAACCCTAGCTACTACCCCATTCTTTTCTTCTCCCCTTGGCCGCCCCCTCACTCCTCTCGATTTTTCTCTTCCTCTCTCGTTCGTCTGCCTAATTTATGCTCATTTACTCATCAGATCACGAAATCAAAACAAACGCAGCTAGCTGATCTCCATCTCTTGTTCCCGATCTCCACCTCGCCGGCGTCGAGCTTCAGCGACCCAACAGACCCATCACCACCACAACGAAGATCTGCTTCCTCTGGTTGTCACGAATGGAGAAACAGAGGGAAGAAGAAGGCACTGGGAGGGAAACCAAAGCAGAGATTTATGTTCAAAATTAAGTCACTATGGGATAAACGACAGCGTTTTAGTTTATTTGCATGTAACACAAAACGGATGCGTTTTGTGAGCTTCCAGTTAATTCTAGTAAATGGCCACGTAGGCATTGTCTAGCTGGCACGTGCATGGCTACCTTTAAATTCCCTAAACATTGTATGAGTTGAGTACAAGAAAATACAACAAGAATTCTGAAATCCTCCTCTGTCCTCTCTGCTACACGCAGAGAATAACGACTCTTCTATCTTTCTTTCCCCTTGTCACCATCTTCTTCCTCAAGGTTCATTTTGCATTTCGCTGAGCTTTTGAACACGCAGCAAAGTGGTATCC
Source organism: Salix suchowensis (assembly GCA_029030765.1). NCBI lineage: Eukaryota > Viridiplantae > Streptophyta > Magnoliopsida > Malpighiales > Salicaceae > Salix > Salix suchowensis. The sequence goes on from CM054994.1 coordinate 5,234,711, forward strand.
GAGCCTCCTGTCTTTGGACTTCAATGGCACCAGAAACCAGGTCCCAAGACTTCAGACGAGTTGATGAGTCCCTGGAAGCTGCTAACCAGAGGATCAGTGGTTTGGAACCTAGGATGGATGCTAGGATGGATGCACAATCCGATGATCTTACCCAGATAAAGCTTATGATCAAGGAGCTGGCAACCCAACAGGGTTTCATATCCCACACCCTGCAGTCACGGAATGGGGAGGCAAGTTCATCTCAGGACCAAAGACCTGCTCAAGACCCCACACCCACTAGTCAACCAGGCTGGATGGGAGAAGGGCCACAATCAATCTACAAGCCCCGTAAGCCACGACGGGATTTTCCCACCTTTGAAGGGGAAGATGTGCACAAATGGCTATATAAATGCAATCAGTACTTTGATATGGAGGAAATACCTGAAGGAGAGAAACTAAGGCTAGCCTCCTACTACCTGGACGGCATGGCCCTTTATTGGCACCAAAATTTCATAAGAAATTTGGAGGGTGGAGAGCTGACTTGGACCGAGTATGTTGAAGCGTTGTGCTGTAGATTTGGATGCCAAAGGGACCCTTTGGAAGAGCTCACGGAGCATAGGCAGGAGGGAGACTTGGAGGAATACATCAAAGATTTCGATGAGTTATGGAACCGAGCTCAAATTTCAGAAAAACAAGCACTGGTCTTCTTTTTAGGTGGTCTTGAGCTAGAAATCAAGAACCTCGTCAAGATGTTCGAACCCAAGAGCCTTAAGCAAGCCTATAATTTGGCTAGACTTCACAATAACACTCTCACTCACAGAAAAATAACACCCCACTACACCCGATCTCATGGCCAAATGTACTCTCCTTCCCCCCCCTAGTAAACCCCTTTATAATGCTCCTGGTTCCAAGACAGCCAACAGCCAAGGGAAGATTAACCCACCAGCCCTGTTACCCACTCCCACAACCTATCCTACCAACTATAACCCTCCCTACTCTAGCCATAAACCAACCAGACCTCTTAGAACCCGAGAAATGGACGAAAGGAGAGCCAAGGGGCTCTGTTTCTGGTGTGAGGAGAAATTCGTCCCAGGACACAAATGTAAGAATAGGAGGCTATACTCCCTCTGTATCGTGGAAGATGAAGAAGAGGACTCCGAAGAAGGAGAGCCTATGGAGGCCTTAAACGTAGAAGCTCTCACTCCTCATTTATCTATCCAGGCTATACATGGCACTACTGGCTGCCACACCATTAAAGTATGGGGAAGGATCGACAGGTGCCCCATCCTGATTCTAATCGATTCAGGCAGCACCCATAATTTCCTTCATGCCGAAGTAGCGACCAAGTTGCAGTGTCCAAGCACACCCATTAAGCCAATGGAAGTGGAGGCTGCGAATGGGGGCACCATGTCTTGCACTTCAGTCTGTAAAAATCTGCAATGGAAGATGCAAGGAGTGAACTTTCAAGCAGATGTTTTTGTCATGAAGTTGCAGAACTATGACATGGTTTTGGGGATTCAATGGTTAAAAATGCTTGGAAATGTGCTATCTAATTACGAGGAGAGGTGGGTCTCATTCAACTGGCAAGGCAGGAAGGTTACCTTGACAGGGGAAAACCCACGGCTAGCTCAACCCATAGGTATTGAAGAGTTGAATGGGCTGTTGAATGCCGAGGCTCTATTGTCAGGGGTGAGCTTATGCAGTCTCAGGACAATGGACTCCCATAACTCGGTCTAGGGAGAGCACCAGGAGAGCACAGTAACAAAGGACCCCAGGTTGCATGAGCTCCTGCAGTCATATCAACATATTTTCATGGAACCGCAAGGATTGCCCCCACCCAGGAAACACGACCACAGGATTCCCCTCCAAGATGAGAAACTCACCGTGAACCAGCAGCCCTACCGATATTCTGGAATTCAAAAAGACACCCTAGAGAAGCTGGTAGCTGAAATGTTGGAAGCAGGCATTGTACAACCCAGCTCCAGCCCCTTCTCATCTCCTGTGGTATTAGTGAAGAAAAAGGATCAAACATGGCGGTTTTGCGTCGATTACAGGGCACTCAACAAAATCACCATTAAAGATAAGTATCCCATCCCGGTTATTGATGAATTATTAGAAGAATTGAGAGGGGCAGAAATCTTTTCAAAAATTGATCTAAGAGCGGGGTATCACCAGATTAGGATGGTCTCGGATGATGTTTATAAAACTGCTTTTAGGACCCATAACGGTCACTACGAATTCTTGGTAATGCCTTTTGGTTTGTCCAATGCCCCGGCTACCTTCCAGAGTTTGATGAATGATGTGTTTAGGGAACATTTGAGGAAATTCATACTTGTGTTCTTTGATGACATCTTAGTTTACAGTAAAAATGTTACCGAACACCTGAAGCATCTGAGGATAGTGTTTGAGTTGCTAAGTGTCCATCTGTTAATGGCCAAGAAGAGCAAGTGTGTGTTCGGCACCTTCCAAATAGAATACTTGGGGCATGTAATTTCCAGGAAGGGGGTGGCTACAGACCCACTCAAAATCTCGGCTATCCTACAATGGCCCATACCAAACACCATTAAACAACTTCGGAGTTTTTTGGGCTTGACAGGATACTATCGTAGATTTGTGCAAGGTTATGGATCAATTTGCAGGCCCCTCACGCAACTTTTGCAAAAAGATTCATTTGTGTGGAATGAGGCTGCCACTACAACTTTCAAAAGGCTACAACAGGTCATGTCCCAACCACCAGTGTTGGCCCTGCCCGATTTTAACAAGGTTTTTGTGGTGGAGACAGATGCTTCTGGGATGGGCATAGGAGCGGTTCTAATGCAAGAAGGCCATCCTATTGCTTTTGTGAGCAAATCATTGGGTCCGAGGCAGCTGGCCCTATCTACGTATGAAAAGGAATTGCTTGCTATAGTATATGCCGTGACTAAGTGGAGACATTACCTGAGGGGAAAGAAATTCCTCATAAGGACTGATTATTCTAGTCTTAAATTTCTATTGAATCAAAAGGCCACACATGTAGCTCAACAGGTATGGTTGACTAAACTCTTGGGATATGACTACGAAATTGAGTACAGGAAGGGAAGGGACAATGTGGCAGCAGATGCTCTCTCCCGAGTATCTCACCAGGAGCTATGTGCTCTCACTCTCTCCTCTGTTTCTACAACTCTTATGGAAGAAATCAAGAAGACTTGGGAGGTAGACTGTCGCCTACGGGAATTGATCAAAGACCTCACGGAAAATGGTGGTTGTCACTCTCATTATGCTATGATAAATGGCATTCTCCTCAGAAAAGGAAAAGTAGTAGTTGGCCCAGACTATAGTTTGCACAGGAGGCTCATTGGCCTGTACCATGATTCAGCTCTAGGGGGCCATTCAGGGGCCACGGTGACAGCCAAGAAATCCGGGCAAACCTTCTACTGGAAAAGGATGCAAAAGGGGGTTAGACAATATGTAAGAGAGTGTCCTGTTTGCCAACAAAACAAGGGGGAGAATATCAAAACTCCCAGGCTGTTACAACCTCTACCTGTGCCCTATGCTCCATTCATAGACATTAGCATGGATTTTATTGACGGGTTACCTAAATCCGAAGGTAAAGAGGTCATCTTTGTAGTGGTCGACATATTCAGCAAATACGCCCACATGGTGGCACTAAACCATCCCTATTCTGGAGTTACGGTGGCCAAGGCTTTTATGGATAATATCTACAAGCTACATGGGATGCCTGCGACAATTGTAAGTGACCGCGATAGTGTCTTTCTAAGCCAATTTTGGAAGGAGCTGTTCGGTCAGCAGGGAGTTAACCTGCATTATTCAACGGCTTATCATCCTCAATCGGATGGCCAGACCGAGGTGGTGAACAAGTGCATTGAGAGCTATCTCAGGTGCATGACTGGAGCTAATCCCTCGCACTGGACAAAATGGCTAAGTTTGTGTGAGTGGTGGTATAACACCAACTACCATTCGGCCACCAAGAAAACCCCCTATGAGGTGCTCTATGGGTTCAAACCTCCGATCCACATCCCTTACACACCCAAGGACTCCCCTGTGGATGTTGTGGATAAGTGTTTGACCGAGAGGGAGGGAATGATCAAACTCATCCGAGCCAATTTGTTGCAATCCCAGAACAGGATGCGTCAACAGGACAATAGGAACAGGAGTGAGAGAAGCTTCAGGGTGGGTGATCTAGTCTACCTCAAATTACAACCCTACCGTCAACAAACAGTGCACACAAGGAGAAATCAAAAATTATCTGCGAAGTTCTACGGTCCTTACCCCGTGGTCAAGAGAATCGGGATAGTGGCCTACAAATTGCAGCTGCCTCCTACCGCAGCCATCCATCCAGTTTTCCATGTCTCCCAGCTCAAGAAGCACGTGGGAAATCACGTGATCCAGACTGACCCTCCCATTCCACCAAAGACGCCCCTGTTACAGCCACAGCAAGTGTTAGAGATAAGGATGGTTAAGAGGGGAAATGTGGCAGCCACACAATTCTTAGTTAGGTGGAGAGACTTACCTCTTACAGAAGCCACCTGGGAGGACGCCAATGAATTCCAGTGGAGGTTCCCTCAATTTAACCTTGAGGACAAGGTTGAAAGAGAGAAGGGTGTATTGTCACGATGGAGAAACAGAGGGAAGAAGAAGGCACTGGGAGGGAAACCAAAGCAGAGATTTATGTTCAAAATTAAGTCACTATGGGATAAACGACAGCGTTTTAGTTTATTTGCATGTAACACAAAACGGATGCGTTTTGTGAGCTTCCAATTAATTCTAGTAAATGGCCACGTAGGCACTGTCTAGCTGGCACGTGCATGGCTACCTTTAAATTCCCTAAACATTGTATGAGTTGAGTACAAGAAAATACAACAAGAATTCTGAAATCCTCCTCTGTCCTCTCTGCTACACGCAGAGAATAACGACTCTTCTATCTTTCTTTCCCCTTGTCACCATCTTCTTCCTCAAGGTTCATTTTGCATTTCGCTGAGCTTTTGAACACGTAGCACTGGTGCACGGTACGATCAATATTTCCATGTTGCTCGCATTTCATTTCCTGCATTTTATGAACAGGCCAGCTTGTTTCAGTTTCTCCTTTGATTTTCTGTTTCTTGCACACCAAAACGATTTGTCGTTCTGTTAATTTCAGAGGCCTAGGGTTTCTGATTTTTTTATTTGTATGCAATTTTGAAGGTGGAAGAGTGAATGAAGTTCTAGTAATTAGGGTTTATGGCTCTACACCTGCTGGTCAGAAAACTTGTTTGCATGTTCATCGCATAAGATTTTATTAATTACTTTTCCTGTAATTAATTTGGTAATTAACTTCTGAAACAGGCAAAAATTAAGGATTTTGAATTTGACTATTGTGTAAAAGTTTAAGTCTTTTGGACTGATTTTTTTATGATGACTTTGAGCTAATTAGTTTATTGAATTTTTGTAGGCTTTTCCATATTTTTATGTACCCTGTTCGGATAATCCGATTAATAGAAATCCGAACAAGAAGTAAGCTGATTCAATATCTCTTCTTATGTTCTTTGATCTTATTCAAGTACACTTGCAGATATCTTAAATATGATTGATAAATGATGTTGTTTGAACATTTTAGGTAAAAAAGTTGCAGCAACAATTGCAAGAGGAGATCTCCGTGCACTTAGCTTTAGCAAGTGCTGTTGAACAGTCAGATTCATCCCTCTCTAATTCACCCTGTCAGCTTCCTGATAAGGTAAATGTCCCCCATTGACATTTTTTTTTCCTGTTACATTTTTATCTGAAACCTCTTGTTTTTCTTCTCACTGTGAGGTTCTTGATGTGGAATGCAGGCTCAAGAGCTCTTGGATAGCATAGCTATTCTGGAAATCATGGTATCAAAGCTAGAACAAGAATCGGTTGCCCTCCAATATCAGCTTAGTCAAGAGAGAAATGAACGTCGTTTTGCTGAGTACCATTTGACGCATTTGCTGTATCCAGCATCATCACCATTTGATTGTTCTCAGTTTAACTTTACAGAGATGGTATTCTTTTATGCTCATTCAATTTGCAGTCAGCCTTAAGCTTCACTGGAGTGCATTTTCATATTTGTCCTTGTACAAGTAAAGAATAATGAAGAAATGAGGCATTAAGGTCTATGATTTGTTGCAGAGCATGAGAACCTGCGGCATGGAGAAAGCGGAAGGGAGGGTGGAGGATAATGCTCTCCTGCCAGATGTAATTAGAGAGCCAGATAAGGATCTTTTTGTTGAGAAACTTTGTCACCATCCTAATTGGTTATCGGAAGAAATGGTCTTGTGCATGAGAGATATTTTCCTCTCCTTGGCAGATTCGTCCAAAATTTCTTCTCCAGAGTGTTTAGCGTCACCATCTTCTCCAGAGTGTTTAACTCCTTGATTAAGAGTCCCCCAGATGACATGGAACATGGATTTAATATTTATTTTTTTATTCCATGTTGATTTACTTAGACATGTAAATGTAACTGAATCTCTATTGTATTATGAATTTTAATTTACCATTTTTTTTATTTCAACCATATTTATTTAGTTTTTAATATTAATGATATTTCAATATATTCTACTAGTTTTAAAATATTTATTCATAATTAATTAAACAATAATTAAATATAAAACTGATAAAAAAAATTAAATACCATTTACAAATTGCAACGATTTTCCGTTGCAAAGTTTGAATTTGCAACGGCAAATCCGTTGCAATTGCAACGGAAAATCCGTTGCAAACCGTGTATTTGCAACGATAAATTTTGCAACAGATAATTTGTTGCAAGCTAAATTTATGACCACGTTTTTCTAACGGATTGTGTCCGTTGCAAATGCCGTTGCTAATTAATATTAGCAACAACTTTCTTTGTTATTTGCAACGGATCACTTCGTTGCAAATAGGCCTGTTTTTTTGTAGTGCCTCTTAGCCAATAATACCCTTTTTCAAAATCTTAACAAAATGCTTCTTATAAAATTCTTTCAACATACTTAAGCTTATGACATAAATAAACATAGGAATACCCATGACCTCTCTATCCCAACCCTTGATAACCACAGGAAGAAAGAGAAGATGATCCCCCAAAAGTCAAAGTACTTGAAAGGAACTTTTCATTTAGGCATATTCATTATCTTCACTACCATATGAGAGTGATCCGAGATACCAAAAGGAAGAAAACAAGTTTCTAAACAAAAAAAAAAAACAACATAATTCCAATTAACATTAATAAGAACTTGGTCCAACTTCTTCAAGACAGTGTTATCACATTGCCAATTAGTCCAAATAAACCTAGCACCAGTAAATCTGAGATTCTCCAAACACGATTACATCGTATAATTATTAAGATCATTTGTCATCCCGACCATGATATAGTGCCTCATCTCTTCTCATCAAAAGAGCAAATAACATTAAAATCACTTGAGAGGATCTATAGATAGACTCCCATGTAGAACTCCAGCTAACTATATTAGCCCCAAAAGCCTCACAAGTATACAAACTATTAACAAAAACACTAAAATGCATCGCTCTTTCACTGTTCATTACTGTTCACGCACACTCATTGGCACTGTGGACATGAAATTTGTCTCCCTCCTTCGCAGTTGCACGTCCACCCTTTTTTTTTTTGTCTTTTCCTATTGTGAATAATGTATTAACGTTTTTATCCCCGATAATAAGACAAAAAACGGTTTTGGATGAGGGGCACGATTGTCATTGCACGCGTCTGGACCGGTCTGGTTCGGTCCGGTCCGCCGCAGGTTTTTTTTTTAATGGCTAAATATGATTATAGCCCCTAAATGTCTATGGACGCGACGGTGGCCGGTTAAAGGCGCTGCCAATGTTTTCTCTCTCTCCTGCACGTAAAAGTGCAGGAGAGTCCCCCATTGTTTGTTACTTTTCACTTTGGTCCTTCTACTTTTAATTTTGATTTTGGTCCTGATTTCTATCATATAAGTTCTGATTTAGTTCGATTGGGTCCTCCGATTTTAATTGATTAAATGTGAGAGTTTCACTTCGGTCCTCCTACTTTTAATTTCTGGATTGGCTGTAAAAGCTCAATAAATTCGGTACACAAGTTTCGATTTTTTTAACTTTGTCCTTTAATTTAAATTGATAATAAATGTGATTTTCATTTCAGCCCTTAGACTTTTAATTTTTGAATTTAATCCCTTTATATTTGATTTTCATTTTAGCTTTTATACTTTTATTTTTTTATATTTCTAGAATAATCCCTACTTTTGTCCATGTATATATAAGTGTACTTAACATAATAATAATAATAATAATAATAATAATAATAATAATAATAATAATAATAATAATAATAATAATAATAATAATAATAATAATAATAATAATAATAATAATAATTTAATTGTTTTTCTTGCTTACTCTTTTGTTAATGTTTTTTTTTTCTCCGGATAATTTAACAATTTTTATTGTTTTGACAGTAATAGCAATTATAATTTTTATTTTTATTTTATTTTTTTGTTTTATCTTTTGTTAAAGTTTCTTGAATATTTTTAGTCTATCATTAATTATATGTTCTAATATTTATTGAATATTATCGCATAGGAATATATATAGGGAGAAGAAAACATGACCTAGGATTTTTTGAATAAAAAAAATTTAATATCAGTATTCTTAAATACATTTAATATAATCATATAATGAATAAATCGGATAACATAAAAACAATTTGTGTTCAAATTTTAATTTTGTACTTAACACAATAATAATAATAATAATAATAATAATAATAATAATAATAATAATAATAATAATAATAATAATTTAATTGTTTTTCTTGCTTACTCTTCTGTCAATATTTTTTTCCCTCCGAATAATTTAATAATTTTTATTTTTAGTTTTAGTTTTTTGTTTTATCTTTTGTTAAAGTTTCTTGAATATTTTTAGTCTTTCATTAATTATATATTCTAATATTTATTGAATATTATCGCCTAGAAATATATATAGGGAGAAGAAAACATGACCTAGGATTTTTTGAATAAAAAAAATTAATATCAGTATTCTTAAATACATTTTATATAATAATATAATGAATTAATTGAATAACATAAAAAAAAAAATTTGTCTTCGAATTTTAATTTTTTCCTCTTTTTTAAAAATTTAGTTCTTAAAAAAAATTACAATATTTTGGTTTTTAATATTTCAGATCTAATATTACTGGGCAAAAAATACAACTGATTTTTTTTTGACACATTTACCTAGATTTCAAAAATATGCGAGTCACTTCCCGTTTCAATTATACTATTCTTTTTAGACGGCAAATAAGTCATTATAACACACACAAAAAAGTTTTTTTCCTAAAAACATATTACAATATTTTTATTTACAATGTGTCAGATCTTATATTACTGGGGAAAAAAGACAACTCATAAAAAAAATATGACAAATTTACCTAGGTTATTTACAATTAAAAAATATGTGAGTCACTTCCCATTTTGATTATACTGTTCTTTCTAGACGACTAAGAAATAATTATTGCACGCAAAAAAAATATGTTTATTTTTAAAAACAAATTACAATTTTTTTTAATGCATCAGATCTAATATTACTGAGGAACAAAAGCAACTCATAAAAAAAATGACAACTTTACCTAGGTTATCTACAATTAAAAAATATACGAACCACTTCCCATTTCGATTACTCTATAAAATATGTGAGACTAATTATATGTTTTAATATTTATTGAATATTATCGCCTATAAATATATATATAGAGAGAAAAAATGACCTAGGATTTTTTCCTTAAAAAAAATTAATATCAATATTCTTAAATACATTTAATATAATAATATAATTAATAAATCTTATAAAAAAATTTTGCCTTTGAATTTAAATTTGGTGCTCTTTTGTTGAAGTTTATTTCTTAAAAACAAATTTACACTATTTTCATTTTTAATATTTTAAATCTAATATTACCGGGGGAAAAATTAAACTAAAAAAAATTATAAATTTACTTAGGTTATCTACAATTAAAAAATATACGGGTTACTTCCCGTTTCGATTCATGTTCCTTTTAGACAGCAAATAAGTCATCATAGCACATAAAAAAACTTAAGTTCATTTCTGGAAAAAATTTCATTTTTTTTTTATTTTTAATGTGTCAGATCTAATATTAATAGGGAGAAAATGGAATTCAAATTTTTTTTGCCAAATTTACCTAGGTCATCTACAATTAAAAATATACGAACCACTAATTATATGTTCCCATTTAGATTAAACTATTCATTTCAGGCGGGGCAAAAATTTATATGTTACATATTTTATCTATTATAGTGTTACTGATTAAATATTTAAACAACTAATTACAGCATTTTAAAAATCAAATAGTTTTCTATATAGAAAAAGCCCTAACGCAATGCGCGGGCAAGCATACTAATTATACAATGCAAAAAACTTATTTCTAACATATTTGATCTATTGCAATTTCAGTAATTAAACATTAAAATAACTTATTATAGGGCAAAAAAAATATAAGTTTATTTCTGGAAAAAAAATAATTTCAATATTTTTATTTATATGTGTAAAATCTAATATTACCGAGGAAAAAATGCAACTCATAAAAAAAATTACTTGCGTTATCTGCAATTACAAAATATACGAACCACTTTTCATTTTGATTATATAGATTTTATCAATTATAATTTTACTAATTAAATATTAAAATAACAAATATAATACATATAAAAGCAATCAATTTTCTACATAGATAAAAAAGCCTCGGCGCATCGCGCGCGCATACCGCTTGTTATCTCTATAAACAAAAGATGCATAAAAAGACATATTAATGTAATTTTTTTTAATTTTCTTTTCAAAAGCACTTTTAAAATGCAATGCCAAAAGAACCCATAATATAACTTCAAACGTAAAAAAAAAAATAATTATATACCCTAGTGTTTTGAACTTTTGGCTACATTCACCTTATTTTCTTCACTATACTATGTTAGTAAAAATCTTTATTAATTTCACTATACTATGTTAGTAAAAATCTTTATTAATTAAAAATCAAGTTTTTAGTACTAGTCCTCAAACATTAAACTTCATTATGAAGTTTATAAATCCATACTATATCTCATTCAAAGAAATTTATCAATAATAATTTACTAGTAATATAACTTCATTACAACTTTAAAGTTTTTGACATGCCCTATTGTTTTTGAACCTTTGGCTTTGTTTAGATTGTTTTCTTTACAATACCATCTCCATAATACGTCAAATGTAGACAAGAGAGAAAAATAGAGTTATGTTTGGACAATTGTTGTGAGATGAATTAAAATAAAAATTAAAAAAAATGATTTTAAAAGAATCAAGTAATCCATTGATTTTTAAAGTTGAAGTCTAACCATGTATTTATATACCAGTGTTGTTGATCTCATTTCGTTTCAGCCAAAACGTTTCATACCAATTAAAAAACGAGATAAAATGACATAATTTTTATCTCGCTTAAAATTTCAGCCCATTCTGGAAATTTTATGACAATTAAAAATCTTTATTACATTAAAAATCAAGTTTTCATGTCCTCAAATATTTAGCTTATTAGAAAGTTTATAAAATTATATATAATAAAATTATTTTCACAATATTTCATGTAAAATTGTTTCTTAGAATAAATAAAAAAACTAGAGATGGTATTTAAGAAAAAAAACTATTTTATGCAAGTAAACATATAGATAATTCATCAAATGTAGACAAGAGAGAAAAATAGAGTTATGTTTAGACCGTTGTTGTGAAACGAATGGAAATAAAAAAAAAACAATTTTAAAAGAATCAAGTAATACATTGATTTTTAAACTTGAAGTCTAACCATGTATTTATACCAGTTTTGTTGATCTCGTTTTGTTTCAGCCGAAACGTTTTGTATCAGTTTAAAAAACAAGATAAAACGACGAAATTTTTACCTTTCTTAAATTTCTGGATCATTCTAGAAATTCCGCCCAAATTTTAGCCAAAACATTTTGGTTTTCTTTCCGCCCATTCCGTTTCGGCCAAATAGTGTTTTTTTAAATAATGAATAATTTTACAATATAAATCATATCTTGTAAAATTATACATGTTCATAATTTTCTTCAAAAAAATCATTTTATTTTCTTTTTTTTAGATTAAATTGCACAATTCTAAATAATTTTATTTTTGGATTTGAACATATATATATATATATATATATATATATATATATATATATATAGTAGAACTCCGAAATGGAATGCCACAACACTGCGATACCAAAACATTTTGTTGCAATTAAAAAAATGAAGAACCAATTGAAACGAAATCGAAAAACTTGATTTATACTTTAGCAATTTTTGTAGTTACAATTTTAAAAATACTTAAGCTTAGTGAGCTCCCTCTCCCAAAGCTACCCTCCAAAACAACCATACCATATTCTTCAAGGTTCCGAAATCCTGTAATTACCAAAAACAACCAAGGGCAATTACATCATAATAAAAAACCAACATTCTTTAATTTCTCGTGCTGTCTTCTTGTTCGTATTATACAATAATCTAAAAGAGCTCAGACTTTCCCTGTAGTACAAGACACATTGCACTATGGACTGGACATTTTTTGTCCGTGCGTCGCGCGAATTCGTCCACCTTTTTTTTGTTTTTTCCTGATGTGAACAGTGTTTTAACGGTTTTACCCCCGCTAATAAGACAAAAAACAGTTCCGGCTTAGGGTCACGGTTGTAATTGCACGCGTACGGACCGGTCTGGTTCGATCCGGTTCGATCCGGTTCGCCACAACCTTTGTAATTGACCATTATTATTTATTTATTTTTCGAAATACTGTCGGCGCGTGCGGTCCACGCGACCGACAGTATTCCGCCTCACGCCCCTTTCAGGTGGCGCGTGAAGGCTGATATGTCCTACCGGCGTCTATTCCGGTGCGCCTCCGCTTGGTCTTCCTCCTGGTGTGGCGCGTTTTCTCACACGGTGGACGTGGACGCGGTGGTGGCCGATTAAAGCAGGTTTCACCGTTTCTCTCTCTCCTGCACGTAAAAGTATAGAAGAGCCCCCCCCCAGTTTTGGTAGCTTTTCACTTCGGTCCCTTTACTTTTAATTGTGTCTATGGTCCTGATTTCTGTTTTATAAGTTTTGAATTTGTTCGATTGGGTCCTTCGATTGCAATTAATTAAATGTTAATGTTTCACTTCGGTCCTCCTTCTTTTAATTTCCGGATTGGGTTGAAAAAGCTTAATATATTCAGTATAGAAGTTTCAATTTTTGCAACTTTGTCCTTTAATTGAAAATGTTAATATATTTGATTTTCATTTCAGCCCTTATACTTTTATTTTTTAAAATTTATAAAATAACCCCTACTTTTGTCCATGTATATATAAGTGTGTTTAACACAATAATAATAATAATAATAATAATAATAATAATAATAATAATAATAATAATAATAATAATAATAATAATAATAATAATAATAATAATAATAATATAATTATTATTATTATTATTATTATTATTATTATTTAATTGTTTTTCTTACTTACTCTTTTGATAATGTTTTTTAGTTTTTTTTCTTCGGATAATTTGATAGTTTTTATTGTTTTGGCAGTAATAGCAATGATAATTTTTATTTTTATTTTATTTCTTTGTTTTATCTTATGTTAAAGTTTCTAGCATTTTTTTAGTCTTTCATTTATTTTTGTTTCTTTCATTATAATAATAATAATAATAATAATAATAATAATAATAATAATAATAATAATAATAATAATAATTTAATTGTTTCTCTTACTTACTCTTTTGTTAATGTTTTTGAGTGTTTTTTTTTCCAGGATAATTTGATAATTTTTATTGTTTTAATAGTAAGAGCAATGATAATTTTAGATTTTTAGACTTTGATTTTGCTATTGTTATAGTAGGGTGTGTTGAGCTATTTTATTATATTAAATTTTGCATATATAAATATCATATTTTAATTTTGATTCAACAAATCCTATAAAGTTTTTTGCTCAGCCCGCAATGTAGGACATATATTTTTGGTAAATTTTCAAATTAAATGATTTTTTTCAGCTAATAATTTTAATTTTTGTTTTATCATCTATTATATTTTTTTATTTGCTCTTTCTTGTAGTTTTTTATTGTTTTTTTTTATATTTTCAAGTTAGATTAATTTTGATTTTTTTTTCTGGTCTTTTGTTAAAGTTGGGATTTTTTTTGTCTTTCATTTATTTCTGGTTTTTATTCATTATTAACACAATAATAATAATAATCATAATGATGATGATGATGATGATGATGATGATGATGATGATGATGATGATGATGATAATAATAATAATAATAAAAAAAAATAATAATTATTTTTTTAATGTTTTTGAGTGTTTTTTCTCTGAGGATAATTTGATAATTTTAATTATTTTGGCAGTAATAGCAATGATAATTTTAGATGTTAAAACGTCGATTTTGCTATTTTTATAATAGAACGTGGTAATCTATTTTATTATATTATATTTCATATATATAGATATTATATTTTAATTTTAGACCAACAAATCCTATTAATTTCTTTAATCCCAACAATCATAAAAATTGTTTGCTCAGCCCGCAACGTTGTGCGGTCATTTTTTAAATTTTAAAGTAAAATGATTTTTTTTCCAGGTAATAATTTTTATTTTTGCTTTATCATTTTTTTTATTTGCTCTTTTGTTAATGTTTTTAGACTTCTTTTAGTCTTTGATTTAATTTTGTTTTTTTTTGTTATTAACGCAATAATAATATTAATATTAAGGATAATAATAATAATTTGAGATTTTGTTCTTACTTACTTTTTTTTCTTGAGGTAGTGTAATAATTGTTATTATTTTGACAATAATAGTGATGATAATTTTATAATAATTTGAGATTTTGTTCTTACTTTTTTTTTTCTCAAGGTAGTTTAATAATTGTTATTGTTTTGACAGTAATAGTGATGATAATTTTAGAAGTTAACACTTCGATGTTACTGTTGTTATGACAGAGTATTTTTATTTGTTTCATTATAGCAAACTTTATATGTAGAAATATTATATTTTAATCTGAACAGTTGTAAAAATTGTTTGCTCTGCCCGCAACGAAGTGCGGGCCATCAAACTAGTTAATCCCTAGAACATCAACGGATACTATTTCTCTCTCTCTAAGAAAACTTTGAAAAGAGAGAAGAAAAAACCTTTCTCTCTGGAAGTGCTTTTCCAACCTCTTTCCCTTCGATACATGCCTCCCGATCAAAAAGGACTCTTGAAAACGCTCTCTCATTAGTTTTTAACACCCTAATTCATCATTGTTATCGACAAAAAATAGAGAGAGAGAGAGAGGTGATACTGCAAGGCGGTTTGGTTTAAACTGCAATGCTGATTTTTTTAGTGCCGGGAGATCTAGGTGATGGTTGTGATATTTGTGATCGCAACTGACTGGTTTTCTCGTGAAGGTGGCAGAGATGGTGGTCGTGGTTTAGGATAATTCTGGAGATGACATTGATGATAAAGACAAGGTTAGTTCACAGGCTATCTTTATATCGATCTTGATTGTTATCTTTTGTAAGGTACTGATTTTTTCATATGATGAGAGTTTTTCAATGTGCTGAGATAGATTTTAGACAAGGTTTTAAGATAATCAATGAAATCATGATCTCTCAACATTATTTTGTTCTCGCGCTTGTGTTTTTTGTTTGAGAAATTATCATAGTTTTTTAATGGGGAGGACAGAAAGACATGAGACCAATATGTTGAAATTATAACAAACATGGTGAGATGGAGTTTGTTTCAAATAAAATATATATGTGAGCATGCATAATACATAATGTTTTATTTTTTGGAGAGTATATTTGATGCGAGCTGCCCCAGAAACATCAGCAGGGATCCATTACATGTTTAGGGGCTTGATTTGTGGTTTTTAAGGTTTTACCCAAGTCAGAATTGCAAGGACATTAAAGTATCTATGTGCAGGAGGGGTCCAACCCAACTTTATTTGGGCCATGAAGTGTGGACAACAAAGGAGCCAAAAGAATCCTACTACAACTTGGAAACATGGGATTGATGGGCTAGATGGAAGGCAATTAATAAACCTTATGGGCTTTATTTATGTTTGTTAGCTATACCCCAAGGCTTGTTTGAGCTTAATTAAGACTTTGTTTTCAGCTAGGATCCAAGGCTTACTTGGATTAAGTCATGGGCTTTTCAATTTAGAATTTTGGGTCAGTTTTGAGTGAACCTCTTTTAAGTCCACATAAGAGGTCCATTAGGGTTACTTTTTCAAGAACTATTTAAACTCATGTAACCTAAATTTCGGCAGCCATTGATGAAATTTAATTCTAAACTTTTCAGTTTATGTGTGCGAGTGATTCTTGCATTATTTAGTTCTTGAACAAACTGAATCCGACTTATGGAAGATTAACTGGCTTCATGGCGTCATTCTGCTCATTCCAATAGTGCTGGTGCCTTGGGGCAAGTTTCCATTGTGCACACTCCTATCAGACTTATTTCAGCTTTCCGGGATCAAATCTCATTCTTGGTTGTGGTTGCGTGACCACGTGATCACGAGGTACGCATAATATTCAATATTTTTTTTATGATTAATTACTCATGACTAATTTTCTAAGAGTTTGAGGGTGTCTATTCAAATACCTTCATCCTATACCATATATATATATATATATATATAAACCACGAGTTAGAACTCTAACAAGTCTTTATAGGAGAAAGGTATGGAAGAGGGACAACAATGCAAGAGGCGCCAGTAAATAAATGTCATGTTATCATCAAGGAAGAGAAGTTCAAATCATTCAACAACTTAAAAACTGTAAGCATTTCATTTCTGTAATCTCAAGACATGCAAATCTGTTCAAATTTGGCCTTTTAAATAATACTATCACCACTAATCATCTGTTTTGCTCTTATGTGAGATCCTGAAAGATTGAGTATGGACACCAACTGTTCGATGAAATGCCTGAACCAAATGTGGTCTCATGGACCTTGTGCATTTTAGGCTATGTTAACATGGCCCGACCCAATTTGCTCTCTTGTATTATACAAATATGCTCACATTTGATTTTTTTCTTATTTCAGAAGTTCTCCTCTAGTCTACCCAAATACACTTCTTCAACAACTCAAGGGAATCTATAGACCTTGTGTCATCGGGTAATTACAAATTTATGTTGCATTAGCTGGATTCTTTAATTAAAATATAATTTTTACATTAATATTTTAATTAGTCAGGCTATTCGTATCCTAAAGAAAGAAAATGATGAAGTTGTTTAAGACTTGAACTGAATTTGTAACATAGCTTGCAAAAACAATAGAACCACAATTATGTTGTACATTGTTGTAAAATTCTTAGTTTGAAGAAAGTGCTAGTCCAAATAAATCTAAACCATAAGAATTAACTGATAGTTTATACACTGTCTAACATAATTCTTTATTCTGGGTACAGTTCCCTTATATTTACATCAGAAGGAGATAAGAATGGAAGTTACAATCAAATCGTACTAGTCTAATCTTTATCTCCTTTAATCCCGTAATTCCCTTCCTATTTTGTCTCCTAACAAATCTCCTAATTAATTGTAATTACAACTCACGCCAACACTCCCCCTCAAGTTGGTGCGTAAATATCTTGCATGCACAACTTGCTGAGTGAGTTATAGAAGTCTTTGCTAGATACTGCCTTTGTAAGAATATCTGCCAACTGGTCTTTCGATCTTACAAATGGGAATCGAATTATCTTTGCTTCAAGGTTCTCTTTGATGAAGTGGCGATCTACCTCAACATGTTTAGTTCGGTCATGCTCGAATCGGGATTATGAGAAATGGAGATAGCCGCCTTATTGTCGCAGAAGAGATCCATTTCCGAAGTGGGTGCAAACCCCATTTCCGTGAGTAGCTTCCTCAGCCATAAGAGTTCACACAGACCTTTAGACATTCCTCTGAATTCAGCTTCTGCACTTGACAATGCTACCACCTTTTGCTTTTTGCTTCTCCAAGTTACTAAATTTCCTCCTACAAATACCAAATACCCTGAGGTTGATTTTCTATCGGTGATGTTTCCTGCCCAATCTGCATCTGTATATCCATCAACCCTTAACTGATTATCATGTTTTGAGAACATGAGGCCCTTCCCCGGAGCTGACTTTAGATACTGGAGTATGCGAGTCACTGCTTCCATATGACTTTTACTAGGATTATGCATGAATTGGCTCACAACACTTACCGCGTATGCAATATCTGGTCGAGTGTGGGAGAGATAAATGAGTTTTCCAACCAATCTTTGATACCTTCCCTTATCTACCGGTACTTGGTCTAAGTATTCTCCAAGTTTGTGGTTCTGAATCATGGGCGTGTCTGCAGGTTTGCATTCCAACATGCCTACTTCTGTTAACAAGTCTAGTATGTACTTTCGTTGAGAAAGAAATATACCTTGCTTGGATCTAGCAACTTCAATCCCCAAAAAATACTTTAGTCCTCCTAGATTTTTCATCTCAAATTCTGTTGCTAGTTGTTTCTGGAGCTGGGACATTTCTTCTACATCATCTCCTTTGATAATTATGTCATCTACATAGACTATCAATGCAGTTACCTTCCCTGACTTGTGCTTTAGGAAGAGAGTGTGATCAGAATTGCTTTGTTGGAAGCCATATTTCTTCATTGCGGGACAAAATCTTCCAAACCATGCTCTTGGTGACTGCTTCAATCCATATAATGCTCGCTGCAATTTACACACCGTCTCGGTCTTTGAAGATGCTGTGTAACCTGGAGGAACATCCATATAAACTTCCTCTTTGAGCTCACCGTGGAGAAAAGCATTTTTTACATCATACTGGTGTAAAGGCCAATCCAGATTCGCAGCAAGTGACAATAGTACTCTGATTGTGTTCAACTTGGCAACAGGTGAGAAGGTTTCCTGATAATCCACGCCATAAGTCTGTGTGTACCCCTTCGCTACTAGTCTTTCTTTATATCGATCGATTGTCCCATCTACTTGGTGTTTAATAGAGAATACCCATTTACAACCCACCGTCTTCTTCCCTTCAGGTAGTTGGACAAGCGTCCATGTGTTATTTTTTAGTAGTGCCTCCATCTCCTCTTTTATTGCTTGAGCCCAATTTCGGTCTTTCAATGCCTCATGTACGTTGGTGGGAATATGACACATGGAGAGTTCCTGTGTAAATTCCTGAAGAGGTTTAGAGAGACCTTTGGTGGATACATAGTTGGCAATTGGATATTTTGACCTTCTATCTTCAACTTCTGGTGAGTACCGGTTCGGTGGTTTTCCACGGTTGTTCCTGTGTGGTAACACATATCCCGTGGAAACATTTATATCATTAGTATATAAGGGTGTTGTAGGAGTACTTACTTCTGGGATACTCTTAGAAGATAATTCGGCTGGTGCTTCAGAGAGGGGGGATGCAGAGAGTGGGAATTCAAAGTCGGACGTTTCATGCTCCATGCTCGAATCCATGCCAGTTTGTATATCAGTATCACCGTGACCCACTGTTAGATTTTCATTCACCCTTTCTTGATGCAGCTCAACACTTTGTGACTCTATCTCTTGTTGGAACAAGTTTACCTCTTCATTTGTCTCCTGTGGTATCTCCTGTTGAAACCATTTCACCTCTTCATTTTGTGTCTCCCCCTGAAGAGGAGAAGTGGATACTGAAGGAGAATAAAACATGTCGGTTTCTAGGAATTGGACATCCATGGTCACAAAGAGACGTCGGGTAGTAGGGTCAAAGCAGTGATACCCCTTCTGATAAATTCCATAGCCCAAAAACAGACATCGCCGTGCACAAGGATCAAGCTTAGAGCGCTGATTTTTGTGAAGATATACATATGCAACACAACCAAATACCCGAGGAGATAGCATTAACACATTAGGGAGTGTCACATGTGCAGATAAGCATTGAAGAGGAGTTTTAAAGGACAACACTTTAGAAGGCATGCGGTTGAGGAGGTGAACTGCAGTAGATACTGCATCGCCCGTAAACTTTGAGGCATGGAAGCCCCAAGAAGTAGAGCACGTGCAGTCTCCAAAATGTGTCTATTTTTTCTCTCCGCGACACCATTCTGTTGCGGTGTTTGTGCGCATGAAGTTTCATGAATGAGGCCGTGTTGAGTGAAATACGCCTTAAGTTGCGTATTAACATATTCTCCACCATTGTCCGATCGAAGAACTTTAATAGTGGCTCCATATTGAGTGTTGATCATCGCATGGAATGTAGTGAAGATATTAAAGACCTCATCTTTATGCTTCATCAAATAAAGCCATGTCATACGGGTGCAATCATCCACAAAAATAACAAACCAACGAATACCAGATATATGTGCAACTGGTGAGGGTCCCCATACATCCGAGTGTATCAAAGCAAATGGAGAGTTACTCTTATTCATGCTCAATGGGTAAGTGGCACGATGACTTTTGGCCAAAATACAAATATCACACTTCAATTCAGAAATCTGAGTATTTGTAAACAAACTAGGAAAAACATGCTTCAAGTAATGAAAAGATGGGTGTCCTAAGCGACGATGCCATAACCAGATTTGTCTCTCTTTAGTAGATTGCAGGCTGCGCATGTGATGTGCTTGGCCTACGTTGATGTCGTCCACATAATATAGTCCCCCTCTCTTAATACCACGCCCAATTATCTCCTTGGTAAGAATATCTTGAATAAGACAGAAGTTAGAATACATCAATACAACACACCTTAACTCTTCAGTAAGTTGACCCACAGACATCAATTTATGTGAAAGTGATGGAACAAGTAAAGTATGGGATAAATGTAATGTAGGAGATAGTGTCACAAAGCCGGCTCCTATGACTGGTGCAATACCACCATTTGCATTGGCGATGCTGGTACGCCGTGGAGGTGATGGATGAGAGAAATCTGAGGCATCGAAGGTCATATGATCGGTGGCTCCCGAATCAAGGAGCCATGTATTTTCCTCTGTATCACTGTGGCTGATAAAGAGAGCAATGCCCGAGTTACCTGAGTTCAAGTCAGTGGAAGACTCTGTGGAATCTGTGACTGGCTGAATGAGAGTGAGGTGAGACTCCGGGACAGCAACTTCATTAAGGGCTGATGCAGCAACTGCAGCTTTGCCTGGGTTCCCACCAGCTCCATCACGGCGTTTACGGGCTTGCAAGTCATGCCACCAATCTGGTATCCATGTAGTTGGAAGCAATTCTCCCGTGTATGTTTATGATTTCCACAGTGGGAACACTTACCTCCATCACTGGTGGTTCGGGTCTTGACTGATTTGTTGTGGGGAGGATTGGCTAACATAAGCCCCTTAGAAGCCAAGACCGCTCCTGGTATTCCTTCGGTATTGTGATTGGTCATCACCTGCTGCCGTGTGGCCTCTCGCCTAACATGAGCGTATGCTTGCTCGACAGAGGGAAAGGGTTTCATCTGTAACACATCTGCACGTATCTTATCCAAACGATCATCAAGACCATCCAAGAACACATATACCCGATCTTCTTGAATGATTTTGTTACACTGCTGAATATCAGCAGAGCATTCCATGGGATTTGGTCGGCGAAAATCAATTTCACGCCATAATCCATGTAATTCAGTGTAATATTTCTCCAGTGACCCAGAGGCCTGTTTCAAGCGAGTTACTCTCCTACGGAGGTCATACACTTGTGATGTATCACTTCCATCAAAAAAAGTAGTTGCAACTGAGTCCCATACTGCTTTTGCCGTAGGAAAACGAATAAAATTACCAATCAAAGAGTCCATAGAAGTAATCAACCAACCTTTAACAATGGCATTATTAGTTCGCCATTTACGAAAGGTTGTGTCTGTTGATAGTGGCTGCGGAAATTCCCCATTAATATACCCCAGCTTGTCTTTGCCGGAGATGTACATCTCAACAACTTGAGACCACAATGCATAATTGGATCCATCCAGTTTTATGCCAATAGGAGCAGCAGATGTTTCAGTGGTGATGGTCGGAGTATGTGCTTTGTTCAACACTTCTGTCATCCTCGTTGTTAGTTCCAGTATGGATTCAGAGGGATTAGGAGTGTTGAGATCTTCAGAGTCTGCCATAGGTTATTGGTGGTGGAAGGGAAAAAATTGTGATTTTTAGGGTGTAATATGCGAAGCTAGATTGTAACCTAGCTCTGATACCATGATAGTTTATACACTGTCTAACATGATTCTTTATTCTGGGTACAGTTCCCTTATATTTACATCAGAAGGAGATAAGAATGGAAGTTACAATCAAATCGTACTAGTCTAATCTTTATCTCCTTTAATCCCGTAATTCCCTTCCTATTTTGTCTCCTAACAAATCTCCTAATTAATTGTAATTAAAACTCACGCCAACATTAACTCCTTCTAGTTCTTTGTTTCCTTGTCAAAAGGGAAAAATAAAGTTGAGTCCTCTTTAATTAGGCCTTGTAACCTTTAAGAATAGAAAATGCATGGAACTCTACACAATCCTGTCACATGAACTAGTTTACTTACATGTTCACAAATTATGCCATCATTAGGTAAATGAAATTACAAGAGTATGATTCCTGTTTGGCTATACAACAAGAGTCATGAGGTGGTATTTTTGTTGTCGGAAGAGTGATAGCCTACTTGTTACAGCTTTCATGTTGCTGCCACACTAATACTGCTTTTGTAATCTTCTCAGACTTTAGATGTTGTTGTACTTCAATGCAGCTTTGTTGTTAACAACTACTTCCAAAAGAAGCGTCAATCTATTAGGAGCTATGATTTTCTAGGAACTGCACAACTAGTGATGCCCCTATCAAAGTAAGTCAAAGTCCCACAATCCAGTGGTTGCACTACGTCTCTCCTTGTTTTGTATATTTCTGTAATATGCAGTGTTAGTCTCTTGGTGTACATATCCTGAATCCTACATCTACAACTCTAAGGTATTGTTATTGTGAAGAAAGGTTAGTAGTTTTCATATCTCGTGTTGGTATTTTCTAAGGCAATTATGAAATCATATTCTCATGTTTTCAGATTTTATTTTGTTGTTGTGTTTAAATGAAGTTCTACTACACTTGGAATGGGTATTTGATTTTCACTTTGTAAGCTGATGAACTTCCCAATGCCTCTTTCTAAGTTTCAACATTTGTTGTGTCAAACTTATATGTGATCTACATGGCTGATTTTAAATGATTTTTCTTGCATAAGCAGTATCTAAAAAACAACAATGACAATTTTCATCTTTTTACTTCGTTTGACCTAGCCGCTACACGTTTCAAGAAGGTATATTTGCAAAACAACCCTGTTAAAAACTTTGATATGGATGGTCTTTTTGTCCTCTATTATTATAAGAAGGTTGTTATTGTGCCATTTAAATTTTGAGTCCTTGTGTTTGTCGTTGCATTTTATGTTTTATACAAAGCCCCTCGATTGTTGCTTTGCTTTATTTTCAATTTGTTTACGCCGTAATTGGATCGAGGTTAAATTAAAACTTCTTTCAGGCGCTTATCCTCTCAGCCATTTACCATTCTTTTGCTGCAATTTACTATCTTGAAATTTTATGTGCTCTATGAAACAACAATGACAATAATTGTATGGAGAATCATAGTTTAACACTTGAGATGACAGTCTATTAATTACATAAACTGCAATGGACAAAGCTTTGACCCAAAACTTAGATGGAACAAAACATTCAAGTAATAATGTTTGAACATTTGAAAGATGATTATTTTTGTGTTCTGCTATGCTATTTTGTTGTGGAGTGTAAGGGCAAGACTTTGTGAGAGAATGCAATTTTACATCAAAATCTCATGAAATTCACGAGACATTCCCCACCAAATTTAGACCTCAATACTTTAATGCCTCAAGAGAATAAAGTATTTACATATGCCAAAAAGATTTAAAAAACAAAGAAAACCATAGACTTGGAATGTAGAAAATACACCTAAGTAAATCTACTATAATCAACAATGAATGTCACAATGTGCTTATGGTGAGTATGAGAAATAATAGGTGTAATGCCCCAAACATCAGTATGGACAATCTTAAAAGAGTGTTTAGCACGACTACTGGAAGAAAGAGAATGAAGGATTTACTTTGGGAAGAAAATGATTTTTTATTGCCCAACAAACTTGAATTCAATAGTGGTACAAGCCAAGGATACAACACTAAGAACGAGAAAGTGTAGTGGAAACAATCTCCCAATTCACGATTAACATCTCCATAACTTGATCCTGCATAAAACAACCATCATGAGAAAAATAGACATTACAACTATTATCAACCAACTGACCAACCAAAAAAATACTAGTGGAAAGTCACGGTGACAAAAAAAATATTATTATAGGATGAAATAATATCACCAAGAGCAATAATAGGTAATTACTTCCATTAGCAATCTAAATATATGATGAATCATCATACGAACTCACATTTTGAAGCATTTGGATGAATTAGTCATATGATTTGAAGCATCAAAATCAAGAAGTCAAGGTTGAGAGGATGTTACCTTTACCTTGCAACCCTAAGGCTGAAACAGTCATTTGTTGTGCCATGTCAGTAGTAAGAATTGTTGTCCAACAACCGTATAAGTGCTTGTAGATAAATTCATAATTAGTCCCTTTTATAGATTGTCCATTAGATAGATTGCCAACTACAACTTGAAAGGCACTAGATTGATGCTTTGGAGGACGGGTAGGACATTCTTTGATGATGTGCCATTGTTGTTTACAATAATTATAGAATTGCTTTGGACAATTGAGAGCAATATATCTATATTCTTTTCATTTATAATACTGCACTTTCTATATATCTCTATTTTTACCTTTCTCTTGAGTCGCATAAGCAATTGTAATAGCAAGAGAAACCAACTTAACTTAACAAAGATATTGCTCTTCACGAAGTAATTCTCCCAATAAAACATCTATGGATGGATGAGGGTCACGATTAATCAAATTGGAGTGAATGGCCTCATATTCAAATTGTAACTTCATAAAAAAATGAGCTCTTTTACCTTGCTCATGAACTTTTTGAACATCAGCAAGAGATGCAACAAGTACCGTAACAGAAACAATATCAGTAAACTTTGCCCATAAATTTTGAATGAAGAGATTATGATGAGAGTAACAAGCAATCTGTTGGTTAATTATTTTAGTCCTGCAATGTTTATGTTAATTATATTTGTTTCAGTCATTGTTTTTAAATTAAGTCAAGTCAGGTGTCTGTCCTAGTCTTTAGGAAGTTGTTAATTTCATGTTAGTTGTGCAGCTCATTACATGTAGGAGTCTGAAACAATCAAAATGTATTCAGACAGACTTCTTGGAATTGCAAACAAAATCATATTACTTGGATCTGATTTTAGTGATTCTAGAACTGTGGAGAAATTGCTAGTCACAGTACCTAAAAGGTATGAGGCTACAATTACATCCTTGGAAAATACCAAGGATCTGTCGAAGATTTCTTTGGCAGAGTTGCTGAATTCCTTGCAAGCACAAGAGCAGAGACGACATATGAGAGAGGATGTCAAGACTGAAGGAGCTTTATTTGCAAAACATCATGGAGGTGATAAAAGAAAATGGAAAACGAAGAAAGGTCAAGAAGGACACTCTTCTGGTTTTGCATCATCGAACTACAGTAGCAAAAAAGGAAGTTTCAAGAGCAAATATCCTCCTTGCAACAAGGAAGGACACCCTCCATTCAAATGTTGGAGGAGACCTGATGCAAAGTGTTCAAAGTGCAATCAACTTGGACATGAAGTTGTGATTTCTAGAGGGAAAACTCAGCAGCAACAACAGCAGCAGGAGATTGTAGCTCAAGTGGTAGAACAAGAAGATGAAGATCAATTTTTTGTTGCATCTTGTTTTGTAAGTAGTTGCTCAACTGAAAGCTGGTTAATTGATTCTGGTTGTACAAATCATATGACCAATGACAAGAAGCTTTTCAAAAGCTTAATGCCAACTAGCATTACCAAAGTCAAAATTGGCAATGGTGATTACATTTCTGTTGAAGGGAAGGGAACAATCACCATAACTGGCAGCAGAGGCACAAAATTGATTTTTGATGTTCTGTATGTTGAATAATTAACCAAAATTTGCTAAGTGTAAAAGTGATTTTTGAAGAAGGTTGCTGTCAGATTCTTGATGCTAACATAGAGGAGATTCTCAAAGTAAGAATGAAAGGAAAGAGTTTTTCTTTTAATCCAATAAAAGAACAACTCATCGCATTCTCCACAGAAGCTAGCAATACTGAGTTGTGGCATAAAAGAATTGGCCACTATCATTTGCACAGATTGCAGATCATGAAGGATAAGGAGCTGACAGTTGGATTACCAACTCTTGCAGATCATCTACCATTCTGCCATGCTTGTCAGTATGGTAAACAAAGACGTAGATCATTTCCAATGTCATCAAGGAGAGCGAATCACAAGCTGCAGCTAATCCACTCTGTTGAAATTAGGCTCAAAGTTAGGGATCTCCTAGGATAGTTAAGGATCGCCTAGGATATTCTCAGTAAATGTCAGTATAGGAAATATGCCTTAATATGCTATACTAATTAGGAAAGATACTGTTATTTCCTAATGTATTATTTCCTATTCAGTGTCCATTACTGTAAATATATAGATGTAAAGATGCACCCTACATCAATAAGATGAGATAATCAGTCTCTCTCATTCTCAAATTCTACATGGTATCAGAGCTAGGTTCTGAAACCTAAAATCCATACATACAACATGGATGCCGAAAGGCAAAGCTCAAAATCTGCAATTTCGGATGACAATCGACAGAGAATCAACCACACATCAGCAGATCCCTTCACCAAAGAACAACTGGAGTTCCTAGAGAAATTGTTCAGCCAGTAACTCAACCACTACTGGTTCTAGCATGGCAGCACAGAAAGGGACTGAATCCACAGATAAACAAGATAACTCAGAACCTTGGGTTATAGACACTGGAGCATCAAACCACATGACAGGTGATAAAACTGTACTCCATGAATATAGCGAGAGCAAGGAAGATTGTGCAGTAAAAGTTGCTGATGGAACTTTATCAAAAATTGAAGGGACAGGCGGAGCAGAATCTCTAAAGACATGATCCTCAAATCTGTTCTTTATGTCCCTAATTTGGACTGCAACTTACTCTCTATCAGCAAACTAACTCGTGATCTTAAGTGTATGGCTAAATTTTTTTCCCTAACTTTTGTGTGTTTCAGGATTTGGCTTCGGGGGAAGAGGATTGGCAGTGCTAGGATGTATTCAGGACTCTATCTCCTTAAGAACAACCTTCCATTCAAGTGCAAAGCTCAGAATGCAGTACTTTTCAATCCTAAGGGTCAGTCAGTTTTCAATACCCATAAAGATAGTAATGTTATGCTATGGCACTATCGACTTGGTCATCCAAATTTTGTATACCTTGAAAAACTACTGCCATCTCTATTTATCAACAAAAGTTCCAAGACTTTCAGTTGTGAAATTTGTCAATTCTCTAAACATACTCGTAGCAACTATCCCAGCATAACATATAAGTCTTCAAAGCCCTTTGCACTGATTCATAGTGATGTTTGGGGACCCTCAAAAGTGCAAAACATCTCAGGAACTAGGTGGTTTGTCTCATTTGTTGATGACCATACTAGGATAACTTGGTTATTCCTAATGAAGGAAAAATCTGAGGTTGGTACTCTGTTTAGAAATTTCAATTCCATGATTCAGACTCAATTTCAAACTAAGATTCAAGTTCTGAAAACTGATAATGCAAAAGAATACTTCAACACCATCCTAGGCAGCTACCTACTAAATCAAGGCATTATTCACATCAGCTCTTGTGTTGACACTCCACAACAGAATGGAGTGGCGGAAAGAAAAAAATAGACACCTCCTAGAAGTAGCTAGATCTCTCATGTTCTCCACTAATGTCCCAAAACATTTTTTGGGGGAGAAGCTGTCCTCACTGCTACTTATCTCATTAATAGAATGCCTTCAAGAGTTCTTAAATTCCAAACACCATATCAAACACTCCTCACAGCCTTCCCACATATCAAATTCCTTTCTAACCTAGATCCAAAAATCTTTGGTTGTTCAGTATTTGTCCATGTCCACCAAACACACCGCAGCAAACTAGACCCTAGATCCATCAAATGTATCTTTATAGGATACTCCTCAAACAACAAGGGTTACAAATGCTATTCTCCCACCACTAAAAGGGTCTATCACTCCCTAGATGTCACATTTTTTGAGCATCAAGCATATTATCCCACATCAGATATTCAGGGGGGGAGAATATGAGGGAATATCAGACATGGGACACAATTCATGACATTACTGACCCTAAGCCTACAGATTTACCTAGTAATACCTCACAATCACCTCTTCTGGATACACCCCGGACATCCATTGAGACTACTGAAGAAACTTACCTTCCATCCCCCGTCCACTTGTCCTCAAACCACTGCCCAAATTAATCCAGCACACAAAGAAAACCATGAGCTTCGTGTCTATACCAGAAAAGAAACACCTCATAAAGGAGATAGAGCACTCAATACCTCCTACTCTTGACCAAGCTTCGAACCAAGGCCAAAATCTGCTCCAACACACACAGGGTATGGAAATTGATGATCATGAGAATACTGCACCTATTATTAATGATACAGATATGCCTATTGCTCTAAGGAAAGGAATCAGAACATGCACAAATCATCCCATCAGCAAATTTGTCTCCTATGACAGATTATCATCATCATATCATGCTTTTGTATCTACTATTGACAGCATACAGATTCCTACAAATATCCAGGGAAGCACTCAAGCATCCAGAATGGTCAAAGGCGAGTTAGAGCAGAAATTAATGCATTGAAAAAGAACAAAACTTGGAGAATAACAGAACTTCCACATGGCAAGAAACCAGTAGGGTCTGTAAATGGTTGTTCACAATCAAGTACAAAGCAGATGGCAGTATTGAGAGACTAAAAGCTAGGTTGGTTGCTAAAGGATTCACCCAATCCTATGGAATAGACTATCGGGAAACCTTTGCTCCTGTGGCTAAACTCAACACCATCAGAATACTCATTTCACTTGCGAGCAAATCAAGACTGGCAGCTACATCAACTGGACATAAAGAATGCATTTTTGAATGGTGAATTGGAAGAAGAGGTATACATGGAATTACCACTGGGGCTTAGAAACACCAGACCAACTACGGAAAGGTATGTAAGCTGGAAAAGTCACTCTATGGACTGAAGCAATCCCCTCGAGCATGGTTTGACAAATTTACAAAAACAGTAGTTCAACATGGGTACTCACAATGTCAAGCGAGATCACACACTATTTGTAAAATTCTCTACAGAAAACAGGGATTGCTATACTAATAGTGTATGTTGATGACATTATCCTCACTGGAAATCATGAAGAAGAACTGGGACAGATTGAAGACACTACTAGCCAAGGAATTTGAAATAAAAGACCTTGGCCCTCTTAAATATTTTCTTGGCATGGAGGTGGCTAGATCAAAGAAAGGCATATTCATCTCCCAAAGAAAATACATTATGGATTTATTGATTTCGAAACAGGTATGCTTTGGGATGCAAACCAGCAACTACTCCAATGGATTCTGCTAAGAAGAGAAGAGCGAAACCGAAAGTGCTCCGAGTTGACAAAGGAAGATACCAAAGACTTGTAGGGCGACTCATCTATCTTTCACTCACCGGACCAGGACATTGGCTTCTCGGTGAGCGTTGCAAGTCGATACATGAACAACCCAACCGAAGAAGATATGGAGGCTGTGTACGAGAATACTCGGATATCTAAAAAATGACTCGAGGCGGAGGACTTTTATATGAGAAGAATGACAGTAGAAAGGTTGAAATCTACACGGATGCCGATCAGGGCGGGAAATGTATCGGACAGGGAGGTCAACATCCGGATATTGTTCCTATGTTTGGGGGAATTTAGTGACTTGGAGAAGCAAGAAACAGTCGAGTAGTCTCAAGAAGCGGTGCGGAATCGGAATTCGAGCCCTAGCACTTGGAATCTGTGAAGGAATGTGGATACTAAGACTGCTTAGGGAGCCGAGAATAGAGACAAACAGATCCTATAAAAATGTCTCGTGACAATCAAGCTGCCATAAGCATTGCAAAGAATCCCCGTCCACCATGACAGGGACCAAACATATTGAGATAGATAGACATTTTATCTCGGAAAAAGATGGACAAAAACATCATCCAGCTAGACTACATCCCCACGAAAGCTCAGATTGCCGATATCCTCACCAAAGCACTTCCTAGGCCTAACTTTGAAGAACTAAGTCACAAGTCGAGCATGCACAACATTTACACCTCAGCACATACAACTCGGCTTGAGGGGGAGTGTTGAAATTAGGCTCAAAGTTAGGGATCTCCTAGGATAGTTAAGGATCGCCTAGGATATTCTCGATAAATGTCGAGTATAGGAAATATGCCTTAATATGCTATACTAATTAGGAAAGATACTGTTATTTCCTAATGTATTATTTCCTATTCAGTGTCCATTACTGTAAATATATAGATGTAAAGATGCACCCTACATCAATAAGATGAGATAATCAGTCTCTCTCATTCTCAAATTCTACACACTCAGATGTGGCAGGACCTCAAAGAACTGAATCATTCGTAGGTAGTCGATATTATGTTATTTTTATTGACGACTTTACGCGAATATGCTGGATTTTCTTCTTGAAATTCAAGTCAGAAGTGGCTGGAGTGTTCTGGAATTTCAAGAAACTTGTGGAAAATCAAAGTGGCTGTAAAATCTAAACTGTGAGAACAAATAATGGAACGGAATACACCTCTGTTGAGTTCAACAAATTTTGCGAAGAAGCTGGTATTAAACACCAGCTCACTGCTCCTTACCCTCCTCAGCAAAATGGAGTGAGTGAAAGGAGAAATCGATACATTATGGAGATGGAAAAGTGTATGTTGCATGAGAAAGAATTGCCAAAAGATTTCTGGGCTGAAGCAGCAAGCACTGCTGTTTCCTTGCAAAACAAAATTTCCACCAAGGCAGTCAAGGACAAAACACCATTTGAGGCGTGGTATGGCTACAAACCTTCACTCAATTTTCTTAGAGTGTTTGGTTGTGTGTGTTTTTCTCATATTCCACAGGTCAAACGTGATAAGCTTGATAAAAAATTAGAACCCGACATCTTCGTCGGATATAGCTCCTCCTCAAAGGCGTACAAAATCTATCAACCTAAAGCAAGGAAGATAATTGTCAGCAGGGATTTAATCTTCCATGAAGAACAAAAGTGGAATTGGGAACTTATAAAAGAAATATCATGCAGCAAGTCCATATCCAGCCCTGTTTTTCAAACAGAAGAAGAAGAAGAGGCGGAACCATGACAGGCAGATTTGGAAGATGATTTGCCCATTCGTGGAACAAGACTAATCCAAGACATTTATCAAAGATGTAATGTGCTATTTGTGAGCTTGTTGATTACCTCAAAGCTGTCAAAAATGAAAAGTGGCAGAAGGCAATGGAAGAGGAGCTGTCAATGATAAAGAAGAACAAAACATGGGAGCTGGTTGACAAGCCACAAAACCAAAAGGTGATTGGAGTGAAATGGGTGTTCAGAACAAAGTTGAATGCAAATAGATCAATCAACAAATACAAAGCTAGACCTGTCATCAAGGGCTACGCACAAATATTTGGAGTTGATTATTCAGATACATTTGCCCCTGTTGCTAGACTTGACACCATCAGACCTGTATTAGCTTTGGCAGCCCAAAATGGATGGAAGGTCTTTCAATTCGATGTAAAATCTGCCTTTCTTAATGGCAGCTTGCAAGAGGAAATTTATGTGGATCGACCTGAGGGATTTGCAGAACAAGGTGAAGAAGAGAAGGTCTATTTGCTAAAGAAGGCTCTATATGGCTTGAAACAAGCACCTAGAGCATGGTACAACAAGATTGATGAACATCTGTCAAGGCTGGGATTTCTGAAGAGCCTGTCCGAAGCCACTCTTTATGTGAAACAT
Organism: Salix suchowensis; assembly: GCA_029030765.1. Taxonomy (NCBI): domain Eukaryota; kingdom Viridiplantae; phylum Streptophyta; class Magnoliopsida; order Malpighiales; family Salicaceae; genus Salix; species Salix suchowensis. The sequence goes on from CM054994.1 coordinate 5,266,611, forward strand.
AAAGAAAATGACTTGCTTATTGTTTCTCTTTATGTTGATGATCTTCTAATCACAGGAAGCAACATTAAGCTAATTGACGAATTCAAAGGGGAGATGATGGAAATTTTTGAAATGACAAACCTTGGATTGATGTCATATTTTCTGGGAATGGAAATCAAGCAAGAAGAAAATGAAGTTTTCATATGTCAAAGGAAATATGTCAAGGAGATACTCAAGAAATTTCATATGGAAGATTGCAAGGCTATGGCTACTCCAATGAATTCAAAGGAGAGTCTAAGTAAAGATGATGGTGCAAACAAGGTTGACGAAGGATATTTCAAAAGCATGGTTGGTTGTCTAATGTATTTAACGACAACTAAACCATATATTCTTTTTGCCTCCACTATTCTCACTCGGTTAATGCATTGTGCTAGCGAGAATCATCTTAAAACAACAAAGAGGGTAATTAGATATATCAAAGGAACTGCTGCCTTTGGTATAAAGTTCACGAGATGTCAAAATTCCAAACTACTGGGATTTTCTGACAGTGATTGGGGAGGTTCAGTGGATGACATGAAGAGCACCCTCTGGTTATTGTTTCAACTAAGATCAGGAGTTTTTTCATGGAGTTCAAAGAAGCAGCAGACTGTGGCACAGTCAACTGCTAAGGCTGAATTTGTTGCTGCTACAGCAGCAGCAAATCAAGCAGTGTGGTTGAGAAAATTGTGTTGTGATTTAAATTGGAAGTAATTGAGTCAAACAGAAGTGTTTGTGGATAATCAAGCAGCAATTGCAATTTCGTGCAATCCAGTCTTTCATGGAAGGACCAAGCACTTCAAGATCAAATATTTCTTTTTGAGAGAAGTGCAGAAGGAAGGTGAAATCAGTCTCATTTACTGCAAATCTGAAGAACAACTTGCGGACATTTTCACAAAACCTTTGCCAGCAAATAAGTTTGAATTTCTGAGGAATAAACTTGGTGTTTGCAGCTCCTAAAATATGGAGGAGTGTTGGTTAATTATTTTAGTCCTACAATGTTTACATTAATTATGTTTGTTTCAGTCATTGTTTTTAAATTAAGTCAGGTAGGTGTCTGTCCTAGTCTTTAGGAAGTTGTTAATTACATGTTAGTTGTGTAGCTCATTACGTGTAGTAATGCAGCTTATTTCGTGTTGTTAGTGGCAGTTTATTACGTGATCATGGAGTCCATATCATGGCTGAAGAATAGGTTGTCACTCATAAATTGTAAGGCGGCATTTCAATTCATGTATTCAATTCTGCAATTAATCAAAGCTTTGTGAATAGTAAAAACATCTACTGTTCAAATCAATTTCTGGCATTCATTGTCCTTTGTCTCTCCTCTGTTTCATTTATTTCTTCTTTAAACACTTTCACAATCTCATACTCCAACTAAAAATGTCTGGCTGGATTATTCTGATGATAAACCTTTTTAAAATATTCCCCCATGGATTTTGTAGTTTTATATGGCCTCAAATTGAGGACAATGAAAGGATCAACAAACCTTAACATCCATGTCATCACACGAGCATTAGCCATGTGAAGAGTCAAGCTAATGACTATAACTAAGCGTTGATTGGGAGGCCACCAAAAAATATACTTATTAAATTGACCTTTATTCATTTGATTGTATTGTGCAGGATTGAACATTCATGTAGACATTTATTTTTCAACCAGCACTACATGCTTGCTGAGTAACAAACAGTGTAGCAAACTAGAGCGATAATTCATCTTCGTTTTTTCTTCTCAGTTTTTTTTTTACTTTCAAGTTTGCTAGAAAAATGTTTCTGCTACATATGACTGAGTTTGGAAGTATCAAGGATTTATGTTGCATGATTCAATTATGTTGGCTACATGATACAAATGACTGAGTTTGGAAGTATGTACAGAAATTTGAACTAGAGGAAGTAGGTATACTTAATTTTCCTTTATTTGATATTGCCTATAAAAGTCAAGGTGTCAATGTTTGCATAATGGATCCTTGGGTGTTGAAAGTTGAGCCTAGATAAAATCTTTACTCTCCATTGTAATGGTTTCCTTTTGCTTGAGGACAAGCAAACATTCAAGTTTGGGGGTATCTGATAAGGGAATATATTGCATACATATTTTAAGTCATTGTTACTCTATTTTAGAGTATTTCGTTGGATTTTTAGCAAATTGTCTAGAGTTTTAGGTATCTTTTAGAATTATTCACTTCTTAAAAATTCAATGTATATTCAGGTATTTAACTACTGGAATATGCAGAAATTGAGATTATATAAAGAAGTAAACAATGGGATGAGCTTAGAATTCAAACACTGGTTGGTTTGCCTAGACAAGCCTAAGCACTGATTGGTTTTTGAGGTATAACAGGAGTTATACAACTCCATTTCATGTGTTTTTTACCTTTTTGAAAATAGGATACACAGGCCTACAACTCTTATACAATGAGAAGAACCCAATTTTTCTGTTTTGAAGTCCAAAAAGTGAATCAAAATGCAGAGTCCGAATCATACCAGGAATCCATGTGACCTAGACACTGTCTCGGGTTTTGAACCATATCCAGAGTTAAAGATGCCCAAAAATTGTGAGATCAAGTCCACTAGAAATAAAATTGGATTGTATACAACTTTCACAAAAATAGAGAAGTCGTAATTCACAAGTTTACTGCCCCGACATTGACTCGCAATATCAAGGAGCAAAATCCGCATTTTCCTTTGGAGGGAAAACTTGGCATATATATATCTCGTAAGGCAGCAGCTAAAGAGAGTCTTTTGGAGAGGAGAAAACCCTAAACACATTATAAAAGAGAGGAGGCATTATCTAGAAGAGGAGGCAAGCAAATCGGAAAGAAAGAAGTCAAAAACAACAACCCCTTCAAGACATCTAGCTTTCCAATTTTCCAATTTCCAATGCCATAAAGAATTCATTTATTACATATATGCCAAAGCTGAAAATAAATCAATTTTATGAACAAACCTAGAAACAAAACCACAATCAAACCATGTCAACCTTCAAAACCTGTGACTTGGCCATGAGGTCAAGACTAAGTCCATAAAAGGCCATTTTAGAAAAAGTAATACTGAACAATGAAAATAAGTAAAAAAAGATATTGACTCATGTTAACTCTCCAAACTCATGACTAAAAAATAATTATTTTGTTTTATCTATCTCGGTGTAAAATTACACTGTAAAGTACACTTGTAGATAGTTAAAAATGGGATTTTTAAAATGCAGTGCAAAATTTATTTTTTTGGTTAGTCTTTCAACCCGCAATGAGGTAGATATTCTCTCACAGAGAGAAATCTATGTCGAACCTTAGGAAGACCAGTAAAAAATGATTTAGGAAAAAATAATCAAACAACAATGCAGCTTGCCTTAGGGTGCACTGGGGGTGATGCGTCTTCCCCTTGCACAACAAGTCCCCTTACCCAAGACTCTCGCAGACCATTAGGTTCCTAGTGACCTTAATACTAGGTGGCGACTCCTGATAATTATAGTCGTAATTTTTACGGCTATAAAACAACCCTCATTTAACCGTGCATTGTTGTCTCCCCAACTAGTGGATGGTGGTGCGTGAAGCGCGAAAAAAATGTTGTCACGGCACTACCCAGGTTAAAAAAAAGGGTTCATTTTAACTTAATTTCCTAGTCATAGGTTATTATGATTTCTCTGTGTTGTTGTTGCTTTTTTTTTTCATTTTTCCCTTTCCCTTACTCTTTTTCATACTATTACAGCTTTCATAATTCACATGATGTTTGAATTAGTAACGCTATGAACTTGCGTTATTATCTTGATATTAAAGGGATTAAGGTCTTTCATGAAAATTCAAATAAGCTGCCTATAGTAATGGTCATTTGTTACAGTATCCTATCAGGAAACACATCATTATCATCTCCAGGAGGTGTGGCGTGATGGCAAAAGACCTGTGATTTGCGCAGCTGGTCTCGAGTTCGAGTGAGGACATGCACCCCTTGTAAGAGCCTAGGACAGTCGAGGTTTTACTCGCTTTCCGGGGGGTGGGGTTTTGATGCTAACCCTAGTGGAATTTAATGGTACTCGCGACCCCAAGATCAATCTAATCCAAGTTTGTTGAGATTTGAATGAGCTTATCACAATGGAAGACTTGCTCCAAGGCAACAAGACTATAAACCAACTCCATCACAACGCCTACACCTGGAGACGAGCAAAGGAAGTATAAATTCACAACAAAGAACGATCAATTCTTTGAAGAGTTAAAGAGTTCAATCAAGAAACAAGATGAAGCAACCAAAGATGGCTACAATGCTGGAAAATATTGTTCAAAAAGTTGCCCTAACATTATTCCTAAAGAGTATTTATACTCCAAGCCAAAACCCTAGTTTCCCTAATGGGTCTCACATAAGCCCAAAATAAATAATAATCAACCTAAGCTAAAACTAGCCCAAACTAATTAAAATAAACAAATAAACAAGTCTAAAAACCCAAACAAATTGTCTCCTCTCAAAATAATTAAAATTTGATAGCCCAACTAATTAAAGAAGACAAGTTCGTTGTTTCTGTATTTTGTCGGACAGCAGCAAGACCCAAGTTAAAACGGATGGTTCTCTCTCGTCTTAATGAATTAGAAGGAGTTTCATATACCGTTGGAAAGGTATTGAAGTCTAGTTTCCGTCCCAACTAGAATCACATCAAAATGAGATCTGTATCTCTAGTTATGACTAAAAGAGTAACCAAAGGTCAAACTGTCCGAATCTAGTTTTCTTCTCCCAATCCTTGTGTAATGGTCTTGGTTCCACCAACAAGCCCCTCTTGAACATGAATGAGATTAATCAAGGCTTTCTCTTTATTATTACAAATCCTCTTGAAGTCCACCTTAGCCCATGTATCTTGAAGAAGTCCATTGAAAGCTTCTTTGAACTTCTTAGCCCTAAGCCTAGTAACTGGACCAACTGGAACCTCCAATGGATCCTTTGATGGTTGGATCGCATCATCCCCTCGCTCTTCAAAAGGATTCGACCTCGAATCATCACCTTTATCAAATGAAGAAAGATAAAAAAATTGAATGTAGCACTTACACCATACTCACCTGGTAGATCCACTTTGTAGGCCTTTCTATGATCTAATAAGGACCATCTCCTTGAGGCATCAACTTTGATCTTCTTTGTTTAGGAAACCTTTCCTTCCCCATATGCACCCACACCCAATCACCTGGTTCAAATCTCACTAATTTTCGTCCCCTATTAGCTTTGTTCGCATATTGTTCATTCTTCTTTTCTATTTGTTTTTGAATCTTTGCATGGAGGTCTTTCACCACCTGTGCTTTTTGATTACCATCAAAACTAACTCTTTCATCAATAGGCAATGGAATCAAATCTAATGGTGTCAAAGGGTTAAAACCATAAACAATTTCAAATGGGGAATGATCAGTAGTAGAATGCACACTACGATTATATGCAAATTCAATGAATGGCAAAACAATCTTCCTAATTTTTAAGGTTCTTTTGAATGATAGCCCTTAACAATTGAATCAAAATCTGGTTAACAACTTCAGTTTGGCCATCTGTTTGTGGATGACAATTAGTAGAATATAAAAGTTTAGTTCCTAACTTACCCCACAAAACCTTCCAAAAGTAACTCAAAAACTTAACATCTTGATCGGATACAATGCTCCTAGGGAGACCATGTAGCCGAATGACCTCTCTAAAGAATAGGTCAGCTATATTTATTGCATCATCTGTTTTATGGCAAGCAATGAAATGTGCCATCTTAGAAAATCTATCCACAACAACAAATATAGAATCTCTCCCTTTCTTAGACCTAGTTAGACCCAAGATGAAATCCATAGAAATATCAACCCAAGGTTCTTTAGGAATAAGCAAAGGCGTGTATAATCCATGAGGCATTACCCTAGACTTAGCTTGTCTACATGTTATGCACCTATCACATATTCTTTGCACATCTCTTTTCATATTAGGCCAATAAAAGTGCTCATGCAGAACTTTCAAAGTTTTAGTAATTCCAAAATGTCCCATTAAACCTCCCCCATGTGCTTCCCTCACAAGCAATTCACGTAAAGAAAAATTAGGCACACATAACTTATTTTCCTTAAACAAAAATCCATCATGCCTAAAATATTTATAGTTGGCCGAAACCTTGCATTTGTCATATATAGCACCAAAATCATGATCATCAAGATACAATTCCTAAATATACTCAAATCCTAGCAATTTAGTATTAAGAGTATTAAGAAGAACATACCTTCGCGATAAGGCATCGGCGACCACATTTTCCTGACCTTGCTTTTATTTAATCACATATGGAAAAGTTTCAATAAACTCAACCCACTTAGCATGTCTCCTACTTAACTTACCTTGACCCTTCAAATGTTTCAACGATTGGTGATCAGTATGTATGACAAACTCTCGGGGCCACAAATAATGTTGCCAAGTCTCCAAAGCCCGCACGACTGCATACAACTCCTTATCATAAGTGGGATAGTTATTACACCATTGAGTTTCTCACTAAAATAAGCGATGGGTCATTTTTCTTGCATTAAAACGGCTCCAATACCTATTCCTGAAGCATCACATTCAATCTCAAAAGCTTTATTAAAATCAGGTAAAGATAGTAAAGGTGTCGAAATCAACTTTGATTTTAACAAGATAAAAGCATTTTCTTGTTCTTCTCCCCTTGAAACCCACGGTTTTCTTAACAATTTCAGTCAATGGAGAGGCTATCATACTAAAGTCTTTGACAAATCTCCTATAAAAACTAGCCAAACCATGAAAACTTCTAACGTCTGTTATGGATTTTGGTGTAGGCCATTCTTGAATAGCCTCAACCTTAGCCTCATCCATTTCTATACCTTTTGCACTAACCACATATCCAAGAAAAACAATCCTATCCATGCACAAGTCACACCTTTTCAAATTAGCATATAAGGACTCTTTTCTAAGCACATCAAGAACTTGTCTCACATGACTTATATGCTCATCAATCTCCTTACTATAAATCAAGATATCATCAAAGTAAACGACTACAAACTTACTAATAAAAGCACGCAACACATGATTCATCAATCTCATAAAAGTATTAGGTGCATTAGTAAGTCCAAAAGGCATAACCAACCACTCATACAAACCATATTTAGTTTTAAAAGCAGTTTTCCATTCATCCCCTTCTTTCATCCTAATTTTATGATAACCACTTTTCAAATCAATTTTCAAAAATAATTTAGAACCATGTAATTCATCCAACATATCATCTAATCTAGGAATGGGGTGTCAATACTTTACAGTGATATTATTGATGGCTCGACAATCCACACACATTCGCCAAGTTTTGTCCTTTTTTGGAACAAGAACCACGGGAATTGAACAAGGACTCATGCTCTCTCGAATGTATCCTTTCAACATCAACTCCTCCACTTTCCTTTGAAGTTCCTTAGTCTCTTCAGGATTGCTCCTATAAGCCGGCCTATTTGGTATAGATGCTCCTGGAACAAAGTCAATTTGATGCTCAATACCTCTAATTGGCGGCAAACCACTAGGAATGTCATCTGGAAAGACATCTTCAAATTCCTGTTTAAGAACTTTAACAGCACTAGGAACACAAGAATCTAACTCATCTGAGTTAAACAATGCCTCTTTATACACAAGTAAAATCATAGGCAAGTCAGAAAGATATGCATGTTTAAGATCATTAGATTCTGCAAAACAATTAAGGTGTTTCCCCACTTTTCTACACACTCTTCTTTTCTCACCCTTTCTTTCTTCTCTCCACTCATTTTCTCTCCATTCTCGGCCTTCTTTTCATTTTTTTGTTCTTGGCCATGACCCTCCCCTAATGTCCCAAGGGCCTAAACTTTGTTCCCTTTGGTTTTCAACTCATGGCTCACTTTCTTCTCTCTTCCTCACATCATCACCATGTTGTTCAACTTGTTTTTCCATTTTGGCCAAATCTTTTTGTTCCTCCAATTTGGCCAAAACATGTTGCTCTTCTTCATAACCCTTCTTCAATTGAATTTGATCTTCATACACTTGCTTTGGTGAGAGTGGGGCAAGTGTATAAATCCTTCCATCCTTCTCTAATGAATACCTGTTCTTAAACCCATCGTGCTTGGCTCTTCTATCAAATTGCCAAGGCCTCCCTAGTAACAGATGAGTAGCATGCATAGGCACAACATCACATAACACTTCATCCTTATATTTGCCTACTGAAAAAGAAATAATCACCTGTCTATTCACCCTAACAACACCGCATTCATTCAACCATTGAAGTTGATAAGGTCTCTCATGCTTTATGGTATTCAATCCCAACTTTCTAACCAAAGTAACACTAACATCATTAGTACAACTACCACTATCAATGATCATACAACATACCTTAGCGTTGATTAGGCATCTAGTATGGAAGATCTTCTCCCTTTGTTGCTCCATATCATCCTTCTTAGTTTGAATACTAAGTGACCTTCTCACCACCAAAACTTTATCACCAACAGCATACTCTAAATCACTAGCATCCTCAAGTGGGGGCATGTCATCACAATCAGACTCCTCACTAGTGGATACAATCTCTACATCATCCCTTAGAATCATAACTCGACGATGCACATTCTGATGCATAGTGTCCCAATCCTTGACACTTGAAACACTTTATATCACGATTACACTTCGGTTGAACTTCTCCCTTAAGTTTTTGATCATTGGCTGAAACCTGCTTCTTCATGGAGTTAGGTTTGACAACTTTAGAAGTCACCAAAGGCTGCGATGATGCATTACCCTCTCTCCTATAATTCATCTTCCAACCCGAAGAAGACCCCGTATAAGCTCCAGATCGTGTATTACCCTTCCTTTTCAACTATCCTTCAATCTTAACGGATAAGTATACTAACTCATCCAAGTCAACATATGATTGCAACTCCACAACATTAGCTATGTCTCTATTCAAGCCATTCAAAAACCTAGACATCGTAACTTCCTCATCTTCATTAACATTAGCTCTAATCATAGCCACCTCTAATTCTTTCTGATACTCCTCCACACTCTTATTACCCTGTGTAATCATTTGTAAATGATTAAACAACTCCTGATAATAATGTTTAGGAACATACCTCTTCTTCATTATTGTTTTCAACCCCTCCCATGTGCTGACTAGTTTTTCTCTATTCCTTCTTCTTTCTACCACCAATCTCTCCCACCAAACCATGGCATAGTCAGTAAACTCTACTACAGCTAACTTAACCTTCATTTCTTCAGAGTACCTATGGATGTCAAAAATCATCTCCACCTTTTTTTTCTCAATCCAAATAAGCTTCTGGATCAGTTTTTCCCTTAAAGGCTGGGATTTTTAACTTAATACTACCCAAATTTTGGTGTATATCTCCCAAATCATCAAAATCCCCTCTATGCTCAAAATCCCTATGTGGCTGAATATGTCCCCTCCTTGGTCGATTCTCATACCTCTCTCCCCTATGTGTACGGAACCCACCATTACAGTTAAGATCATCCTCGGCTTCATTTGCAGAGTTTCCAGCAACACTCTCCTCTTTCCTAGCTTCTCTACCCCTTTTACTTCGTCCTCCATCAGACCTAGTCTCTAATTTTTGAATCCTATTCATTAGCTCTCCAAACATAAATTCCATCTGTTGCTGCATTCTTGAAATCCCATCTTCTTGGATTTCACCGATCTTCTGTGGCACACTATTAGAAGACATTTTTTTTTGAAACCTGCATGAAAATCGTTAGCAATAAAAAAAATCACCTCACACACTCGTGTTTCACACAAATTTATAGGATATAGACTCTAGAAGCAAGAAATTAAAAAACTAACAAAACAAAACTCAATGACAAATTCACGAATAGCAATGCAAATTTCTATGAATAATATGACGATTTGAAGACACGAACAAAAAAAAATCAGAAAAGAGCGAAATAATTTCAAATTATTAAGAACTAAGGATTTAATTCAAGAAAATTCCAGTAACTCAAAAAAAAATCAACTAAACTACCCAAATTGTCAAGGTACACAAACAAGACTACTAAGTGGAAGATTAACTAATTTCCCAATGCTCAAGGTTTTCTCAAACATGTATTCGACCAAAACAACAACAATAAAAGTGATTTTTCTTCTTTTTTTTTCTTTTCTCTTTTTGTTCTTTTTTTTTCTTGTTGCTTTTTTTTGTTTTTTTTTCTATGTAGCAACAATCAAGATTTCAAGATCAAGCACCTTTTTTTTAGATCTATATATGTATATATTTTGGCAAGAACACTAACTTATGATTACGTGTTCAACAAAGCAATAACAAGTAAGATCCTTATTTTTTTTTGGTGGCCGAATCTATCAAAAACAAAACAGGAAACAATAAAAACTCAAATTGAAGGATATAACCTGTGATTAGATTAGCTCTGATACCAACTGATGCGAACCCTAGCGGAATTTAATGGTATTCGCGACCCCAAGATCAATCTAACCCAAGTTTGTTGAGAATTGAATGAGCTTGTCACAATGGAAGACTTGCTCCAAGGCAGCAAGAGTATAAACCAACTCGATCGCAACGCCTACACTTGGAGACGAGCAAAGGAAGTATAAATTCACAACAAAGAATGTTCAATTCTTTGAAGAGTTGAAAGGTTCAATTAAGAACCAAGATGAAGCAACCAAAGACAGCTACAATGCTGGAAAATATTGTTCAAAAAGTTGCCCTAACATTATTCCTAAAGAGTATTTATACTCCAAGCCAAAACCCTAGTTCCCCTAATGGGTCTCACATAAGCCCAAAATAAATAATAATCAACTCAAGCTAAAACTAGCCCAAACTAATTAAAATAAACAAATAAAAAAGTCTAGAAACCCAAACAAATTGTATCCTCTCAAAATAACTAAAATTTGATAGCCCAACTAATTAAATAAGACAAGTTCGTTGTTTCCGCATTTTGTCGGGCAGAAGCAAGACCCAACTTAAAACGGATGGTTCTCTCTCTTCTTAATGAATTAGAAGGAGTTTCATATACCATTGGAAAGGTATTGAAGTCTAGTTTCCATCCCAACTAGAATCACATCAAAATGCGATCTGTAGCTCCAGTTATAACTAAAATAGTAACCAAAGGTCAAACTGTCTGAATCTAGTCTTCTTCTCCCAATCCTTGTGTAATGGTCTTGGTTCCACCAACAAGCCCTTCTTGAACATGAATGAGATTAATCAAGGCTTGCTCTTTATATTACAAATCCTCTTGAAGTCCACCTTAGCCCATGTATCTTAAAGAAGTCCATTGAAAGCTTCTTTGAACTTCTTAGCCCTAAGGTCATTTGCATTTATATTGCCTCCCTATTCATATTCAGTATTAGTGGTCCAAACAAAATGACATCATTAACCTTCTAGTTCCCTTGCAAATATCATTTTGTGCCATTACTTTGTTTACAATGTTAGTGACCTGTTTCTATTTCATTTTTTTTGGTCTCTCCTTTTCTATACAAGGTTCACTTGTCTATTGCTAGAGTGAAGAAACCACTTTTCCTTTTTTTGAAATATTACTTACTATTATTGATGGTGTTTATATGATTTGAGTAGGCTTTCCCAAAACAAAGTTACGCACAACCAGTGACAGCATTGACTCTAGCTTAGTAGCCAGCCTCTATTCCACAGCCTTACTATGGGAGTTACTACTGAATTGGCAGGAATTTTCTTGCGTGTATCTTTCTTTTCCTTTATTCCCATCTCTTTGCCGAATCCACTCGTAACACTTGTGTTTATAACTTCTATTTCACTTATGTCTGCTGCATGATTTTTGAGCTTAGATTTATGTTTACTCAATGAAATCATGATTTCCCAGGTTGTCCATGGCGACTCAGTAGGATTTAGCTTGCGTGTTCAAATTCTGACAAGTGTTGTACGCCATTCTTTTAAAACTCGAACTGGCTGGCGAGTCGACCCTTTCATTTTCCTTGTTCCTACTTTGTTAGTTCAGTTTTTTATTGTTGCTTCTCCTATCTTTTTTATTAAAACTATCAGCGAATTTCTAGTATGGTGAAAGATCTTACCTCACTATCTTAGTGTCAGATGCCTCCATTTATTCTCTTGTTGCTTGATTGGTTTTTTATTCATTCACATTTAGAGACTGACAACTTTTCATTTCATTTCTTTTAAGTTGCCTTTGCTCGCCATTTTTTTAGGCTTGGCTCAATGCATTCTGTGCTACCTGATGCAATTTTTTTTCTTCCAAGGTAAATTCAGTTGCGTGCACCTGTTCTACTTTTCTACTTTCACCATTGTCGCTCTCTCTTTCATTGGTGCTGCATCTTCACTACATGATTATTATCTAGAGCACTACATGATTATTAATCGATAATTTATTTTGTTTGGTTTGTATGTTCCTCACATCTTATTTTGTCCATTTCTGTTACTCATGAAGCTTGGTATGAGTTTTTAAATTCTCACACGTCAACTCTGTTGTAGCTCTGATCTTGGACAAGTATGTGCTAGAGTTTGCTATAAGATTTTTTCTTTTTCATTATTAAAAAAATCTTTTTCAACACGATACGTGTTGCTCTTTTTCTTCTCTTTCGTATATCATTTGTGGATAACTTTTTTCCTTGTTACGTGTTCTGGATTTCCCTTTCCTTTTAACTAACCCTATATTCTTTTCTCCGTAGGTCTGCTTTTTTACTTGTTAGGTGTTATGTTTGGATATTGAGGTTCATAAGTCTTATCCATGTGTTTAACATTTCTTGTCTATTTGTTAGACAATCAAGATTAAGAATTGTTCCTCCTGTTACTTGTTCAAATTTTATTTGTTAATCTTCAGGTATATTGGGAATGTGTCTTGACGTTCTTCCTATCAGGGAAAATTGCAGAGAATCTGCTCAATTAACAACAAAGAAGGAATAACCAAAAATCATGGTTAAACCTCTGTCACCAACGGTCATATTTTGGAACCAAAATTGTGTAACTACTTATTGTAATAACTTAGTCTTATCATTACTGTTTACTTTGTTTCCTAAACAAAGTCCCATGAAGATGTATATATATTGCACATAATCAGTACTCAATAAATCATTAAGAAAACTGAGAATTATTGATTCAAACTTAGCCGTGTTTTTTTAAGTCTCTTTATGGTATTAGAGTAGTCAAATTCTGACAAATCACCAATCTAAAACACCATAATGTCATCATCCTCCGATCAAAACCCAAATTTCACTATCAATACCCAACCTTCTTCCACAACAGAAAAATCCCTCATTGCATTTAACATCACAACACAAATCAATGAAAAATTGACTCCTTCCACCTTTCCTTAATGGCATACTCAATTTGAAGCACTTTTTATTGGTTACGATCTAATCGATTACGTCAAAGGCACACTTCAGTGCCCCTCCTCCTCTGGCACAGCCAATGATGAGCTTCACTAGCTCTACTGGATCCGGTAGGACAAACTTATTTTAGTGCTATTCTAGCCTCCACATCACCATCGATCATGCCATTCATTGCTACGACAAAAACATCTCATGAAGCTTGGAAAAAGCTAAAAAACCTATATGCTAGCCGATCAAGAACTCGTGCTATGCAGTTAAAGGAGGAGCTCACCTTAATCTAGCGTGGGCATCGGACAATTACAGAGTATCTTCACACTGTGAAGGCCTTGGATGATGAAATAGCCATCATTGATCACTGAATTTCAGATGATGATCTAACTCTTGATGTATTGAATGGTCTAGGTTCAGAATTTTAGGAGATTGTAGCACCTATTTGAGCCAGGGAATCACCACTGACATTTGAAGAACTGCATGATCTATTGGCGGGACACGAGGCGTACCTAAGGCGCTTGGAAACAACAACACAACACCTGGTAGAATCTGCAAATTACACAAAGACGAAGCATCCCACTTACAGAGGAAATCAACAATGGTCCCTCAAACCAAATGACAACCACCGAGGGTCCCATGGTCCTAGCACAGGCAGAAACTATAGCAGCACTCAACGTGATGGACGTCATTTTAATTCAGGCAGATCCAAAAATTTCAATCGACGTTATCAACCCAAATGCCAGATTTGTGCCCAATTTGGTCATATTGAAAAGCACTGTTCTCAATTTCATCCACATAATGTTTCCATCAACTGTGCCATGACCTCTGCTGGAAAGAACAACACATGGTTACTTGATTCGACTGCTTCACATAATATCACAGGTGATCTTTCCAATTTATCTATTCATTCTGAATATGATGGAACTGATCAAGTAATGCTTGGTGATGGTACAGGTTTGGCAGTCTCACACATTGGCTCATTAAATTTAAAATCCCCTCGCTGCAACTTTACACTTCATGTAACCCTCTATGTTCCACATCGCAAAAAAATAATTTATGTTCATCACTTTACCAAACAAAATAATGTTTTTTTTGAACTTCACCCTTCATATTTTTTTGTGAAGGACGAGAACACGAGGGTGATATTACTAAAAGGAGCATGTAACAATGGCATTTAAATCTTTCCGGATTCAATGGTGATGCCCTAAAAAGTTGCTAATTTGCAGGGACAGACTTCCATTGCTGGATGGCACAAGCGTCTTGGGCATCCCTCCTTTAAAATTGTTAATCACCATATTAAGAAATTTTTGCTTCCCATTTCATCGCAAAAACATTTTTCAGCTTTATGTCATTCATGTTCCTTTAATAAAGCACATCAACAACCCTTTCGTAGCACAAGTCTTCAAAGTCATGCAGCTCTTGAACTGATTTACATGGATGTGTGGGGTCCAGCTAGTTATACTGGAATTGATGGTTCATGGTACTATATTATTTTTATGGATCACTATACAAAATATATTTGGTTCTATCCTATGGCAACTAAATCCAGTGTGTGTACTATTTTTCCATAGTTTAAATTTTTTGTTGAAATAAGTTTTCAAAAACAAATCAAAGCACTCTACTCAGACAATGGCGGTGAGTTTATTGCCTTAAAATCATACTGCTCAAGTCATGGCATAACCCACTATACCACTACCCTATACACTCCCCAACAAAATGCTGTCTATCCTATGGCAACTAAATCCAGTGTGTCTACTATTTTTCCACAGTTTAAATTTTTTGTTGAAATAAGTTTTCAAAAACAAATCAAAGCACTCTACTCAGACAATGGCGGTGAGTTTATTGCCTTAAAATCATACTGCTCAAGTCATGGCATAACCCACTATACCACTACCCTATACACTCCCCAACAAAATGGTGTCTCTGAACGGCGTCACCGTCACATTGTGGAAACGGGCCTTACTCTACTTCAAGATGCAAATCTTGACTTTTTATACTGGCCCTATGCCTTTCAAACAACATCTTACCTCATAAATCGACAACCCATACCACTCCTCCACAACAAATCACATTTTGAAGCTCTCTTTCACCAACACCCAAGTTATTTAAAGTTTAAGAATTTTGGTTGCCTTTGTTATCCTCTCACAAGACCCTATAATTAAAATAAAATGGAACCAAAATCTAAAGCATGCATCTTTCTTGGGTATTCCTCTACACAAAATGCATACAAATGTTTTGATCCTCATCTACAAAAATTCTTCATCTCTCGCCATGTATTGTTTGATGCAAATGGAGATCACTACAACCCCTCACAACCTCAGTCCAAACCTGTCAGCCAAACAAGTAACCAAATCACCCCCTTCACTTTGGTTTCCTGCAGATTGTTGCGCCACCACTAGGTATTTCCACACCATCAGCGTCATCATGGTCTTTGGAAGACTCCCCTTCCATCGCTGCATCCTCCCCAGGTAACTTCAATACCCCTGCATCCTCTCAACATTTGGACTCTCACTCCACTGATCTTCCCCATTGTCCAGCTTCCCCCCTCCCATCTCCCATTGTTCCATTCCCATTCCACCCTCAAATCCTCCTTCTCGCACACACAACATGACACCACGCTCCATGAACCAAATCTTTAGACCTAAACAAGTTCACACAGTAACCAAACACCCTCTCCCCCAGACCATTGAACCAACTTGTGTGAGTCAAGCCATTACCCATCCTCATTGGTGTGAGGCTATGTCACATGAACTCACTGCCCTCATGCAACATGGAACATAGGACCTAGAACCATTACCTCCAAACTATGCACCCGTGGGTTACAAGTGGGTCTTTCGAGTCAAAAGAAATACAGATGGCTCTATCAACAGATTCAAAGCACGCCTCGTTGCTATGGGTTTCCATCAACGACTGGGGGTTGATTTCAATGAGACATTCAGCCCTGTCATAAAACCATCTACTATAAGAGTTGTGTTGTCTGTTACAGTCATGCATGGCTGGGAATTATGTCAAATGGACGTCAATAATGCATTCCTTAATGGTGTTCTAACTGAATCTATCTTCTTGATGCTGCCTATAGGTTTCAAAGATTTGTTCAAACCTTACAATGTTTGCAGGTTGAATAAGGCTATCTATGGCCTCAAACAAGCACCTAGAGCTTGGTATTTAGCACTCAAACGTGATATACTTGAAATGGGATTTCAGAACTCCAAGGCCGACTCTTCTTTATTTATTTACAGCAATGACTCCAATATCTGCTACTTACTGGTTTATGTTGATGATCTTGTCATAACAGGGGACAATCCTTCTCTTGTGGCCACCTTCATTCATCAGCTGGGAGACATGTTTTCTCTCAAGGACATGGGCTCACTTCACTTCTTTTTGGGTGTTGAGGTTATTCCCACTAAGGTAGGTTTGTTCCTCACCCAACATAACTAAGTTCGTGAACTTCTAGATAAAAGCAACATGAGTGGTGCCAAAGATGTCTCCACGCCTCTGTCCACCTCACACCCACTTTAGCTGGTTGATGACACTGCTGCTGTGGATAACACAACATTTTGCCAAATTATGGGCAGCCTTCAATACCTCTCCTTGACAAGGCCAGACATCTCATTCGCCGCCAACAAACTCTCTCAATTTATGCACAAACCTACTATGAATCACTGGATAGCAACCAAACGGCTTCTACAATACTTAAAACATACCATTTTCTATGGTGTTCAGATTCACAGAGCTAGATCTTCAGTGCTGTAAACATACTCTGATGCTGATTGGGTTGGGAATGTGGATGACCGAACATCTACGTCTGCATACATCAGTTTTTTAGGCCCTAACCCCATTTCATGGACATCCAAGAAACAACGTGCAGTTGCATGCTCATCAATAGAGGCTAAATATCGAGCACTAGCCAATGAAGCCTCGTAAACAATGTGGCTCTCGACTCTCTTCAAGGAGCTTGCATTTCCAATACAAGACCCCCCTCTGCTGCTATGTGACAATCTTAGTGCCACGCACCTCAGCCTCAATCCAGTCAACCACTTGTGCATGAAACACATTCAAATTGATCTTCACTTTGTACATGACTTGGTGCAATAAGGTAGCCTTCGGGTCAGACATGTCCACACATAGGATCAACTTGATCATCTGTTAACTAAGCCCCTGTCCAAACAACGAACGACTATGTTACGTAACAAGATTGGTCTTGCCGATGGAAGCTCAATCTTGCGGGGGCGTATTATGGAAAATTGCAGAGAATCTGCTCAATTAACAACAGAGAAGGAATAACCAAAAATCATGGCTAAACCTTTGTCATTCACGGTCATATTTTGGAAATAAAATTGTGCAGCTACTTATTGTAATAACTTAGTCTTAGCATTACCGTTTACTATGTTTCCTAAACAGAGTCCCGTTAAGATGTATATATACTGCATATAATCAGTACTCAATCAATCAATAAGAAAACTGACGAGAATTATTGATTCAAACTTAGTTGTGTTTTCTTAAGTCTCTTTACTTCCAAATGTAGTAGTTTCTACAGGGTTTAGCTTATTAAAATGATTATTCCTTGAAGTTGTTCTATCTCTGTCTCTTGTTGAATTATCTTCATCCATTTGTGTGGGTATTCTTTGTGATATGTCACTACATTCTTCTGGTCAATTTGTTGAAGATTCTGGTCTATCCATTTTAATGTTTATTTCATAATCTGATTTACTAGTTATGTCATTGTCATGTTTTTGTTTTATATTTTGATATTCATCTACACCATTAGAAGTTTTTGTACTTGTTCTTCTGTGTCTATTTTAGACATTTTTATAATCTATTCTTCTAATGGTGTACTCATATTTAGATTATATGTTTTCCTTTGTCTAAGGTCTTTTTCCCGTATCCTATTAGGGGTGGTCCTTGTAGATTACTATAATCTGGATGATTTGAATATTCAGTATATTCATTTGTTTTGGTTGTGCTTTTAAGTGTATTCTTGTATCTTTCAAAACATTCACATTTGTCCATTTTTGTTTTTAAGGAATTGAATTCTTCTATAATTTGTTTTCCAAAGATTATTGTGGATTTTTCTATGAGATCTATAATTTGTGTATGGGGAAATGAACTACTTGATGTAGGTTTTTGTAGTTGATTTATTTGTATTTGTATTTCTTGTAGTATTTGGAATATGTCTTTTAATTTATCGGTTATATTGTCTTTATTGCTCATAACTTTCGTTGATAGTGTTAACAATATCTCGATTTGTTTTAGTTGTTCTTTGATTTCTTTATTTTCATGTGTGACTGTATTTATTTTGTCTCTTGAGATGATAGTTTTGTTTTGGTCTAAAAGTTGTGAGATTCTGTCATTAATTTGGGTAAAATGATCTATGGTTGGATTATTGTTTTGTATTTTCTTAGCCAATCTGTCAATTGTTTTTTCTAAATTTTGTGTTCATGTGATATTGTGTAATTATTTTAAGATATCTTCTTTTTCTTTTTGTATTAAGGTTTTGATTTCTACATTTTGTCGTATGATTTCTGTTTTTATTAGTTCTTTTGCTTCGAGGGAAAAATGTTCACTAAGTGGTCTTAATTCTTTGAAGTAAGGTTGTAGTCCTAATTTTTCTCAAATAAAGTTTGTTCTTATGAGGATGCGACTGGTAATACTATTGATGTTGTTGCATAAAGATACTAGGGTTGCTATTCCTTGTCCCCAACCTCCAAATAAATATTTTTGGCTATCTTCATTGTCATATTTCTTAAGATATATTGGTTTGTTTTTGTAATATATTCTCGGGTTATGATAATTTATCTCGTGATGGCTCATGATATAATTTGATTGCTATTTTTTTTGCTTTTAATTCATTAATTTCTCTTTGTAGTCGTGTTTTGTCTTGGCTATTTCTTGCATTGTTTGATTATGGTTTTTCTTTTTCCTTTTGTTTAGTCATTATTATTCCTTTTGAATTTATAATTATGGGTTCATTAGTTTTGATTTTTCCTATTTCTAAAAATGGTTTTGGGTTTGAGTCACATGAAAGAAGGAAAGCCTATAGTCGAATCCCTAGATAAGGGATAAAGGAGCCTTGTTACTTGGATGAGATAAGCAAATGCATCTTAAAAGAGCTAACATGGGTGAGCAATTTCACTTTAGATGTCTATTAAGTTTTAACGATTCTACTTATATAAGCATTGTTGCTTTCCAAGGAGAAGGTTGTTAGAAAATAATATAAATAATCATATCTTGGGGTCTCATTTAACAGCGTAAGCATTTAGGTGAGATGATTTCTTAACATGGTATCAGAACTTTGTTGACCTAGCAATCACAAGTTCGATTCTCATCACCCTCATTCTATTTGATAAAAATTAAACACAAGGTAGCGTGATTCCTTATAAGCTTCAAGGTCAAAGAGCTTTCACTTGAGGGAGTATATTAGAGAATAATAAAAATCATTTCTTGAGGCCTTATTTAATAGTTTAAATTTTTGGGTGAAATGGTTTCTTGACAAGTATCGGAGTCTTGTTGACCTGATGGTTACGAGTTTGAATCTTGTCACTCTCATTTTATTTGATAAAAATTAATCACAAGGTGGTGTGGATATGTGCAAGTTTTTAAACTCAAAGGGCTTTTATTTGAGAACATTTATTAGGGTATAATATAAATCATATCTTGAGACCTCACTTAACAACTTAAATTTTTAGGTGAAATGATTTCTTGATGGTTGGCATTATACTACATTTCTGAAAAAAGTCACATGTGGAAGTAGATTCCATCATGCATGTTAAATTATACTTTATTGTGGCATCGTCATTGTTGTTTCATAAGATCTTTTACTGCTGCTGAAATTACAAAGATAACACATCTTAACGTTTTCCTTTTTAAGTGACCAGGAGCTATAATTTATCGTAGCTAAGACATATGCATTTGGAAATTACATACACTATTGTTTATGTTACTTGTTCCTTGCTCTTTAGTTTACTTTTCAATGAGTTCAATTCAATCTCTGTGTATGCCTTGTTGATGCCTACAAAACTTCCGTTGGATGCTGTAGAGCTTGCGAGGTTTAAGATCCAAAACCTAAGGTTTTCAGGTCTCAAGGATAGCCTAGTAAAAGCAAACTTTATTTGCACCAGTGATTGGTCATATAACTTCGAGCTGGCAATTAATTTTAACTTAGATTGGGAATTAAGGGATTTGTAAGAACCCATCTTTGTTTATTAATCACATATGGGGCTTTGCATTTGAGATTTCCTTGGGATTTATTTGAATGATATTGTCATGAACTGGAAAAGGAGGAGTTGAAGACTAACAGGGGGAACTGAAACTAGATTTGAAATTTAAATTCATGTAAACAAACGATTGTGTTTTGTGCAGCCTCAATTTAAATTCCCTTAGCTTGCTGGCAAGGTCACATGAGTGATGCCACGCTGGAGATTTTTATTCTGCCTTTAAATTCTCTAATGTTGGTACAGAATGGACAACAAGAAATATAATAGAATTAAGAGATTCTTTCATTTGTCCTTTCTCTCCCTCACGCATTGAACGTGAATTCTTCCTTCATTCCCCTTAATCATCTTCTTCCCTGTCAGAATTGCAGCAAAGTGGTATCAAAGCAAAACGTCTTTGGATTTAACACAAAAAAAATGGCACTAGAAACCAGATCCCAAGACATAAGGAGAATGGAGGATTCTGTGGAAGTTGCTAATCAAAGAGTCAATGGAATAGAGATCAAATTGCATGCTCAATTAGATGACCTAGCACAACATAAGGCTATGCTGAAGGAAATGGCAACTCAACAAATTTCCATTAAACAAACACTGCGAACCTTAGCTGGTGAGGCAAGTTCTCACAAAGCATTCGAGTTCCCCAACATGCTGCTTCAACCAACAACCAGGACTAGGTAGGAGAAGGTTCACAACCTAACTACAGGTCACGTAGGCCTAGAAGAGACTTCCCTACCTTCGAAAGGGAAGAAGCGCACAAATGGTTGTACAAATGCAATCAGTATTTTGACTTGGAAGAAATACCTGAAGCTGACAAGTTGAAATTAGCTTCGTATTATTTGGATGGCATGGCACTCTACTGGCATCAGAATTACACCAGAAAGCTGGAGGGACAAGATGTTACATGGTCAGAGCATGTGGATGCCTTGTGCTGTCGATTTGGAGGTCAAAGAGATCCATTAGAGGAGCTCACCGAACACAAGTAGGAAGGTGACCTAGAAGGTTATATCAAGGACCTTGACATGTTGTGGAACAGAGCACAAATCTCCGAGAAATAGGCCTTGGTGTTCTTCCTAGGAGGGTTGGAGATAGAGATTAAGAACCTGGTAAAGATGTTTGAACCTAAATCCCTCAAACAAGCCTATAACTTAGCTAGGCTGGACAACAATACCCTTCCCACTAAAAGGTGACTCCCCATTACCCAAAATCACAAGCAAATTTGAATCCTAACTCACAGCCTGCGAAGTTAAATTACTCACCAAACACTCACCAAACAAACCTCAATCCTTCGAAACTACCCTCACTAGCCTTACTGCCTACTCCTACAAACTTTCCCCTCAACCACCATAAACCTACTAAACCAATCAGGATCAAAGAAATGGATGACATAAGGGCCAAGGGTCTATGTTTTTGGTGTGATGAGAGGTTTGTACCAGGGCATAGCTACAGGAACCGCAAGCTATACTCATTATGCATAGTAAAGGATGATGGAGACAACCTGGAGGAGGAACCAATGGAGACCATGACTGTAGAGGCTCTCACCCCCCATTTATCACTCCAGACAATCCACGACATAGTAGGGTGTCAAACCATTAAGGTATGGGGGAAGATAGCCAGATGTCCCATATTTATTCTCATTGATTCTAGTAGCACTCATAATTTCCTCAATGCTGAGTTAGTTGACAAGCTGGAATGTCCCATAACTCTAATCAAACCCATGGAAGTTGAGGCAGCTAATGGTGGCACCATGTTGTTCACTATAGTGTGTAAGAACCTGCAATGGAAGATGCAAGGTGTTCAATTTCAGGCAGATGTTTTTGTAATGCAATTGCAAAATTACGATATGGTTATAGGCATTCAATGGTTGAAGCTACTAGGTAACGTGTTGTCTAACTATGAAGAGAGATGAGCATCCTTTTGGTGGCAGAATAAGGAGGTTACTCTAAGGGGGGGAAATCCTAAGTTGGCTCAATCCATACAATTAGAAGAATTAAATGGATTGCTGAGCACTAAAGCCTTACTGTTAGAGGTTAGGCTCTGTAGTTTAAGAGTGGTGGAAGGGACTGACTGGGAACAACCAGCTTCTGAGGTACCCCAGGCTTTCGAGGACTCAGAGGAATCAACCTTACAGGCCCTACTGTCAGCCTATCCATTCATTTTTTGTGAACCAAAAAGCTTGCCCCAAGCTAGGAGGCACGATCATAAAATACCCTTGAAAGATGAGAATCAAACTATCTACTTGAGGTCTTATAAGTATTCAGGTTTACAGAAGGACACTCTAGAGACCCTAGTGGTAGAGATGCTAGAGGTGGGCATAGTGCAACCCAATAATAGTCCTTTTGCTTCTCTAGTAGTCTTTGTGAAGAAGAAGGATCAGACATGGAGATTCTGTGTCGATTATCGAGCCCTCAACAAAATCACTATCAAAGGTAAGTACTCCATTCCTATAATTGATGAATTGTTAGAAGAACTAGAAGGGGCCGCCATTTTTTCTAAAATTGATCTAAGGGCAAGTTACCATCAAATCCGAATGGTTTCAGAGGATGTTTTTAAAACAGCCTTTAGGACACACAATGGCCATTATGACTTCCTAGTCATGCCTTTAGGCCTATCCAATGCATCGGCCACCTTCCAAAGTCTAATGAATAATATATTTCGGGACTATTTGAGAAAATTCATTTTGGTTTTCTTTGACAATATACTAATCTATAGCAAAAGCATGGCCGACCACCTACTCCATCTTAGGTTGGTCTTTGACATATTACATGCTCATAAATTGGTGACCAAGAAAAAGTAAGTGTGTGTTTGCTACAAGACAAATGGAATACCTAGGTCATGTAATTACCAATGAAGGGGTGGCAACAGACCTAAGCAAAGTCATACGTATCTTATAGTGGCCAATACCTATAACTATCAAGCAACATAGAGGTTTCTTGGGGTTAACAGGTTATTATAGGAGATTTGTGCAAGGATATGGAGCTATTTGCAAACCACTTACTCAGTTATTAAAAAAGGATTCCTTTATATGGACTGAATCAGCCACCCAAGCCTTCAATCAGCTCAAGCACGCAATGTCCCAACCCCTTGTGTTAGCTCTGCCTAATTTTGAGAAAACCTTTATAGTAGAGATAGATGCTTCAGGAGTGGGTATAGGGGCGATTTTTATGCAGGAAGGACATCCCATCGCCTTTGTGAGCAAGGCATTAGGACCTCAACAATTGGACTTATCAACTTACAAAAGGGAATTACTAGCTATTGTCTATGCTATCACAAAGTGGAAACACTACCTATAGGGAAAAAGGTTTCTCATCAGAACAGACCACTCCAGCCTGAAGTTCCTGCTAACTCAAAAGGCTACTTATGTTACACAATAGATATGACTAACTAAGCTTTTGGGTTTTGATTATGAAATTTAATACATGAAGGGAAAAGACAACCTAGATACAGACGCCCTTTCTAGGGTTTCTCACCAGGAGTTGAGTGCCTTAAACCTTTCTTCAATAACCACCTGAAAACTTGGGAAGCTGATCAGCACCTGAAAAAGCTTATGGCAGAATTGAACAGGGCCAATAAATCACATCCCCATTACTTGTGGGTAAATGACACTCTCATCCAAAAAGGGAAGGTGGTACTGGGACAAGACCCAAACTTGCAGAACAAACTTATCAATCTCTATCATGACTCTGTAGTAGGGGGACACTCAGAAGCTACGGTTACTTCAAAAAGAGTGGGGCAAGTGTTCTATTGGAAGAAGCTCTAAAAGCTAGTAAGGCAATATGTTAGAGAATGCTCAATTTGTCAACAAAACAAGGGTGAAAATGTTAAGTCCCCTAGCCTGCTACAACCATTACTCGTGCCCTATGCCCCTTTCATAGATATTAGCATGGACTTCATAGACGGGCTACCTAAGTCAAAAGGAAAAGAAGTCATCCTGGTGGTGGTCGATAGGTTCAGCAAATATGCCCACCTGATGGCCTTAGCACACCCCTACTCTTCCATCATAGTAGCTAAGGCTTTTATGGAAAATGTTTACAAGCTGCATGGGATGCCAACATCAATTGTAAGTGACAGTGGCGGTGTCTTCCTCAGGCAGTTTTGGAAGGAATTGTTCCAACAGCAGGGTGTCAACTTGCAGTATTCCACTGCCTATCACCCACAATCGGATGGAAAAACAGAGGTGGTCAAAAAGTGTACAGAAGGGTACCTAAGGTGCATGACAGGCACCATCCCTACACAATGGGGATGTTGGCTGAGTTCCTACGAATGGTGGTACAATACAAACTATCACACAACTACAAAGAAGACACCATACGAGATACTATACGGCATGGTGCCTCCAATTAACATTCCCTAGACACCTAAAGACTCCCCCGTAGAGACTGTGGACCAATATTTGACTCAAAGGGAAGGAATGTTCAAGCTCATAAGGAGTAACTTACTGAGGTCCCAAAACAAAATGACCCAACAAGCAAACAAGAAAAGGAGTGAAAGAGTGTTCTCTGTGGGTGACTTAGTTTATCTAAAATTATAGCCATACAGACAACAATCAGTTCACAAGTGAGCATCCTACAAACTGTCAGCTAAGTATTACGGGCCCCATACAATCATCAAGAAAATTGGGACAGTTGCCTATAAAGTACAATTACCTGCAGCGACAATGATACACCCATTATTTCATGTGTCTCAGTTGAAGAAACATGTGGGAAACCATGTGGTGCACTCTAACCTCCCAATTGCTGCGGGAAAACCCCTGCTACAACCACAAAACATGTGGGAAACCACAAAATGTCTCTCATCTTGATACTCCAATGGACCTTGCAATTTTGATTTGGTGGAAACATTTAAAACCAATGCATTCATTGTCTCTTTCAATGTCTTTGTCTTAGACCGAGTCACTAGATCATTTGGAAAATGTAATGAGTCCTTATTAGTATTTCTGAGCTGGTCCACATCATTAGCTGATGTATATCATTCTTGCTTTCCCTATTTATGCAGGGATCATGACTATAATAGAGAATATGACAGAGAGTATGATATGGAGTACGGACATTGAAGAGAGAGACATAGGGACCAAGACAGGGATCGTGATCACTTGAGATATGAAAGAGATAATGGAGCTTTTAATTAGGATGAGTATGATGCCTGAAATACATAGTTGGAAATATTAAAGTGCCTTAGGTTGTGTCTTAGCCAACCTTTCTATTTATATACATTGCAACAGCACGCACACACAATAGTTACTATATAGATTACAATAGGGAAATAATCATATACATGCTATACATTCTGTAATATGCCCCTCAAGCTGAGGGTGGGGGATCAACCCGGAGCTTGAACCTAAAAGCATTAAAGGACGTAGTAGGAAGTGGTTTAGTGAGACATCAGCAAGTTGATCCCATGAAGGAACAAACCGAATCTAAATATCTTTCTTGGCAACTCGGTCACGTACAAAATGATAATCCACTTCAACATGTTTAGTACGAGCATGAAAAATAGGATTTGTTGAGAGATAGGTTGCACCAAGATTATCACCCAAATGGTGGGAGCAGAAACTGAGGGTACCTGCAAATCAGCAAGGGCTTTATACTTAGCTTCAGTATAGGAGCGAGCAATTGTGCGTTGCTTGCCAGATTTCCAAGAAATTGGTGTCTTACCAAAAAAGACAGGATAGCCCCCTGTAGACTTGTGATCATCAATACTACCAGCCTAATCAGCATCCGTAAAGCCATGCAGAGCAAAGGAGGAGCTCCGAGTGATAAGAAAACCATAAGATGTTGTACCTTTCAAATATCGTAGAATACGCTTAACAACGACCCAATAAGAATCTGTAGGAGCATGCATAAACTGACAAACCTTGTTAACAACAAAACATATATCTAGACGAGTGAAGGTAAGATATTGAAGTGCACCTATGATTTAACAAAATCATGTAGGATCAGAGAATGATTGATTCGGTAATAAGGTGACTTTCGAAGGGGAGACTGGAGTATCAACGGGTTTGCAGGAAGACATACCAGCTCAGGTGAGGATGTCAAGGATATATTTATGTTGACGCAGCATTAAACCCAAAGCAGTAGACTGAACATCAACACCCAGAAAAGAAGTGAACATCACCTAAATCATGAAGCTTGAATTCAGAGCTTAGTAGCTGTATTAGATGATGAACCATAGCAGAGTCGCTACCCGTAAGAAGAATATCATCAACATACACTAGGAGATAGAAGATATGAGTACCATTAGACAAGATGAACATAGAGGTGTCAACCTTCGAAGCCTAGAAGCCAATGGAGAGAGTAGAAAATCACTTAGATGAGTGTACCATGCTCTAGTGCCTGTTTTAAACCATACAATGATTTGTGCAATCTACCGACATGAGATGGAAGAGAAGAGTCAACAAATCCTGAAGGTTGTTTCATGTAAACCTCTTTAGTAAGAACTCCATTGAGTAATGCATTATGAATATCAAGTTGATGAATCTTCCAATTTCACGAAACTGCAATAGAGAAAACCAATCACACAGTGGCCCTCTTAATACCTGGGCTAAAATTTTCAGAATAATCAATGCTTTCCTAGTGGGTAAAACCTCTAGCAACGAGACGCGAGCGCTCAATACTACCATCAGCATGACATTTGATCTGATATACCCATCTACTACCAACACATTCATCGAGTGATGAAATGGAACTAGAGACCAAGTGCGATTAGAGCCAAACTGCATACCTGTTAGCATCAGAGAAAACAAAGGGCTCAAAAGTGGGAGAATATAGTACCCGGGTGGATTTAGAGGTGGCGGCAGCAGAAGCAACTAGATTTGCTGTCTTCGGCTGTCGCGGTCTAAGAATCATAGAATGTCTACTGCTTGCTGGTGGAGATACAGGAGAAGATAGCGGAATTGAGGGGGCCTGTGGCAGCTGATAAGAGGATAGATCAACCATTAGTTGCAAGCCAGCTGGAGCGGATGATGAAGAAGTAGCCGCAAGAGTAGAGTTGTCAACCAAGGAGGGGCTGGAAGTAGAGACCAAAGCTAGACTGGAAGGTGCCCCAGGACCATGAGGAGATGATACCAAGGGATGAACTGAACCTGTATCATAAGGGTTAGATAAACAAGCATGGGATGATGGCCATGGAATGGGTGGAGGCTGTGGTCGAGTGGCTGTTTACAGTGGGAAGGTTAAGGGCTGGGTGGTGTTTGGGTGGCTGGGTAGTGGTGTATGATTTAGCAGATTGGGGAGTGTGATAGTAGTTGGTTGGGTGGGAGTGGGGGTCATGTGCGAAACCTTTGCAATATGTTCAGAATTATCAAAAGGAAACATATGTTCATGAAAGCGGACATGACGAGAAATATAAATGCGGTGAGATGCAATGTCAAAACATCGACAACCAAGATGCGAGGAACTATAACCAAAGAAGACACATGGAAAGGAACAAGATTCCAATTTATGATTATTATATGGACGTACAAAGGGAAAACAAAGACACCTAAAAGTACGCAAAAAATGATAATCAGGAGACCGTTGCAATAGGCAATCAAATGGAGAACGATGAGAAAGAATAGGAGTAGGCATGCAATTTATTAGATAAACAACAGTCTCAAAAGCATAATTCCAAAATAAAAAAGATGCTTTACACTGCCCTAAGAGAGTGAGACCTGTTTCTACATTATGCTTATGACGACGTTCAACGATGCCATTTTGTTCATGAGTGTGGGGACAAATCAGACGATGTTGAATACCAATGGTCTGAAAAAATGTGGACAATTTTTAGTATTCACTGCCCCAATCAGTTTGAACAGATTTTATTTTTAATGAAAATTGACGTTCGATGAGGGTTTGAAACTGATGAATACTAAGTAAACATCAGACTTGGTGACAAGAGGATAATACCACACATATTTAGTATAAGAATCAATAAATATAACTAAATAACGATAGCCATCAAAAGAAAAGAGGGGAGTGGTACTCCATACATCGCTAAAAATCAATTCAAGCGGAGCAAAAGTTTTGTGACCCGTAGGTCCTAAAGACAAACGCGATGATTTTTCTAAAGGACAACTTTGACATTGAAAATTAAAACGTTTGTTGTTACAAATGATTTTATTTTTTTAAACTAACAGTTGAAAAATACGTGAAGTAGGATGACCTAGTCGATGATGCCATAAATCCACAGAGGCAGAAGTGCAAGGAGACCAAAAAGCTTGAGGAAAGGACTTGACGAAAGACCAGGTCAAGGCATAGAGACCATCTTTACTCTGACCAGAGAGAAGTACTTCATGGGTGTTGAGATCCTTGACATAAAACACACGAGTGTGAAATTCAAAATAGACATTATTATCAAGGCAAAATTTCTGAACAGAAAGCAAGGATTTCGTAATTGTAGGAACATGAAGGACATTAGATAAAATGAAACAGTGATGTGGTGTATATATTTTTGTATGACTGAGATGAGATATAGGGAGGCCCTTACAATCACAAACATGCAAATTATCACTACCAAGATACGGTTCGGAAGTGGTCAAAGTGGCAAGATCATGTGTGACGTGTTGATTTGCACCGATATCCGAAAACCAATCAACAAAACCGGTTGAGGAGAGATTGCACTGCACCATATTGGCAGTAGATTGTTGGCCATAACCTAATTGTTGGCCATAACTTCGCTACTGGAATTGAGGACAATGGGGAGCTGTATGACCGAAAGCTTGATAGAGTTGGTAGCGTGGATTTTGCCCCCTATTGCACTACCAAGTGCCCTACCATGAGCTTTGAAAGTTGTTATGATCAGGTCTGAAACAGCCCCTATTGCTGCTGGACTAGTTGGGATGCCAGCCACCATTGCAATGGCCTCTGCTGCGACCAGAATTTCCAAAGTGCTGGCCTTGTGCAACCATAGCAGACAGTGGAGTTGGCAGCAGAGGAGCATGGATGACAGCTAAAGATTTGTGCAGAAATTCATGTGTGAGGAGGTGGTTGTGAAATTCTGCATATGCTAGGGGTTCTACCTTGGTAATGAGGCTTGTAACTAAGTCTTTAAATTGTCCCTGCAGACAACGAAACACATACAAATTAAAATCTGCAAGAGATATTGGCCTTCCAGCAGCAGCTAGTTCATCAAACAACACTTTAGCCTTTTGCATAAATTGAAAGATAGATTCATCACCTTGTCGAAGCTCCTGAAGGTGCCATTGAAAGAGAGCCATGAAGCTAAATAATATGGGAATTGGAGGTGGAGGCAAGAGCTTGCTCAAGGGTGCGCCAAGCTAAACATGAACTTTGGCAGCCAGCAATGATGTGCCGAACTTCCATGGATAGAGAGGAAAGAAGGGTACTTAGAATGAGTTGGTCTTGTTGTTTCAGCGAAGAAAGAACTTATTTATGTGAAGAGAGACACCGTCTTCAGCAAGAACATGTGGAGGTGGACATATGTTAGAACCATCCACAAAGCCAAAAACTCCTTGGCCTAGGAGATATGGCAGCATCTGCATACGCCAATACAAATAATTTATATTTGTTAATTTAGAGAGATAACTTGATGAGTGTGAGAAACAGAGATAATGCTTGCGGCAGCTACATCAGATGTGTGCTGCAAGAGCTGATTTGTATTGTAGAGTTGAAGAGAGGTTGTTTACCACCCATGGTAGAGGAGAGACCAGGCTGTGAGGCAGAGGAGAACAGGGGAGCCGTTGCAGGGGAGGAAATCTGCACTACCAGAGAAGAAGGCTAGACTGCTGGTGTTGTAGATGAGGAAGATGTATTTGGCGACTGTTCCATTTGAAAGGAGAGGCTGGGAGAAAAGTTAGAGAAAAGTAGGTTAATTGTTTTATGCTCTAATACCAAGTTGGAAATAATAAAGTGGCTTAGGTTGTGCCGTACCTAACGTTTCTATTTATATACATTACAGCAGCACGCACACAATAGTTACTGTATAGATTACAATAGGGAAATAATCTTATACATGCTATACATTTTGTAATATACACCGATTTTATACTTCAAATTGAATTAGCAAAATAAAAGATTGACGATTTGGTCGTGAAGTCAGATTACTTATCCATCGCATTATACTAGAAAGTACAAATGAAGTGCTATGAATGCCATCATACTATACTATATAACTATCAATACTTAGCATAACAAAGTTTTGATGTGCGTCCATAACAATTAACATGCAACCAATCTGGTAATTTAATCACTGAACATCTGATGTTGAATCCAAGAAGTCAATTAAACCTAAGGAAAGAACAAATTGATTTCCCAATCTTTACAACAAAGCACCTCATGCATCAAAATTCCTAAGCAAGTTGTTGCTTCTGTTCTTTCTTTCGGTCCGGGTATCAGACATGCCAACCGCCAAGGAGCTTATGGTGTCATCCATTACCAGTGTTGATTTTACCTCTAAAGAAGTCCAGAGTAGTGCACTTGCTGAAAGAGCTCGAGAAAGGAAATGACACTCTCAGGAAAAGAATTGTGTTTAGAAAGAATTACCATTTTCAGTGATAGCTGATGCCACAACGTCATCTATATCTCATGAATTCCCAATGCACGTGGTGCATCCATAACCAACAATATGAAACCCTAGCTGATTCAGATATTTCTGTAATCCACTGCAAGGAAGTTCCAAAGTGACTACTCTCTCTTGTCTAGGAGCTTAGCTAGATACTCCAACTATTCTTGTTCCATTAATTAAGTTGCAACTATTGGTGTCTTAATTAAGTTGAGCCCCATTTGACTGTCTCATTGCTTCAAACACTTCTGATTACTTGTCGAGGACTAAAACCCTCCTGATGATTTGTCGATTCCCCTCTCTTGAAGTGAGCTGATGTCACTAGTACATAAGTAGCAGCGATATTTATCATCAAGGGGGCCAGTTGGGCTATACAAGGGTAAACCAATTGGTCTGATATCAAATCATAACGATCCAAATTCTGGAATAGCATATACAAGAAATTAAAATTTTCAGGTATTTTTTTTTAATTTGCTTCAAAATTACTATTGAAATTTCAACAAAATTTCTCCTATATTAGAAGATCCCAAATTATCAACTAAATCAAAATCTCCTTCCAAATTTATAATTTCATGATCTTAGCTAACATCTTAGACCCTAACAACTAAACATCGTTAGTTTAACACCTTACATCCGATATCAAAAAGTAAAATTTATGGAAATAATAATAAGGCATAATAGAAGATTTATAGAATATCTTCACATAAACCATATCAATATAATCACATCATATAATTACAATTCAAGTAAAAGTCTAAATTCGACAAACAACATGCATAGATAATGGTTATTTAAAATTTTAAACATCAATTTAAGTCATGCATCCAATCTACAAAATTATATTACATATTCGAGTTCATGGAAAATAAGTGTCTCGAATTGCAAAATTAATTTTCTTATGACTAATAACAAAATTTTCACCAATTAAACTCTGCTCGTGGTGTGAACCTAATGTACATGAAAATGACAAATAACATGCATACATAAATATATACCAAGGTAAATAGAAAAGCTTTCAAATACAAAAAGAAAGATAAAATTATGACTTCACTAGCATTTCACTTGACACATGTAATTTATCATAATCCTTCTATTATATTCATGTCCTAACCGATTTACTGCAAAAAACTTCCACTTGATAACGCTAGCTCATTTCCAATTCTTTAAAATAATAATCATTATTAATAAATTTAATCTACTTCAAAGGTTTTTCCATATCATTCATACTAAGTAAATACATTAACAAGTTGATATCAATATGACCAATAGATATCACTAACTACTCTTTTTCTAGGAATAGTTAATCAACTATTACTCACATCTAATTACATTTTATTTTGTTAATGTTAGAAAACTTGACATTATTAACTTTCCGATCTAGAATAGTTAATCACACTTGAAATGTTTATCGATATCAATGTATCTCATTAATATCATTAATTATTCTTAACTCAAAATAATTAATCCATTTATTTCTCTTCCTAACCAAATTCCTATGAAATCTCTCCTTAATCCTTTCTTTTCTTATTTCTAGTATTTGTTTGGTGTAAATTTAAGCTCCAATGATATTTTTTTTCTTCCCCCCCTCTTTTCTCTCTCCTCAAGTTTGTTTCTTTTTAATTTTGCTATGGAGTAGTTTTTAATTCTGGGATTTTTGATGTAGCCTAGCTATGAATATGTGAACAATTTTTTTGTTTGAATTAATCTAGTACTTATTATGTGTTTCATTCTATGCTTAATACTTGTATACGTTTGATCACCGTTTGCATGATTTGGGATTCAATTTGAGACTGAGAAGTGATAATTGTTTCAGCCATTGTTTGAAATACCATAAGAAATCTTTAGGATAGAAATATCTATGGAACTTGTGTAATCGTGCAAGGTTTTATCATTCTTAATGTATTTTGATGAGTTTTAGAGTTTTCACTAAGAGGTAGAAAGTTTGCTTGCTAAAATAATTCACTGATGCTCGAGAGATTAGTGATTAAATTAGTAAAACTTGATTATCAACAATAAGAAGGAAATTTTGAGAGGATTAATTCAATTGAGAAAATTCATATAAGATTAGTTACGGTGGAATAAAAAAAACATAGGATCCGTTAAACTTGATTTGAACACTAAATTTTTTGCTTGTTTGTTTTAATTCTTCTTAGTTTTGAATTTTGGTACTTATTGATAATTTGTGCAAATCCTCGTGGGAAGATACTCTACTCATCACTTTATTACTTGTTACGATTCGTGCACTTGCCATTTCTACCAACAATGGCCTTCTCATAACATCTCTAGGTGTATTCTCGGAAAAATTCTTTTACTTCTTTTTTCCACTACCAGTAAGCTTGACCTATCTAAAACAATGTCCATGTTGAACTTGTATTTACTCATAAAAGCATCAACCAAATCTTTCCACCATCTAATATTGGTATAATTTGGTCTTCTATACTAAGTTAACTCGGCATCACTTAGACTATCTTGAAAAAAGTGAATCAATAACTTCTCATCATGCACCACTTCACTATCTCATTACAATATGCTTTTATGTGAGTTATTGGAAATTAGGTAATAGTGTATTGTATGAACTCTAGTACTCTAAACTTCTTTAGCACCATGACCAAGCACATTTTGGTAGCTTTTATTGATCATCCCTTCAATCACCCATATCCTCTCCTCAAGGGAAGTTAGCTTACCTAAATCATTTTTTTCCACCATATTTTTCCTTATAAGTTTCTCAACAATCAAATCTATAATGTGTGGCACTCTCACCATAGATGCAGGCTTGGAAAATAGATGTGGGCAATAAATTATGATTCGAATGCACCTATTATATTTTATGGAATTATTGGAGTAGATGCATATTGAGTAGCAATCACAGAATTAGTTGAGGGTCCTTTTCCTGACTAGGACCTTTTCTTAAGTAGGCTAGTGATTCTAGTGATGATGTCTTTCATGGTTTTTATTTTCCTTTTAATACTAAGTTTCCAGTTGAGCCTTTTCTTCATTTTTTTTTGTATGTTCTACTTCTTAAGGGACCTACCTACTCAATCTTGTGAGTATGAATATATAACAGTTCAAGTATATTTGTTTAAAATACATGAGTATAGTACGTTAAAAAACATATATTAGATATGGATTCATCTTTTAGGGGTGACTACATATATTAGATATGGATTCATCTTTTAGGGGTGACTACATATATTAGATATGGATTCATCTTTTAGGGGTGATATAGTCATCATTGATGCATGATGGGTAAAAATATTTATGTTATTGTAGTGATGCCAAGAGAGTATAGACCTAACTCCTGTCTCAATTAGACTCTTATGCACATATAATTTGGATGAAAAGATGAGTCTCAAACCTTTTATTGATCATAAAAAGAAGCTCTTACATTTCTCATTAAATATTAATTTTAGATATTCATTTCATTGTAGAAAAGGCTTCAAATTTCGGTCTTATTGATGTACTTTAATAATTTGCAATGTACCCTCCTACCCGGTGAGCCTCATGATGTTGAAGTCTTCGAGCTTACAAGGTAACTCAATCTATATGTGAAGCTTGAGAATAAAGTATACAAAGAGGTGGAGGTTTATAATAATTTAAAATGTTGTTATAATACAAAATTTATGCAAAAAAAGAAAAAGGAAACAAAAGGGGCTGAAATATATAAAAAAAAAGGGAGAAAGATGGGGCCAAAATGGAATTAAGAAGAGATGGGACTATAAATACCAATCCCTTCTCTCATGCATGGCCAACTGGTAACTAGAAGAAGGAGAGGGGGGGAGAATTTTAGATTTTTCCTTCATGAAACTAGGAGTAAACACCTAAAATTAGTAAACCCATATAAGCCTTGGAATTACAAAGTGGGGGAACACAATCGAGTGGAGATTTGACAAGAAGAAAAGCGAAGAATTGGGGAAGAAAAGAGGGAGAAGAGTGGTTGGCTATATTCAAGGAGAAGAAGGCTAAGATTCTTCTAAACTTTGTGAAGTAAAGTTTAGATTCCATCCAAGTAAGGAGTTCTAACTCTAATTTCTATGAAATTAACTTCAATTTGATTAGAAGTTCATGATTTTTCTTGAATTGGGAATTAGGGCTCTTTAACACAAAATGTTGGGAAAATGCAGAAATGAGTGAGATTAAATGGACTAGAATAATCTAAATACCTTGAAGAAGAAGAAGAAATGAGTGCATAAATAAGAGGAAGGGAACTCTTGGTTCCCTTGGACATGTCTCGGCTAAGATATTGTAGAGAGGGAATGAGGACTTATGAGTTTGTTTAACTAATTAAGTTGGTATAAATGACCTTAAGAGGATATAAATGAAAAGGGTTTACATGAATAAAGGGAAGGCATGGTTGTGACTAATGAGAAGCATGGATTGAAGATGAATTGGAGAAAGTTTCTCCAATAGCAAAACATGGCAGATTCATTGCCCTGTTTCCTAAGGGAATTTGGACCTGAAAACTACAAAATTCAGGAGGGTCCCTTCATAGAAGTTGTATCTGGAAGTGTTATCTTTCCAACAAGTCTGGCCCCGTTTAATTTGGAGTCCTGGAACTCCATATACAAATACAAATCTGAGGAGAGGTCAAATTGTCACCCATGTTGGCAGATTTGACCAAGTTGATAAAAATAGCAAAATTTAGCCATATTAAGAGTAGAATTTATTTTCTTGACCTTCATAAAGTTTGTCTTGATCTTTAAAAAAAGAAAGAGAATAAGTTTAATCAAAATTGAATTCATGATGTCCACTTGGACTACTAATAAGATGAAAAGTTAAAGGATACTAATGAGGAATGTAAGTGAGAAAAAAAAAGATTGGTAAAAGAGAAATGAATATTATTGTCATTGTTATTGTTGTGTGTGATATGTGAACTAATATGGAATAATGATGGGTGTTTATGGTTTCAAGAGGAACCATAGGAGGAGTACAACAACAATAGGGGAACGCAAGTCGATCGTTTACAGCAGGTACGTACTTGGTACCTATATCTCCTCTAGTGAATAATTACTTTAACTAGCTATCAAACTATAAGAAAACAATTTGGTGCTTATTGATGAGGAAAAGAAAAGGGGGAAAGGAAAGGTAAGGGGGAAAGGAAATAGAAACAAAGGACTAGATTTAATTTATGGATTCTTTTGGAGGAAATGAATAGTAACAACAAATTTTGGTAATGACTGTTTCTTGAATTTGATTTTGTCTGTCCCTGGTATGGGAGGCTAATGATGTTAACCAAGTTGGTTAACATCGACATTACCGATATATGGGAGGAGAAATATAAACCTTGATTAACTATTTGGGTTCAGAATAGTTAATGATATCAGCAAAAATTATAAACTTGAATAACTATTCAGGCTCAGAATAGTTAATGATATCGGCGGGTGATGTTGATGTCAGCAAAATTTATAGACTTGATTAGCTTTCCGTGGCGAAGCTAATGATGTAAAGAATTCTTGATATCGCCATACATGAGAACCTCCTAAGGTAATATGGAGCAAGGATTAACAATTTTAGTTTTAAAAAATAGTTAATGACACAAATGATTATGTTTGTATCAGTATTTTCATGAAACTAATTAGTTGTTCTCAGGATGGGAAACAAAAGACACTAATGGAGGTCATTAGTGTTGGCAATAGTCTTTTCGATGTGGAGGGGGGAGATGTAGTCAAAAGAATCAAATTCTTTTTATATCCCTTGAAAGGGTTTATGGTTGTATTTAAAATCTCATATGATTTAGATATGTTATTTAATTTTTCTTCTGTAAATTGCTTGTATGTACTTATTTGTTTTTACTTATATGGAAAAATTTATATTTGTAGGGCCCTCTCATTCACGTCAGGAATAGATTTTAAGTTCCTTGATCCCTTTTTGTATAAGTTAGAAACTTAGGGATTTCTGGTGTAATTTTGTTATGCAGTAAACATGTAACCTGTATAGAATATTATATTCATAATATTTTGTTCTGAAAAATTAAATGTATCAACCTATACTTGGGATATTAGAATGTACTAGATTATGTTAGAATATTAAACTGTGTTGTGTTATATATGTATATGTATATGAAATCCTCGTGCTCGAATTTGTTTTTTTTATTTGTTATCTTATGCGTGTGATGTAAGATGGAGTTTGGGAATGAATATGGTCCTGAGCATAATCTCGAATGAACTATGCAGTTAATTTTGTTCTAAACATGAATGTGATTGTGGATGGGATGTGATTCTAAATATGTGCAGGGTACATTGTCGATAACTTGGGATCTCCCGATATAGGGGAGCAAAATTTCGGAGAGTAAAAAAAAATGCTCCATCTACCCTTTATAATTAATTTCGGTGATATAGTTAAGAAAGATTATTTTTTAGAGGCATTTAAATAATTGACTTGAACAAAAAATTATAAAAAAACTCAAAAAAACCCTAAACTAAGGAAATGTAGGTCATTTAGTAATTACATTCTAGATAAAAATATAAAAAAAATACCGATTAACCCCCTTCTTTAATGTAATCACTAATAGATCCCATTAGAAAGATCTTCATACTCTTAAACCCAAACTTGCACACCAAAAGTAAATCGGATATGCACTCTATGAATCCACAATGAATATATGATCTCTTTTAGCATAGGGTAGAATAATAATAATTTTCTCATGTCAACTCTCTCACTTAATTACTTCAAAATCATTCCTTCAAAATCACTTTATACCATAAAGTATATTTAGTGGGTATTTAAGAGTATGCTAATAGTTTTTTTCTTAAAGTATTGTTTTCTTGAAAATATATCAAAATAAGTTTTTTTATTTTAAAAAAAATAATTTTGACATCAGCACATAAAAAAAAATTCAAAAACATAAAAAATAATTTTAAGCCAAAACAAATTCAAATTTTGATGAAATGTCATTTGAAATGCAATTCCAAATATTTTATCTTACTTTTATAATTAAATAATTATTCTCGTACATTGCAATAAAATGATAAAATGCTCTCTCTCTCTCTCATGAAGGAAAAAGATATGATAAGTATTTATAAATAATATGAAGAAATACTATTTCAATTTTATATAAAGTTTGATTACTAATTAAAATAGTTATTCTTTTCCTACTTTCAATTATATAAAATAAATATTATTTTACTAAAATAAAAAAAAGAATGGAGAGCTGACTCATCGAGATTTAATATTTAGTAGATACAATTCCCAAATATAAAATGCTTATAGTTAAAAAGTTTGATAAAAAAATATCAAACATTTAATTTAACTCAATAAATAATTGAATTTATTATTACATGAAAATTAAAACAATTTATCAATACTAATGAAAAGTATCAATACATAGTTGAATAAACCTAATTAAAGGTAATTTTATCAAATGATTGAAATATTTAGAGACTTATGGTTGTTTGGTCATCTCAAAGAATGGTAAACTCCCTGCAGAAAAAAACATTATTGTCTGGCACAAATTAATTCTTTTTTGTTAAGGGTACGTATCAGAACCTCAATTAGGTGGAAACGAGGTTATTTGCCCGCGCGTTGCGCTGGGCTTTTTTTTATTTAGAAAATTAATTGATTTTTTATGTGTTATAATTCATTAGTTAAATATTTAAATAATAAAATTTTAATAGATCAAATCTGTTAGAAATGAGTTTCTTTTCCCGCTTCAGGGGAAGTGGTCCGTATATTTTTGAATTGTTGGTAACTTGGGTAAATTATTCTACCCATTTTGTTTGTAAGTTGTATTTTTTTACCCAATAATATCAGATCTGAAATATTAAAAAAAAACTTTTTACAAAAACAATCTCAAATCCAACAATCAAATATTTCTAAGAAATAAGCTTAAACAAAAGAGGACAAAATTAGAATTAAAACCTTTTTTTATTTTATAAGATTTATTCCTTATGTTATTATATTAAAAGTATTTAATAACACTTATATTATTTGTTTGTTCTTCCAAAAATCCAAGGTCAGTTTTTCTGTCTATATATATATTTTCAGGTGCTAATATTAAATAAATATTAAAGTATATAATTAGTCTAACATATTTATAAGAAAAAAAAAACTAAATAAATGACAAAATAAAAATAAATATAAGTAGATTAAAAAAAATTGATCTGAAAGATAAATAAAAATAATCTAAAAAAAAAAAAAAAAAAAAACTAGGTTATATATATATATATAAAGGCGCTAATATTAAATAAATATCAAAAAATATAAGTAGCCTCACATATTTAGCAGACAACAAAACTAACAAATAATTGTTTTTTTATGTGTTGTAATTAGCTATTTTAATATTTAATTAATAAAATTGTAATAAATCAAATCTGTTAGAAATGTTTTTTCCCCCTTAAAAGGAATAGTGTAATCGAAATTCAGGGGAAGTGGTCCATATAGTTTTTAATTGTAGATAACTTAGGTAAATTTTCTCACCCATGTTGTTTGTAAGTTGCATTTTTCCCCAGTAATATCATATTTGAAATGAGTTATTTTAATATTAAATTGGTGAGGCCATAATTATTGTTAGATAAAAATATTCTATAATTTTTTATTTTATAAGATTTATTACTCATGTTATTATATTAAAATTAATTTAGAGCAATAACTGTAATTTTTTCTCCCAAAACACCTAGGTTAAATATTAATTTTAAAATTATCACCAATAAAAATTAAAATATAAATATAAAAAAACTTAATAACAGTGGAAATAATAAAAATTGGTGAGATCATAATTATTGTCAGAAAAAAATATTTTTTTTTAATATTTATGACTCATATTATTATATTAAAATTATTTCAAAACAATGATAGTATTATATAAAATGTCATTAACACAAATATCTTAAAATTATCATTAACACAAATTAAAATGTATAAAAAAATTAATAACAGTGGAAATAATAAAAATTGGTGAGACCATATTTATTGTTAAGAAAAAACTCCATAATTTTTTTATTTTATAAGATTTATTACTCATATTATTATATTAAAATTATTTAAGAGCAATGATAGTAAAATTAAATAAATGTGAAAAAATATAATTAGTATGACATATTTAAAAGAAAACAGAACTAATAAATAATTATTATCATTATTTTGAATGTCTTATCAATAATAATATCAAATTATGTGACATGAAGGGGAAAAAAAGATAAATCATAATAATTAATAATTTTTAAATGATTACCAGCACATATAAAAATTTGAACATTAAATAAAAAACTTAATAACATTAGAAATGAAGAAAATTTGAAAATAGAAACTAATAGCATGTATATATAAATATGGCCAGAAATATATAAAAAATTAAAGGAATTAAAAGTATAATTGATAAAATTAAAAACAAACATATATAATAAATATAATTTGAAGGATAAAATTGAAATAAATCCAAAAATGGATACTAATGAAATTAAATAATTTGAAAGAAAATTGAAAATTAAAAGAATTAGGACCGAAATGAAACTGAAATTTATACTTAATTTGCATCGAAGGATAACATTGAAATAAATCAAAACTTTGATACTTAAAAAATTATGGATTCCAGACCAATTTAAGAAATTCAAAGTCTGGGGACTGAAATTAAACTGCAATATATAATTAATTTCAATTGAAGGACGAAATTGAAACAAATTAAAACCTATATCATAACAATATGGACCATCAAAACACAATTCGAAGTGTAGGGACTGAAGTGAAAATTCAGAAAAAACAGATGCGCTGACGTCAGCTTGCGCAAGCAGGAGAGAGAAAAGAGGTGAAAATTTTCAAACGACCATTACAACGTCTACGGCCACCATATACTTACACGCGTCGCACCAGTGGTAAGAGGACATTGAGTAAAATCATTCTAGACACTGGTTGGGTATTTTTGAACGTCGTAATACGCCGCACGTGCTGATATAAGAACGCGTGACCGTTGAAAACGGACGGCGCGTCGGGCGACGAGCCAACAGTAAACCGGCGTTAAATGAATAAAATAATGGTCAATTACCAAGGCACCCCTAACTGACAGAACATGCTTGTGTCGTTTTGTAGGGCTAAAATGGTTATTTACACTTTCAAAGAAATATAAAATATTGAATAGACCGGGTTGTTGGACCAGACCGGTCCAGACCGAAAGTGTGCAATTACCGTGGAACCCCTCAACCCAGGCCATGTTTTTTTCTTTTGCGAGGGATAATTTCGATAATTCACACCGCAAAAAGACAAAAAAATGCAGGTTGACCGAGCCAAAGCGAACCGACCGAACCAAACCGAACCGAAACGACCCGAAAATTGAGCATAACAGTAACCGTGAATAGTGATTTGTGAGAGGGTGAACAGTAACTGACTCTTGATCTGTTTTAGCTGTACAGATAATATTATTTAGTTTCACTATATATAAGGAATAATATAGGTTGTAATTTAGTAAATTGTTGCAGCACTTAGGCGCATAATTATACAGATCAAATATGAAGTCAGAAGTAATCTCTTGTTCATCCATATCAACTATGAATAATAGTATATAGGGTGAATATTAGTCAAATATTATTGTATCAGGAAATACAATTGTAATATTTCTTTCCTATGTTGTTCTAGGTCAGATCCCAGATCACAACTTTTGAAGCTTAGAAATTAAAATTGTATGTGTTTAAACCAGGATTGTATACTTTCATAATATATGAAAATCATTCAACACCGAGAGTCATGGCCTATTTTTATGACGTCTCAACCTTTTCAAAATTTATAACACAAATTTGCAACCACCATGGTAGACGAAGAACAGACACTACAAAAAAATAAGAAACCCAATTCCAAAAGTTCAAGCAATAACAACAGCAACTCTGGTATAGATATATGAAATCCATACCATGTTCATTCTTCAGACCATCCAGGCTATATGCTCGTTCCAACAAAATTGAATGGCACTAATAATCCATCTTGGAGTAAATCCATGTTTCGTGTCCTCATAACCAATAACAAAATAAGCTTTATCAATGGATCTATCAAGTCGCCCTTAGAAACAAAAAAATCCGATAGAATATGCTCTCAATCAATGCAATAATATGATTTTATCATGGCTTTCTCACTCCATAGAACTCGATCAAGCCAAAAGTGTTGTCCATGCCAAGATCGCTCATCAAGTATGGATAGATTTCAAAGACTGATTCTCACAAAAGAATGCACCAACAATCTATCAGACTTAGAAGTCCATCGCCTCTCTATCACAAGGTACCATGACAATCTCGACCTATTTCACAAACCTCAAAGGCCTTTGGGATGAATTAGAGACACATCAAATGCTTCCAACCTACAACCAGATGACAACACACAATAAACAAACAAAAGAAGATTGTATGATGCAATTTCTAATGGCTCTTAACAACACCTACAACGATGTTCACAACAACATTCACATGATGACATCGTTGCCTAATGCCCGTCAAGCTTACTCACTTCGTCATTCAAGATGACACACAACAACAAATGACATCAAGACCAACAGAGAACTTCTCCATTGCTGCTGCAATACAGAGTCGATCAAAAGGTTTTTCAAATGATTCCACCAAGAAGCATTGTGAACACTATGAAAGAGGACATACAATTGAAAATTATTTGACCTTAAAGTTCCATTGCATATATTATGATAGGGGCGGGGCGTTCATACTAAAGAAAGATGCAAATTTAAGAGTGAGGCATGGCTTCTCAACAACATAGGAACCCATAGCAGTCGACAAAGTCAGAAACCACAATAACAATGTAAATTTTAGGGAGGAAATCAGTGTGCTTCATTATATGCTACCAATGTGCGTGATTCTCTTCTGGTAACAACAATGTTTATGCTAATGTTATAGGTTTGTCTCATCTTACTATTTCCTTAATTAACTATGTATTTACTAAACCTTGGATTTTGGGTAACAGAGCTACCGACCACATCACTTTTGACCCCACACTTTTGACTAAAATAGAAACCTCACCAATACTTGTTGTTAATTTACCCATCGGATCTTTTGCTTCAATCACTTCCAATGACACCATCCCATACAAGAATTCTAAGGTCCTTCTAGTAAATATTCTCTATTATAAAAACCTAACAAGGTTTCTGAAGCTATTAATCCTGAAAGTCCACTAAAATGAAATTCACTGCTTAACTTTTTGTACCTCCTCTTTAATGGATTCGGGTTTTATTTGATCATGACTGGTGGCACCTCCAGGAAGAGGCTTTTCCTCTGCTGCTTCAATTTTGTTGTCAAATGAAAGAGCACATTAGGCATGAAGGAAAAGAAAAACATTAAGATATCTAGATTTGAATTTTATAAACCACTCACCATAAGATAACTAGTAGTATAACTATCAATACCTATAAAGAAAATGATTACCAAAATAATGATCATCCAGTCAGCAAAAAGCACATTCAGAGTCACTCCAATACTAATTCCTAGAATCAACATTGGTTGAAATAGAAGTGCCAGATCGTAGGGCTATTCAAGTGTAGGATGTCTCAGTCGTTGTTGCACCTGTGATCATACCTGAAAAAAGCAAACAGAGTTGACAACAACTTTATGATATATTTTAAGGAAACAGTAGTTCAGTAGCCATTAGAGTTGATTGAAATTTTGAATCAACTCAGAAATGTCTGGGGATATATTTTCTATAACTTGATAGAAATGTTTATCAACCTAAAAGATATATGTAGCATTTGTTCTTCTTTGACATCACTATCCTCATAACTCATTAGCCATATATGGAAGTTTTCATATGCTTAAATACTACTAAAGGGGAAATTTTCACTTGCATTTTGATAATGTTGTTGATGATTTAGAATCAAACCCACTAATAATCAGTGTAAGCATGGGAACAAAAATGCCGCCTCCACCAACGCCTCCCACATGTTGCTCCAAAGAATGCAATTATAGTACCCGCCACAATTCTCAAAAGTTATTGGCAACCAAGCAGTAGATTCAAGTGATCAATAAGGAATCAGATACCATGGAAAAATTGAACTCACAGGCCAAACATGTTGGTAACCAGAGTGGCCTTTTGTTACATGGTGAGGATACTCACCCTTTTGAGTCTCATTATATGATGAACCCTTTTGTTTGAAAATTGGTTCTGCTACGGCCACCATCAATATTGAAGTTGCAACAACCAAACAAATCAAAACTCTTTGTCTTATGAACTGTCGTGCCACCATTCTGATTCAACTCCAACTATCATATCCATTCTTGTCTAAAAAAACGA
This sequence comes from Salix suchowensis, assembly GCA_029030765.1. Lineage (NCBI taxonomy): Eukaryota > Viridiplantae > Streptophyta > Magnoliopsida > Malpighiales > Salicaceae > Salix > Salix suchowensis. Next base: position 5,310,779 of record CM054994.1, read on the forward strand.
ACAAACAAGGTTTTGTCTACATATATCAGAAAAATAAACAAAGTTTCAAGCTCTAAACAACGATGAACCAAACTCAAATGTTATGAAGAACACCCAGCTAATTTGCTAGGTGTCATACTCAAGAAATGTAGAACAGCTAGGGAAAAGAGAGAATTGAACCTCACACGCACTCTAATCATATTTTAGCACGAATGAGATTGCTACAGGCATTCATTTTAGACAGCGACACCGCCATTTTGTTGTCTATTGCGATAGTAAAATTACTATTTTACTTTCGGGTGCGAAGAAAATTACCATTTTATCCCTAGGTGTTGAGAAATTACCATTTTTGTCATTTTCAGGAGACATGAATGGTGAAAATGACAAAAATGGTATTTCTGAATTCTTTGCATAGTAAAACTACTATTTTACCTAGATAAATTTTTATTGTTCACATGGACCTAGTTCACTATGTCTTGCAATAGTAAAATTACCATTTTACCCCTAGATGTTGAGAAATTACCATTTTCGACATTTTCAGGGGACATGAATGGTATTTCTAAATTCTTTGCATAGTAAAACTACTATTTTACCCCTAGGTGCGGAGAAAAGGACGCAGAACAATTGGGGGTGTTTTCATTTTTTCCCAAATTCATGCACAATAAAAATACTAAAAAAGCCCCCAAAAACAACAAAAAGGACCTGCAGGAGCAGAGGGTATTAAGGTACTATTGTAACTAGCGTAAAATTCGTAACCGTATAAGTGTACTGATCGGGATAATTATATTCGTACGTAAGTATATAGTATATAGGGTACGTACGTGATGATCTGTAACCAAGTAAAAATATGTGCTAGAATATATGGTATGTACGAAATTGGCGTTTATGTACATGATTGTTGGGATTAATTAATGTCCGTAAATATGCAGGAAAAATAATTTTAGATGAATTAATTAGTAAATCCTTTGTATATGTAATAAGTATAAATTATAGTATGTAAAATGATGATAGCCAAAAAATAATAATAATAATAATAATAAAACAATATATATACCTAAATGAATTGCCTTGAAATCCATTACAATTTAAGCCTAATTTAACTTTGCATTTCACCATAACTCATTGACACATGGCATAAGCATGAATTGTAAAAGATATTTAAGTAAAGCAAATATGGAGAAGGAGACATTTTAGTTATGCATCCCGTAACCTTACAAAAAGAAAAAAAAAAGAGTGAAAGAGAAAGGAAAAAGGGAAGAAGAAGAAGGGAAAAGAAAGGAAAAAGCTAAAAGATTTTAGGGAAACTTAATCTAAAGTAAGTAGGTTTCATTTTATTTTTGTTTGTTTATGCTTTCCATTTTTATGAGTTGTTTAATTAATTTCAAATGTGATTATGATAGTTTTGTAATGATTTTGACTCTTGATGTTGATGATGGATGGTTAAGCATGCATGATGAAAAGTGTGCTTGGTGTGAAAATTCTGAATTTCTTTTAGGGATGGAAAATCCCGAATTTGGGGTGAATTATTTAGGGATATTGGAGTGAGTTTTAGAAAAAATACAAAGCATGAAAGTTCTGTATATATATGTCTACTACATCCCTGTCAAATTTCGTGATTTTTAGAAAAATATACATGGAGTTATGACTGATATGGCGTGGGTTGCTCAAATGATACCTGCTGGAAAAATATTTTCTGTCCGAAATTGTGTGTGAATTATTTCGGGATCTTGGAGTGAGATTTAGGAAAATTGCAAAGAATTAAAGTTGTGTATATATATGTCTACTACAACCCTGTTAAATTTCTTGATTTTTAGAAAAATAGACATGGAGTTATGACTGATATGGCGTGGGTTGCTCAAATGGATACCTGCTGGAAAAATATTTTCCATCCGAAATTGTGTGTGAGTTATTTCAAGATCTTAGAGTGATTGTTAGGAAAAATACAAAGAAGGAAAGTTGTTGATCTATATATGTCTACTATTTCTCCTTAAAATTTCGTAATTTTTAGATATATATATAAGGAATTATGGCCAAATTGGTATGGGTTATGTAGGCATACTATTGCTGAAAAGAAAAGAAAAAAAAAATATTTGTAAAATTAAGTGGGCTTAGATTTAGATGAATGTGGGCATGAAATAAACCCATGGACTTAACCTAAAACATATGGGCTTGAAGAAAAAAAAATGTGGATTCTATTAAATGGACTTAAGTTAAAACAAAATGGACTTAAACTTATAACTAAGGTGGACTTAGATCAAAACAAATGGATTTGGGCTTGGATTAAAAGAAATGAGTTTGAACTAAGATAAAGTTAATAAACTTGGATCAAGCTAATGGGCCTAGAATAAATTAAATGGACTTGGACTACAAGTAAAAAGCTTGGTTTTAAAAAAAAAATAGATGGGCTAAGATTTAAAAGAAATGAGCTTGGACAAAAAAAAAAAAAATAAATAAATAAATAAATTTATTCTTTTATAATGGAAATAATTAGATCTTAATATTACTGGAATTAATGAACAATATTAATGAGTGGAGGTTGTGTTCCCGCTATGAGTACCATGATTGATATGTGAACAATGGGTGAATCCCGAGTTTGAGTTGGACCGTGAGTATGGTTGAGAAATAAGAATCGGTACCCGAGTTTGTTTGAATGTGATTAAACATGTCATCACGTGCATCACGAGCATTGGGGGAAATTAATTTGAGAGAAATCATTGAGTCTTGAATTGACACGGTTTGATAACCGAATTGAGTGGAATGGGTAATAGCAAGGAATCCATAGTGCGAGCTCTATTTACTAACACCGTTAAGCGAGGGATAATTCCGTTAACCGTGTGCTACAACGAGGGATAATGTCGTTGCGAGCAGTAGGTGATATTGAGATCACTGAGAGAAAGTAATAGAGCAGTAGGTGATAACATGATCACCGAGTGATAGTTCACACGGACTTGCATATACCTAGGGTAACCCGGATTAAAATAGATGAAAATGTGGGAAACACAATAGCATTGCATATCACGTGCATCACCCTACTTACTGAGCTTTGGCTCATTCTGTTATTGTATTTGTGTGTTGTTCAGGCAAGGGTAAGGTTAAGCTGATCGAGGATGCTACCGGTTCTCGCTAAAAGAGGCTCATGTGTCACTGATAAAAATAGAAATATCTTTTGTGGAAAAAAAAAGGGTACGAGCCAAATTTGTAAATTAAATATCTAGGCATTTTGAGTATTTTGTAAATTATAGAATTGTTCTAAGGATGTTGTAAATTATCCCGTACGTTTTCAACAATGTAGTTATCTATGTATTTTGTTGTTTATGATGGAGGAAATAGGGGACTTAGTCCCAACAGTGTGGCAAACCTGGTCACGCCAGTTAGGTAACTGGCAAGGGAGCTGGGGGCGTCACAACTATCCCCCCGGTTTTTCATGGTTATCGCTGGGTCCAAGGGTGTATAGGTAATTGACCATTTTTTTATTATTTCTTTTCGGAAACACAGCAGGAGCGTCGTATGGACGTGCTCGCGGTGTTTCATGTGAACACATCATTCAGGCAACGCGTTCGATATCTTTCGGCGGTGGAAATAGATCGTCCGTTGTGTCAACTAGTTTGCCGACATGTCCTCTGCCTTCCAATGCAGAGTGTGTCTGGTTACAATGGCCGGTGAATCGTCAGTGGATGGTTTTTTGTTGTTTCTTCCTTTCTCTCTCCTGTCGCTTGTAAATATAGTACATTCCTTATTGTTTGTTATTGTTTGATTTTGGTCCCTGTTCTTTTGATTTCAGTTTTATTACTGATATTTTCAATGAAAATTTTGATTTGTTACAATTGTGCCCTTCAATTGCAACTAATCATATATGTTGGTTTTCAATTTAGTCCTTATTCTTTTGATTTTTTTGCTATGCAGGTTTTAATTTGTTTTAATTGTGTCCTCCAATTGAAATTGGTCTTATATGCTACTTTTCATTTCGGTATTTATTTTTTTAACAAAATTACACTGCAATTTTTTTTAAAAAATGCCTTTATTTGTTTCTATCCCAAAGTTTTTTATTTGTTTCAATTTTGTCCTTCAATTGGAATGAATTCTATATTTTGTTTTGATTTGTTTTAATTGTGTCCTCCAATTGAAATTGGTTTTATATGTTACTTTTCATTTCGGTCCTTGTTACATTTCATTACGATCCTTATTCTTTTAATTTTTTAACAAAATTACATTGCAATTTTTTTTTAAAATACCTTTATTTGTTTCGGTCCAAAGTTTTTATTTGTTTCAATTTTATCCTTTGATTGTAATTAATAATATATTTTGTTTTGATTTGTTTTAATTGTGTCATCCAATTGGAATTAGTCATATATGCTACTTTTCATTTCGATCCTTATTATTTTAATTTTATTAACAAAATTACACAGCAATTTTAAAAAAATACCTTCAACTGGAATTAATTATATTTATTTTTCATTTTGGTCTTTCTTCTTTGAATTTAAATTACATGGCAATTCATTTTGGTTATTTAAAAAAAAACAGAAATCAAATCTAGGTAGAGGAAGAAAGGAACCAATTGTTTTATTTGTTTTTTTTTGCAGGTCGAGTGAAGGGCACCACCTAAGTGAAAAAGGATAAAAAGTGATGATCTATACAATCCCCTTCGTTTTACTGTTCATTACACCACTTATAATTTAGATGATTTTTACCTTTCAAATGTCAATTTTGTAATTTTTAATTGTTTAATGCGTATTTAATTTTTTTATGTATTTGAATTTTTGTTGTTTTGTAAATGTTTTGTAAAATGTAAGTGTAAGAGTAAGAATATAATAAAAAGAATATGTGTGTGTTGCATTACTTTTTATTTCTTTTTATATATTTAGTTTCTTAAAAATGATAAAACTTTTAATGAACACAAAAAAGTTCTTAATTATATATGGCTGAGTTTCCCAAAAAACAAAAGAAATATATTGTTTAATATTTTCTTGCAAAAACAAAAAAATATGTATTTGCATGCATTTTAGGATTTAATAACCAGTTTATTAAATCCTTGAGAATTGCTAATATTTAAATAATACACAAATTTAACTAATGATAGAAAAATCTGATATAAATATTAGACCTACAAGTAGATTCATATTTAAATATATAGTAATAACCAAAGAAATTCCCAAAATTATTCTGAGTTTTAACCAATTTTTAGATGAAATATTTATTTTCACCATGAACGAATCACATAAAACTCATTCGTCTTCAATGATAGGTGAATCATGTTAAGGCATATATATGAATTTTTCTCTTATAAATTATTTTAGGCACAAAAGTTCATAATAAATTAAAAAAGCTAAATTTATTCATATTAATAAATTTTACCCATCCAAACTTTTAATGATGTGTACCAGCCTTGAAACACTAGCAAGAATCCATTATATATTCCAAATGGTCAAATGACTCGGTCTAAGACAAAGACATAAAAAAAGGCATTGAATGCATTGAATTTGAATGTTTCAACCAAGTTAGAATTGAAAGATCTATTGGAGTACCAAGAGGAGACCCTAGTATATCTTATCCATGGGCAAAAGGGTCCAATACAACCTTATTTGGGTCATGAAGTGAGGACAACAAAGAAAACAAAAGAACCCTACTACAACTTGGAAACAACATGGATGACTACCTTTTTCTTTTGTTTCTAGGTTTAAGGGGTTGTATGGAAGGTAATAAATAAGCCTTGAATAAACTCTGTAATATTTTACTTCCTTCTCTTCTTCCCATGACAGAACATGGATCTTTATTTTACTTTGTTCGCTACATCCCAGGATGATTGAGTCAAGATTGTATTAAAGGTTATATTATATGTTGATAACTTGAGATTTGCCAGTACAGGGGAGACTCTACTGAAATTTTGATAGAAATTTTGATGTAACCTTATATATATATATATATATATATATATATATATATATATATATATATATATATATATATATATATATATATATATAATACATTTTCATTTTTTGGGGAATGTGTATTAATAAGATTATTTGTTGTCTCCTAGAGACATGGACGTTATAGTTTTGGTACTTGTTTGGGAGTGTGGTTGCGGTTGCTTTTAAAAATGTTTTTTGTTTAGAAATGCATCAAAATGATGTTTTCTTATTTTTAAAAATCATTTTTGACATCAGCACATGAAAATGATATAAAAACACTATTTTTTTAATTTAAAGTAAAAAATAAAAATAAAAAATTTCAAAATTTTTCAAAAATACTTTTGAAACGTAGTGCAAAACACTCGCTTGGTAATGACACTTTTCTTTCTCCACCACCAGTATCACCACCTTTCTCTCTTCTCTTCACTAAGCACCAAAAAATAAAAATTGAATAAACTTCTTATACCAAAATTGAGTTGCAAAAATATTGAGGTACCAAAATCATATAATTTGCATGTTTTTTAAAGTTCAAGGACCAAAATGAATCTTTTGTAAATTTTATGACTCGTCACCCATGTTTGGCGCTCTTTTAATTTTAATCCCATCATTTCATAAGAAATGAAAATTAATTGATCTTCAATTAGGACTAAATTACATGAAATAGGAACTTTGAGGATCATATCAAACAATCAAAAACATTTCCATAAGCCATTCATATTAACGTGTGGATGAACAATGGAGCTTAACATAGTGAAAAACTCATAATTTAAGTTTCACTTTAAAATAATGATTATGACGGGGAAAACCAAATTGTGGCCTCATTTTTAGTGGATGCACCATAATGATCACAAGTTACCTTGCTATTTGAAGTTGTTTTCCTCAAAAGTAACGCATATCAAAAATGTTTTGGCAAAGCATTCATGAATGGTATGCTATTAGTTATTTTTTAGGCAAATATATTTTATTACTTTGAATGGGTTTGGGATTTGACTTTCTTTTCCTTTGGTGTGTCTATCTTATTTTCTCTTTATTACAGAGGTCCTAGAAAAAAATGACTAACATCATACTAATAGCTACTCACTTTGAAACATTATATTTTCTCAACCATAACAAAATTTAATACATTAAGTTATTGAAAATAAGTGATCAAAATTAGAAAAAAATGTTTTGTTTATTTATTCTTAATATTTATTTTCTTAACAAGTTCTTTGCCATATTTTTTTTTCCAAATTTCTTAGTTATCAAACAGCTGATTTATTGACATCATTTTATATCTAAAATGTTGTCCATAATTTGTAATTAACCTACTACATTGAAAAGCCTATTAAAATTTAAACTAACTATACTTAAGTACTGAAAATTAAAATGCCTATAACTAATCATTTTCATTTATAACTATTATATTTGCTAGTTAACTTATTATTTCAAGGAGTTTGTTGAAATTTAAAATGACTATAACTAAATTTTTTTCATTAATTATTATTATAATAATTGAGAATAGAATAACATTGATAAAATAATTGTTTGATGTAAAAATTATTTTAAATTTAACTAAACATCATTTTCACATAAATAATTATTTATATGTATATAAAAAAGCTATTTTCACAATGAAATCTATTAACTAAGATATTTCTATAATTATTTGTTCAATTGTTCCTACTAGATTTTTTTTATGTTGTGCATTCTTTTTATACAAAAAACTCTACTAGTTGCTTTATAATGCATATGGAGTAACTAATGACATACTAGTAGTTCTTATATGTAGTTTCTATTTTGAAGAAAGAAACTTACACAAGTAGTAAATTACTGGAAATAGGAACTTTGAGGAACATATCAAACAATCAAAAACATTCCCATAAGCCATTCATATTAACGTGTGGATGAACAATGGAGCCTAACATAGTCAAAATCTCATAATTTAAGTTTCACTTTAAAATAATGATTATGATGAGGAAAACAAAATTGTAGCCTCATTTTTAGTGGATGCACCATAATGATTATCATAACTCAATTTTTGGGTTATTCCCCAAACCTACCCAAAAATAACAAAAATAAAATAAAAGGGATCGATGTTCGTAAAAAAATCAATCTGGAAATTTGGTTATTTTCGAGTCCGATCGTATCTCTTTTGTCCCAAAAAATAGAGGAAAGTACAAATTTTAGGAAAAAATAATTTATCATTGGATAAATTTGTGTAAAAATTAAGTCGAACGACATAATTATATTTTTTATAGGCCAATTTGATTTAATCATGGGTCAATTGAAAGTATAATTATGTTTGAGAATTAATTTAGGATCCAATTAAAGGATATAATTAAGTGCAAAGACTTAATTATACTTTAAATTGGTCAAATTAATTTTATTAAGGGCTTAATCAATGAAAAATCAAGTTTCTTGAGCTTAATTTGGGCTCGATTGAGAAGATTGGAATTTTTAGAGACCCAATTGAATTTTTCCAAGCCAATTGTGTGTAGTCAGGGGTCAAATTAAAAACAATTAAATGTTTAATGGTCAATTAAGGGTCAAATCGCATAAATTAGAAACCAAGAACCAAAATAAAAAAAGCACGCAAAGCCATGGTTACTGTTGAAAATTCGGACGGGGATACAATTGCACAAAATTACAAGTTTAAATCCAATTGGGGGTGCAATTAGAACAATTACAAATTGAGGGACCAAACTGCACTTCCACTTTCCCCAAAACTGTAGTCCCGCCGCAATGGACGCCCGACACGCCACCATTATAGGCACGCCGCCACCACCAACCGCAGGAGGTTAAGCCACCACGCACGCTTCCCCTTTCCCCTATAAATAGCACCAATTATAGTTACGATCGAGGGGAGAAAATATTCAAAACCAAGAGGAGAACGAACGAAGAATTTGAAAAAAAGGGAAGAAACAAAGGAGGAAGATGAAGGAACCATGTAGCCACCCTTCATCTTCCTCGGTGCCGATGGAGCTATCGTCGATAGCCTTCACTGTGCACTACTCTTTCTCTATCTCTCGGTTGACATCTCCCTCTCTTTGAAACCAATCCCGGTTGATAACTCTCTATCCTCCACTAGCACAACCGCCGACCACCACCTCATCTCTCTCACAGTCGAACCAGCACCGAAAACCTCACCAGTAGCTCCACCAACAGGTCCAGCTTTCCCTCCCCAATGTCGGCGATGAACAACACCGCACCAGCTCGAGCCAACAACAACTTCAGATGCCTCCTTCGGCCTCCACAGGCCGCCATTTTCGACGCCACCACCATAGGGAGAACCACCTCGGTCTCCTCTACCCGGTGGCAGTATCAGGTAAGCCTCTCGTCGTGGTCGACTGACCACCAAGTTACTGTTCATGTAACATGAATAGTGTAGTTAATTGATTCACTGCATTGTTCATGTGAATCAGTTTTCTTTTTATCTTTTTTTTTTGTTCTTTGATTATTGGGCTGGACCTAGCCTCGGCCCATACCAGTTGGCTGGGTCGGGTCCAGCCCAAGTCCAACAGTTGGGCCGACCCATTTAGTTGGGTCAAGCCCAACCCGAAATTTACTTTTTAAAAAAACAAAAAAATTGCATTTGAAAACGAAAAATATGTTGTTTTTGTGCATACGGACGAATTCCAATGTTTTCTAAGCATATTTTTCATAAAAAAAAATATACGTTGCATCTTTCACATATTTCAAAAGAAAATTGGATATCGTAACTAGTTTACGATTATCCGTTGGAATTTGGCAAAAATATCAAAATAATTGTTTTATCTATCTCGGTGTAAAATTACATTGTAAAGTACACTCACATATAGTTAAAAATGAGGTTTTAAAAATGCAGTGTAAAATTGTTTTGGGTCAGTTTTTCAACTCGCAATGAGGTAGAGATTCTTTCACGGAGAGAAATCTACGTCAAACCTTAGAAAAAGACCAATAAAAATGACTTAGGAAAAACAATTAAACAACAATGCAACTTACCTTAGGTAGGGTGCACTGGGGGTGATGCGTCTTCTCCTTGCACAACAAGTCCCCTTACCTAGACTCTCGTAGACTAATAGGTTTCTAGTGACCGTAATACTAGGTGTCGACTCCTGATAATCATAGTCGTAATTTTTACGACTATAACATTCACCCCTTTTCACCATGCGTCGTTGTCTCCCTAAATATGGGGATGGCGGGGCGCGAAGCAAAAAAAAAATGTTGTCGCTACAGATGGACTAAGCATTGTTTGTTTGATTGTTATTTTTGAGTTCATTTTTTTACTCACATTCTTAATGCTTTAGCATGCATTTTTTACTGCTTTAGCATGCATTTTATTTTCAATTCATGCATATCATCAGGTTTTAATCAATGTCATCATGCATTTTAATTTCTTGAATAATCCCAATTTTAGGTTAGGTGGGGATTAACGGTCTACCTCATGACTTTCAGTTAGGGTTCAAATTCGTGAAACGTCCAACTATGAACTGTAACAACCCAGAAATTTTTATTTTTTTTCATAGTGCCGATACTCAATGATCCAGATCAGCTCACATCAATAAAATATCATCCATACAATAAACATTCCATTAAAGAAATAAAACTCACATAAACGTGCAATATTACAGTTTCATAATTAAAGATTTATATTAGAAATATACATACATGGATATGAGTTTACATTCTTATCCTACTAGTGGGATTTACAAATTTTCACAAAAGGGTCTGATAAAAGTTATGCATTCAATACATTGATTCATCCAAAACACATCTTAATTTAGAATGCATCTACGTGGTCCTTTGCAAAAGTAAGTTCCCTTGTATCGGGTTGCCTAGACCTCTCGTGGATGTGTCGTCCCTGCAGCAGTACAAAACATTTAAGGAAATGCAATTACTTAATGATAGTATTAATAATAATGACCAAATGACCTATCAGTTAAAAGAAACGCTAACAAGTTATAATTTCTGCATATACATAAAGCAATTCACTTGTAAAGTTTATAGGAGCTCCAATTTTCTTTTTCGAGCAACATTATTTTTACTCCGACTATTCTTATAAGGCATTCATTTCTGAGGTCAATCGTTCCTCCCCCATGGTCCTTCTTTCTGGACGCCATTAGTCGAAACTAAGCATTCATTTGTTCCGGCCATCCCTTCGGATGCCATTAGCCGTAGCTAATCAATCATCTGTTTCGATCATCCTTTCGGAAACCATTAGCCGAAGTTAATCAATTATCTGTTCCGGCCATCCTTTCGGATGCCATTAGCCGAAGCTAATCAATCATCTGTTCCGGCCATCCTTTCGGATGCCATTAGCCGAAGCTAATCAATCGTTTATCCCGGCCATCCTTTCGGATGCCATTAGCCGAAGCTAATCAATCATTTGTTCCGGCCATCCTTTCGGATGCCATTAGCCGAAGCTAATCAATCGTTTCTCCCAGCAATCGTTTATCCCAGCCATCCTTTCGGATGCCATTAGCCGAAGCTAATCAATCATTTGTTTACATTTAAGCATTCAACAATCTAGTATAAACTCTATCGCATTCGAATAATATTCAATTTAAAACAATTTCTTACGTATCGTATGAAAAGAGATGTGTAAATCACCTACCTGCTCTACCTCTGGGCTGTTCCTGTCTGGACGATGGTTCAATCCCGACCGCACCGCCTGCGACATCAATGTCCAAAAATTAGTATATTTCTATTTTCAAATTCACATTCATCACCATACTCATTTCAACAAATTTCAGTCGAAACACGCATACAATTCTCAGCAAAATTACACATCAATTTCCAACACATAACAAACATGCATTTTCCAGTTCAACACACACAATCTCCATCATATCTCACAACTGCAATCATTAATTTTGGCATACAAAATCCTTCAACAATTTTCAGCCGAAACACACATGAAATTTTCAGCAAAACACACATCACTTTCCAGCACACAACAAACATGAATTTCCAATTCAACACACACAATCTCCATCATAGTTCACAACTGAAATCATTAATTTCAGCATACAAAATCCTTCAACAATTTTCAGCCGAAACACACATGAAATTTTCCGCAAAACACACATCACTTTCCAGCACACAACAAACATGAATTTCCAATTCAACACACACAATCTCCATCATAGTTCACAACTGAAATCATTAATTTTGGCATACAAAATCCTTCAACAATTTTCAGCTGAAACACACATGAAATTTTCAGCAAAACACATCACTTTCCAGCACACAACAAACATGAATTTCCATTTTATTTTTGTTTTCTTTGTTTCTCTTAGTTAAATTTCAGTTTCCTTCATCATTAACTTAGGTTGTGGGTCGATTTTCCTTAGGGTTTTCTTCTTGGGTTTTAAGGAGAAGAGGAAGGGGGTTTATGACCCATACCTTTTAGATTTAACCAACTTTGAGGGGGTTTTGATACTTTTCTTTCTCTCTTCCTGCTGGGTTTCCTTTTCTTTTTCTTCCTCCTTCTTCCCCTTCGCGTTTTTCTTCTTCTCTCTCACGATCTGTTTTCCCCACCCTCTTCTTCCTGTCTAATTTTCTCTCAATCTTACTTCTTCTTCCTCACACGCTCACAGCATGTTTTCTCTTTGGTTGGGTTACGGGTTTACAGGGGGAAGGGAGAAGGGTCTGCTGCTGTTGAGAAGAAAATCAGCCCTCCATTCTCTCTCCTCCTTATATTTATACATCTCCTAAAATGTGATGGGTTGTTTGGGGTTAGATTAGATGTATTCTTATCTTGGTTTTGTTCTATCCAAAACCGTTTTTATCTAATCTTCCACTCCCAGCTCTTTAAAAAAAACGGCAGCAAGCAAAACTGATTCGCTGCCGATTGCTAAACGAAATCGGAATGACGCGAAACTCACCCAGTCAATGCGTTTCGCCGTTTGCGGAAGAAGTCAGCGGCTATGCCCCTGATGTCCACCGGTTTTTGGCCAAATTCAATAGTTTTTGCCTCAAAATTGTCGTTTTTGCCATTTTAGGAAAATCTCGTTTCAACCATAATCCTTGATTTTAAAGGTCCGAATCGAATTTCATCAATAAATGTTTATTCAGGGCCTATTGACCTATCATAATCTAAATTTATCTCAAATCTTTCCATTTATGGTCCATTATCGTTTTCCTTTACGATACGATTTATGGTTCATATTCTAACTTGTAAAACCTCTGATCGAATTATCTATCAATTATTCAGTAAGATTTCATGAACTTTTTTTGTAAGTTACCATTTTGTAAGTTCATCTTGTTGCAATCTATTTATGTATCATTGACGTTGGTCGTATTCCTTTACGATTTTTCCGCTACGTCACCAAATCGACAACGAAAACTAAGTTAATCTCTATTATATATATATATATATATATATATATATATATATATATATATATATATATATTTTCCTCTCGGGTGCTTACATGAACTGTGTGTTTACTTGATAATGGCGGTCATACTATGCCCCAACTATTTTTTGTAAACCCCTACACCACCTTCATGTGAGGCGGTCACTAGGAAGTTCATAGACCTTTTGAGACCAGGTAGAAAGCTTACCCCTCATGTAATGGCCTAGAACTTGTCTTTGGGTACAAACTCCCTGATAATTCACTCGTTATGTATGTACATATATTTGCATCCACATGCATCTATCATATCATATCATCGGTAGACAGAAACATAGGTCCCTGAAGAGCTTCTGTCCATAACACTCCACTCTGTCAAATAAATATGGACAGAGAAGAATGTGTTCACCGCCATATTCACTTCCAAGAAAACTGGTTTCTCTGAAAGCTAGCGTGACTCATTTTGTCGGCTTACTCACAAGAGTCTTAGAAAAAGGTTGCGCCAGTATTGGGAGATGAAGTCTGCTTCCATGATTGCCTTTTGTTTTGGTCATGTTTGCACATTATATTCCCATTTCAACTTGTCAACAATTTTGTCCGCAATGCCACAAGATCTATTGTTAAACAAGCTTTTCTCCCTAATAAGATCATGTATTTTCTTATGTTTATGGTGTGCTCTTGTTTTTTGTTTAAATAACACAAGCACGCCTTATACCCTTTTCATCCAAATTATACATGATCCCATAAAGATTTTTGACAAATTAAAGCCTAGTACGAAAAGAAATGCCAATTTGATGTTTTTTTAACAAATGTGTTCTAGGAATTCAAGAGATTTCATTGAAAAGTGATCTCATACCTACAAACCCCCACATAATAAAACTAAACTCTTAGCTAAACAAATAACCCAAAAAAAATCAAAAAAATATTTCGCATGGAAAAGCAACGCTATCGTTTCAGAATGCATGTTTTGAAATAAGGAGAGGCCATCTTTGATATGCCTTCACAAAGTCTCAAATATCCCTTGCAGTCCCTATTTGAGCCTAATAATTATTTCTTGATAATTAACCCTGACAAGGATCACACCCTACACTGGGGGGCAAGTGCGAAGATAAAAAACACACTTTCAATCTACAAAATAGTCTTCAATGATAAAAAAAAAAAAAATGCCTAAAAAAGTTGTGCAGCATAAACAAAAACGATTTTAGTATACTGCAGCAAATCAAGTCAACATAATGCTAAAAACCCATGACAAAATGCCCAAACAAAATACTGGGGGTATGTCAAGTCAACATGATAGCACTACTAAAAAAACCCATGATAGAAAGCCCAAGCAAAATACAAGGAGGTATGTCAAGTTAAAAACCCAAACAAATACTGGGGGCATGTCAAGTCAACATGATGACAGTTCTAAAAATCCATGATAGAAAGCCCAAACAAAATCTCGGGGGGCATGTCAAGACAAAAGCCCAAAGAAAATGTTGGGGGACATGTCAGGTCATTATACAAATCAATTATGAGGACTAAAAAGAGCTTTAAGAGTAAGCATTCATGATCCTTAGTCTAGAAAACCCTCAAACACATTTTGAGCCTTCAAATATCTTTTTTCATAGCTAGCAACCTAAGCCTACGTTACAAGCCTGATAAAGCCCTTTCTAATCAAATACAGGCAATCTAGATCGGTAGGTAATGCTTTTCCATTTGAAACAAGTGCTACAAATGCTTTACAAACTTGATCAAATCCTTTTGACGTGCGAGACATAAAACAAACATCATTTCACACTCTCGTCAAAAGCAACATAAAACTTGACAATGAGATCACTTGAATTCTTTCAAGAACGAGTTTGTTTAGACAAACATCAAAATGGTTTTTGTGTTTGGAATGACATTGAAATTCCAAAAATCCTATATGAAAACAATCTTTGCAAATAACCAACCTTGTCTTGCAAACACTTGAAGCCTAAAACACTTGTGGGGCATGAGCAGACTAGGGGCAACCTAAAATGCAATTGAAGTTGGCTTCATCATTCCTTTTCAAAGAAGGTTGAACGTGTAAACACCCGAGAGGAAAATATATATATATATATATCTATATATATATATATATATATATATATATATATATATATATATATATATATAATAGAGATTAACTTAGTTTTCGCTGTTGATTTGGTGACGTAGCGGAAAAATCGTAAAGGAATACGACCAACGTCAATGATACGTAATTAGATTGCAACAAGATGAACTTACAAAATAGTTCATGAAATCTTACTGAATAATTGATAGATGATTCGACCGGAGGTTTTACAAGGGTGTTTAAAGCAAAAACCCGAAACTAACCCAGGACGGATAGAAGAAAAAAAAAGACGATAATGAACCATAAATGGAAAGATTTGAGATAAATTTAGAGTATGATACGTCTATAAGCCCTGAATAAACATTTATTGATGAAATTCGATTCGAACCTTTAAAATCAAGGGTTATGGTTGAAACGAGATTTTCCTAAAATGGCAAAAACAACAATTACAGGGCCGAAACGATGGAATTTGGCCAAAAACTAGTGGACATCAGGGGCATAGCCGTTGACTTCTTCCGCAAACAGTGAAACGCATTGACTGGGTGAGTTTCGTGTCATTCCGATTTCGTTTAGCGATCGGCAGCGAATCAGTCCGCGCGAATCAGTTTTGCTTGCTGCCGTTTTTTTTA
Organism: Salix suchowensis; assembly: GCA_029030765.1. Classification (NCBI taxonomy): domain Eukaryota; kingdom Viridiplantae; phylum Streptophyta; class Magnoliopsida; order Malpighiales; family Salicaceae; genus Salix; species Salix suchowensis. Next base: position 5,326,689 of record CM054994.1, read on the forward strand.
AGAGCTGGGAGGGGAAGATTAGATAAAAACGGTTTTGGATAGAACAAAACCAAGATAAGAATACATCTAATCTAACCCCAAATAACCCATCACATTTTAGGAGATGTATAAATATAAGGAGGAGAGAGAATGGAGGGCTGATTTTCTTCTCAACAGCAGCAGACCATTCTCCCTTCCCCCTGTAAACCCGAAACCCAACCACAAGAAGAGGGTGGGAAAACAGATCGTGAGAGAAAAGAAGAAAAACGCGAAGGGGAAGAAGGAGGAAGAAAAAGAAAAGGAAACCCAGCAGGAAGAGAGAAAGAAAAGTATCAAAAAACCCCTCAAAGTTTGTTAAATCTGAAAGGCGGTGTGGCCGGGATTGAACCATCGTCCAGACAGGAACAGCCCAGAGGTAGAGCAGGTAGGTGATTTACACATCTCTTTTCATACGATACGTAAGAAATTGTTTTAAATTGAATATTATCTGAATGCGATATAGTTTATACTAGGTTGTTGAATGCTTAAATGTAAACAAATGATTGATTAGCTTCGGCTAATAGCATCCGAAAGGATGGCCGGAACAAACGATTGATTAGCTGCGGCTAATGGCATCCGAAAGGATGGCCAGAATAAACAATTGATTAGCTTCGGCTAATGGCATCCGAAAAGATGGCCGGAACAGATGATTGATTCGGATGGTCGGAACAAACGATTGATTAGCTTCGGCTAATGGCATCCGAAGGGATGGCCGGAACAAATGAATGCTTAGTTTCGACTAATGGCGTCCAGAAATAAGGACCATGGGGGAGGAACGGTTGACCTCAAAAATGAATGCCTTATAAGAATAGTCGGAGTAAAGATAATGTTGCTCGAAAAAGAAAAATAGAGCTCCTATAAAATTTACAAGTGAATTGCTTTATGTATATGCAGAAATTATAACTTGTTAGAGTTTTTTTTAACTGATAGGTCATTTAGTCAATATTATTAATACTATCATTAAGCAATTGCATTTCCTTAAATGTTTTGTATTGCTGCAGGGACGACACATCCACAAGAGGTCTAGGGAACCTGATACAAGGGAACCTACTTTTGCAAAGGACCACGTAGATGCATTCTAAATTAAGATGTGTTTTGGATGAATCAATGTATTGAATGCATAACTTTTATCAGATCCTTTTGTGAAAATTTGTAAATCCCACTAGTAGGATAAGAATGTAAACTCATATCCATGTATGTATATTTCTAATATAAATCTTTAATTATGAAACTGTAATGTTGCACGTTTATGTGAGTTTTTTTTCTTTAATGGAATGTTTATTGTATGGATGATATTTTACTGATGTGAGCTGATCTGGTTCATTGAGTATCGGCACTATGGAAAAAAATTACCGGGATGTTATAGAACGAAACTAAGGGTTTTTAAGAAAATAAGGGCATATGGATTTGCTGAAAGTCTGTCATCTCCAGTGGTCAAAATCATAAGTTACGGCTCGAGTAAGCAGAAGCGAGAAGCCGTCAAAACCAGAGATCCAAACCCTGAAAAGGGAAGACCATGAAAAAGAAAGGGGACCTATATTTCTCAGGTAAGTATACATGTATCATCATGCATTACATCCCCATTAAGAATCTAGGAAATGTTTTGGAGGGATAGTAATTTTCGAACCTTTATTCATCATTTTTGTGTACGCCTTCGAGCTCTCACCTCTTTCATTTCCTTGAGAATGCTTTTCAGCTTTATCTTTTTCCTAATTTTGGGCGTCATCATGCATTGTATCTCCCCACTGATAATCTAGGAAATATTTAGAAAGGATTTTAATTTACAAACCTTCATCATTTTTGTGTGCGCCTTTGAGCCCTCATCATTTTCACTTCTCGGAGTGTGCTTGCGAGCCCTTCATCATCACAGATAATGTGCTTTACATCTTTACCTCATTCATGTATTTGATTGTGCTTTCCAGCCCTTGAGTATCAATTAAAATAGTATGCTTTCCAGCCCTATTTTCCATTCGTCGAGTGTGTTTTCCAACCCTCGACCATCAATTAAGATTGTGCGCTTTCCATCCCTATTTCCCCCACTCGTCGAGTGTGTTTTTCAACCCTCGACCATTAATTAAGATAGTGCGCTTTCCAGCCCTATGTTCCCTCCTTGTTTGAGTGTGTTTCCTAACCCTTAACCATAAGCTAAAATAGTGCGATTTCCAGTCCTATTTTCCCTCCTCTTTGAGTGTGTTTTCTAACCCTAAACCACATATCCTAGATAGCGAGCTTTCTAGCCCTATTTCCATTCCACGAAATCTTCACCATTTACATGTTTCACCTGGGTAGATCACCCATTATAATGAGATCATCTTCAACATTCTTACCTGAGTAGGTCACTCATTACAATAAGACCATCTTCACCATTCTCACTTGGGCAAGTCGTCCATTACAATAATACCATCTTTGTGTTTTTACCATCTTCATCATCTTCAGTTGGGCAGGTCACCCATTACAATGAGAGCATTTTCCTGTGTCATTCACAAACATCATCATCTTTCATCTTTTAAGTGTGCTCCTTAGGCCTCAATTCTTAGGTAGTGGACTTTCTAGCCCTATCTTACCATTCCCTTCTGACTGCATTGTATTGCCCTCTTTCTTATTTCTAGATGGATCAACCATTTCTTGGGTTGGTAAATCCATTTTTTTTTCCTTACAACGCTTACATCTAAGGTCTTGTACAAGACTTTAGTCATTAGCATTGTAAAGAGGGGGACAACTGTCATAACCCAATTTTTGGGTTATTCCCCAAATCTACCCAAAAATAACAAAAATAAAATAAAACGGGTCGACGTTGGTAGAAAAATCAATGTGGAAATTTTGATTGTTTTCGAGTCCGATCGTATCTCTTTTGTCCCAAAAATAGAGGAAAGTATAGATTTAAGGCAAAAATAATTTATCATTGAATAAATCTATGTAAAAAATAATTTGAACGATATAATTATATTTTTTATAGGCCAATTTGATTTAATCATGGGCCAACTAGGTTGACAACTTTATATCTTCCACCAGCACAGCCGCTGACCACCACCTGGTCTCTCTCCATAGTCGAACCAACACTGGCAACCTCGACAGCAGCTTGAGCCAGCAGCAGCTTCTAACACCTCCTCCGGCCACCACATGCCGCCATTTCTGCCACAGGTAAGCCTTTCGTCGTGGTCAGCCGACCACCAAGTTACTGTTCATGTGGATCAGTTTTCTTATTATTTTTTTATGTTCTTTGATTGTTGGGCTGGACCTAGCCTCGACCCAGCCCAAGTCCACCAGCTAGGTCAGCCCAGCCTAAAATTTTATTTTTAAAAAAATAAAAAAAAAAAATCATTAAAAAAACAATAAATGTATTGTCTTCGTGCATACGACCGAATTCCAAGGTTTTCCAAGCATATTTTTCATAAAAAATATATGTTGCATCTTTCACATATTTCAAAAGAAAATTGGATATCGTAACTAGTTTATGATTATTCGTTGGAATTTGCTAAAATATAAAAATAATTTAACAATTATTTTGTTTTATCTATGGTAGTGTAAAATTACATTGCAAAGTACACTCGCAGATAGTTAAAAATGAGGTTTTAAAAAATACAGTGTAAAATTGTTTTAGGTTAGTCTTTCAACTCGCAATGAGGTAGAGATCCTCTCACAGAGAGAAATCTACATCGAACCTTAGAAAAAGACCAATAAAAATGACTTACGAAAAACAATCAAATAACAATGCAATTTACCTTAGATAGGGTGCACCGGGGGTGATGCATCTTTCCTTGCACAATAAGTCCCCTTAGACTCTTGTAGACCAATAGGTTCCTAGTGACCTTAATACTAGATAGCGACTCCTAATAATCATAGTCGTAATTTTTATGACTATAACATTCATCCCTTTTCACCGCGCACCGTTGTCTCCCCAAATCTAGGGATGGCAGGGCGCAAAACGCAAAAAAAAACATCATCGCGACAATGATCATAAGTTACCTTTTTTTCCACAAAAGTAACACATATCAAAAAAAAAAATTGGCAAAGCATTCATGAATGGTATGCTATTAGTTATTTTTTAGGCGAATATATTTTTATTACTTTGAATGGGTTTGGGATTTGACTTTGTTTTCCTTTGGTGTGTCTATCTTATTTTCTCTTTATTCTATGGCTCTAGAGGAGGAGAGGGAGGAGGAGATAAAGCCGAGGCACTGTAATTCCTAGGGAGCATTGAGGGTGCCACCTAGGTTTATGCCTTTCACTACAAGTAACGGAGGGAGAAGAGGCTAGGGTTTTAGCCAACAATGCATCATCTAGATCTGGGCATAAGGGCCTTCAAAATGGAGAAGTAGAATGGTTTGACACCTCAACTGGAACCAAGGAGAGAAGGGGGGAGTCCTAAGGAGAGAGACGGGGACCATCATCCTAAGCATCGCAAATAAACAACGATTTCTTCTTGGACATCACCATAATTTGACCAGAAGATGTTGAAACAACCCACAAATCTATACAATAAGAAGAAATGACACGCGCCTTGGTTGGCGAAATAGACAAGGCTACTCGCACGTCGAAGGGTTCTGTTGCGAGCCTTGACTAAACAAGCAACAAAGAAATCTTGCTAAAGAAGAGACTATGAGAGTGCAATGGGCGAGATGGAAGCTCACTGCATAGTGTGAGGGATCAAATGTGTAAAAGATGAAGGGTCTCCATGGGAGCTTTTCTCACTACAACTGAGATCTTCTCTCTCTTGACTCAACCTTGACTAGGGATCAGATCTCAATCTTGATTGTGGGTTGCATGACCATGAGGCTCACATCAGTTGGTATCAGAGTTAGGCTTTGAAACAAGGTCATATCCTTATAATATTTTCATTTTTTTAGTGTTCCTTAATGTTTTTCAGTTTTGCGTTCATCTTCTTGTTTTTTCGTGTCTACATCACCTAAGAAAAAAATAAAAAAGGTTATATTTCATCTTGTTATTGTCTCTAATCATATTAGTATATTAAAAAGAAAAGAGAGAGAGGGGGGGGGATTAGTTGAACTTTGAAGTGTCATTTATTTTTTGCCGCAAAAAACACAACTCTAGGTGAAACATTAGAAAACCACATCAGAATTTAAAACTTCATTTTCAGTCTAATGGGAGTAAGATCGCATCATATGTCAAATTTGGGCTCATTCTGATATTGTTTACATGAGGTTTTACTTTGAAATTCAATTCTGCCGCAGACACACTACTCTTAGTGAGCCATAAGCAATACACCTTAGAATCAATTGAAACTTCACATTCTATGTATTGGGGATAAGATCACACCATATATTAAATTTGAACTTATTTAGATATCAACTTCTGGAGGTTTTAATTAAAGGTTCAATTGTGTCGCAAACTGATCATACAAAAGGATGGGTATCTAGATATAAGAGAACGACCTATAAATTGAGTTTTGTTGTTTGTTTAGTATTATAATACTAAATATTGAATTTGAGATTATTTCAAGATTGTTTGGTCTAGGTTTCAATTTTGTTACGTAAAAATTGCGCAACAGGTTAGATTTGTGTCAAGTTTCAAAATATGATCCTTATTATTTAGTCTATCAAAATCTTTTTTTTTTATTATATTTGAGTTATCTAGGATTCAATTAACTATTTTTTTTCTAATATTCTCTTCTCTTTTATTTCGTGTCTTCGTTTCATCCTCAATTCGTATGAATTTGCATTGCTACTCGCGAAATCATAATCGTAGTTTAGTTTTGCTTTGTTTTCAGTACATTTATTGATTCTTGAGTTTGGAAACTATAATTAGAGTGGGTTGTGAAGGCTACTAACTTTGATTTGTTGATTTCAGTTTCTAAAGAACCAAAAGAAAGAAAATTGTGAGGTAAAAGGCGTAGTGAGCTTATTAGAGTGAAAAAACTTGATATTTTTTCTATGTGATAAACAAGAGGTGTGAGGATATATTTTTTGCTACTATCAAATTTTACAGATTCAAAGAATGTCTACAAACAATGAATCAACAACACCAAATATTGATGTAGCTTTCCAATTATGAGTCGTAGGCTAGCAACTCGAGTTGTTGTCTAGGTTGTACAAAGATTTGAAAGATGAGGTAATGATGCGAACCTCGTGATCACGTGGTCATATAACCTACAATCAAGAAAACCTGCCCCAAGACACCAACACTATTAGAATGAGTATAATGACGCCACGAAGCCAGCTAATCTTCAATAAGTTGGGTTCAGTTCATTCAAGAGCTGAAGAATGCAAGAATCACTCTCACACTTTAAAACTAAAAAATTCAGAAGTAAAATTCATTAATGGCTGCTGAAATTTAGCTTACATGAGTTTAAATAGTTCTTGAAAAACTAACCCTAATGGACCCCTTATGTAGACTTAAATGAGGTGCACTCAAAATTGATCCAAAACCCTAAATTGGAAAGCCCATGACTTAATCCAAACAAGCCTTGGATCCTAGCTGAAAACAAAGTATTAATTAAGCCCAAACAAGCCTTTGGCTGTAGCTAAAAAAATTAAATAAACCCATAATATTAAATCCATTAACTGCCATGAGAAGAAGAGAAGTAAAATATTATAGAGTTGATTCAAGGCCTATTTATAGCCTTCCATCCAGCCTCTTAATCCTAGAAATAAAAGGAAAAGGTAGTCACCCATGTTGTTTCCAAGTTGTAGTAGGATTCTTTTGTTTCCTTTGTTGTCCTCACTTCATGCCCCAAATAAGGTTGTATTGGACCCCTCCTCCACATGGATAAGATGTACTAGGGTCTCCTCTTGATACTCCAATGGTCCTTGCATTCAATGTCTTTGTCTTTGACTTGGTCATTGGACCATTTGGAACATGTATGGGTCCTTGCTGGTATTTCTAGACTGGTCCACATCATCCCCTTTCTCCTCGAAAGGATTCGACCACAAATCAAAATCTGTGTGAAGGAACATAAGATCAACAACATTAAAGGTAGCACTAACACCATACTCACCTAGAAGGTTAATTTTGTATGCGTTGTTATTGATTCTCTCTAAAACCTGAAATGAACCATCACCACGAGGCTGTAATTTTGATTTCCTTTGGTTAATAAATTGTTCCTTACGCATGTGCACCCAAATCCAATCACCAGGTTGGAAAACAACCAATTTACACCCCTTATTTGCTTTAGAAGTGTAAAGTTTGTTCTTTTTCTCTACCTGCAGTCGAACTCTCTCATGGAGTTGTCTCACCATCTTTGTCTTCTTTTCACCAACTAAACTTACCCTTTCTTCAAAAGGTAAAGGAATTAAGTCCATAGGAGTTAGTGGATTAAAACCACAAACAATTTCAAAAGGAGAAAAACTAGTGGTCCAATGCACAATTCTATTATAAGCAAACTCAACAAAAGGCAAACATTCTTCCCAACTTTTCAAATTCTTTTGAATTACAACACACAAAACTTGAGATAATATCCTATTTACTACCTTAGTTTGTCCATCTATTTGAGGATGACATGTTGTCGAAAATAAGAGTTTGGTCCCCAACTTTCCCCATAAGGTCTTCCAAAAGTAGCTAAGGAACTTAACATCATGATCTGACACTATACTCTTAGGAATGCCATGCAAACGTACTATCTCTTTAAAGAACATGTTTGCGATATGAGATGCATCATCTGTTTTATGACATGCAATGAAATGCATAATTTTAGAAAACCTATTAACCACAACGAAAATAGAGTCTCTACATTTCTTCGACCTAGGTAAACCAAAAACAAAGTCCATAAAGATATCTCCCCAAGATTCAGTAGGCACAAGTACTGATGTATATAGTCCATGCGGTTGCACTCTAGATTTTGCCTTACGACAAGCAATACATTGTTCACAAATTCGTTGCACATCTCTTTTCATCTTTAGCTAATAGAAATTCTCATGCAATACATCCAAGGTTTTTGCAACCCCAAAGTGACCCATTAAACCACCCCCATGTGCTTCAAGAACAAGTAATTCACGCAAAGAACTAGTAGGAACACACAATCTATTCTCTTTGAACAAATAATCATCCATCAAATAAAACTTACCAAAAGTCGAATGTCCACATGCATTATAAATCTCAACAAAGTCAGAATCATTACCATACAATTCCTTCACATATTCAAAGCCTAGCAATCTAGTATTCATGGTGTGTAAAAGAACATACCTGCGTGAAAGTACATCATCTACGATGTTCTCTTTGCCTTGCTTATACTTGATTATGTAAGGAAAAGTTTCAATTAATTCAACCTATTTTGCATGTTTCCTATTCAACTTACCTTGTCCTTTTAGATATTTCAAGGACTTATGATCCAAGTAATGCTGCCATGTCTCAAGGCATAGAGTTCTTATCGTAAGTGGGATAGTTCAAGGTCACTCCACTTAACTTCTCACTGAAATACACAATAGGTCTTTGATCCTGCATCAAAACAACACCTATTCTCATTGCAGACACATCACATTCTATTTCAAATGCTTTCGTAAAGTCAAGTAAAGTCAAAACAGGTGCAAAACATAATTTCTCTTTCAAAATAACAAAAGCCAATTCTTGTTCCTCCCCCATTTAAACCCAACTGATTTTTTAACAATTTCATTCAAAGGAGCAACTATTGTGCTGAAATCTTTCACAATACGCCTGTAAAAACTAGCTAACCCATGAAAACTCCTTACCTCACTTACTGATTTGGGTTTAGGCCAATCCCGGATGACCTTAACTTTCTCCTCGATGCCCTGTGCAGTTATAACATAGCCAAGAAACACAATTTTCTCCATGCAAAAGGCACACTTTTTAATATTAACATACAATTTCTCACTACGTAACACACTAAGTACATTACACAAATGATCAAGATGCTCGATTAAGTTCTTGCTATAGATCAGAATATCATCAAAATACACAACCACAAACTTACCAATGAATGCACGCAACGCATGATTCATTAAACGCATAAACGTACTAGGTGCATTTGTAAGTCCAAACAACATTACTAACCATTTATACAAATCATGCTTAGTCTTAAATGCAATTTTCCACTCATCACCCTCTTTCATCCTAATCTGATGGTACCCACTTTTCAAGTCAAATTTATAGAAAATACAAGATCCATGTAACTCATCTAACATGTCATTAAGCCTAGGAATGAGGTGTCTATACTTTACTATTATGTTGTTAATGGCTTGGCAATCAATACACATCCTCCATGTTCCATCCTTCTTAGGCACAAGTAGCACGGGTACAACACACGGGCTCATACTCTCAAAATCTAGTAGGAACAACAAAGTTAGATGCGTTAAAGGAAAAGAAAAAGGTTATGTTAAAAAATGAGCATTTATAATAATGTTTTGATTACATAAAGGATGCATATGTTATAAAATAAAAAGGAAAGAATAACGGATTAAAAGGCTTATTGGATTGTTATTAGTGTAGTTATTATGAATTGCATCTTTGAATGAGAATAATTTATGAAAATTATTTGTAAATGCAAGAGAGACCACGAGTGTGGTGCAACAACAACAATAGAGGACCACGAGTAGAGCATCCATAATAGGTAGGCGGTTCGTGGATGTTTGAGAAAATGTGATTTTTCAGTAAAAATATTTAAAGCATGCATGTTAAGGAAGACAATTTACTATGTAAATTTGCCAGGTTATGGCATTATCGCCAAAGAAGACACTATCAAATGAATAAAACATGGTGGTGACTAGTATACATTAGTGTATGTTAGGATCTTGGATAAGGGAATCGCCAAAAAATGATCTTGGATAAAGGGATCACCAAAAATGATTAACATATATTTTAGTGTATGTTAGGATCCTAGATAAGGGGGTTGCCATATATTCAGTGCGTGTCAGGATCTCGAGAATAGGAATCACTATGCACAAGCTAACATACATGTAATATATGTTAGAATCTTAGATGAAGGGATCATGGTGCATTGTCTAATACACATTAGTGTATGTTAGGATTCCAAAAATGGAATGGTCACACATCCACAAGTACAAACAAGGAGGTACGTTAGGGACCCGGGAAAGGATCTTCTTTGATGTCGTCACTTGTAGGGTGATAATGAAACCGATAATATTTAGTATCAGCAATACATAGGTGGGAAAGATAGTCTGTGGTTATGTATGATTGTGTATATTTGGTTTAATAACTTTATTTTATTCAATTTTTTATATGAAATTATCTTGTATTTCCCTTATTGATCCATCATCTGCACGTTAGAAGTAGATTCTATATTTATTAGCTTTTTGTATCTAGCTCTAGAAAGGACTAAGATGTAAGAAAGGACTGGGATATCCCTTAATATGTATGATGACCATTCTTTAGAAAGGACTAGATGTAAGAAATTAACTTTGAATTTTGTTGTATCTTATTAAATGTGACTGAATTTATCTTGATTCATATTCTAATTGACAATCTTTGCTAAATGTATGTTTTATTTATAGTAGTCGTGATGAGAATGATGTTTGTGGATTTGTAAGCCCAAGATGTTTAAGTCGATATTGAATTAGTTATTAGATTTTTTTTAAGGTTATATTATACGTTGATAACTTAAGATTTGTCAATGCATGGAGATTCTGCTGAAATTTAGCGAATTTAATGTTTTTCTCTTAGAGAAAGGGATGTTACATTTTTGGTTTTGTTAAATTTTCTCTCCCCTTTTGTGTGTGTGTGTAAATCACCTATTAATAGGTAAAAATATTTGTTGAGTCTCTTGTTTTCTCTCTTCACTTTGATCCCTTTGTCTAGATATAAAAAAATCAAATATACTTTTTAAAAAAAAATTGTTGCTCTTTGCTATTTTCATGATTTTTTTTCAAAAATGATAAAAAAATTGGATAGCAATAAAAATTGTGTCATGTTTTCATTAAACATTCAATTTATTTTTAGATCCATTAAATTGATTGGTTTACTTTAAGTTAATGTCCATGTAATTTAATTAAAAACTTGAGCTTGTTTAATTTATTTTAAGATGAAATCAATTGATTAGATTTAATAATAATTCTAAATAATTTTTATATTTTTAATATTTTTTTTAAAAATATAAGATTAGTTCAATAAAAAAAAAAAAAGTTGAATCCACATTAGAGCGCAGCGGAATTCACTACTCCTAACCTAAAACAAATCGTCTACTAAACAAAAACCCTCTCCGGACACCACATCCTCTGAGCATAGTTGCAATAGCCGATTGAGAGGGAGAGAGCTTTTAAAATAGTAGCCTATGGAAGAGGATCCAGAGAAGAGATTCCACTCTATCATGGACAAGCTCCTTAACGCTCCTTCGAAATCCCTCACCAATCCCAGGTTTTCTTTTGCTTTCTTTGTAATTTCCCATTTATATTTGTTTGTTTGTTTATTGGTTGGTTAAAATTTTGATTGACAGTTCACCAGTTTCATGTGGAGTTATACAAATACCATCACCATCAAGAGGCAAAAAACGAGATAACCCTGAGTCTGCATTAGCACTAGTGGAACCGACTGATAAAACAATAGCAAGAGCTGAACCTGTTTCTTCAGCTGACGCTCCTTTGTGTAGGCCCTGGGACAGGGGAGATCTTATGAGGAGGCTTGCTACTTATAAGTCTATGACCTGGTTCGCCAAGCCCAAGGTTCTTTTTATTCTCATCATCCATTTCACCGTTACCTTTTTGGCATATGGTTTTTTTGAGGAATTGATGTTTTCATCGCAATCAATCTAATTAAATGTACAGTGTGTAATCCAATCTCCAAAGGGAATTTTTTTTTAAATAAAATGATGGGCTAAGCCTATCAGAAGTCAGTTGTTGATAAATCTTCATAACAATACTTTTCCTTCAAAGCATTTGCTCTGTTCTTATTATTCAAATCAAGTTGCTAGTATTCTGTAAGATCACATTGTCTTCTGTTTTTTTAATCAAAATCTCTTAAGAATTTGTACCTCTTCTGTGTTACAAGTAAAACTGTCTGTTTGCTATCAACGCAAACCGATATTGTGTGTGTGTGTTTCTTCTTTAATATCCCTTTACTTTATTTGGGATAAGATGGGGTTAGTTTGGTATATTCTACTACTTGAGTTTAAGATTTGAAATGACAAGAATTATATGATTTAGCAATTCTTTGAGTTTTCTGAAAGAGAGAAATTAAAAGGCGTTTGAGGAGGAGGATGTACAATTAACTTCTCTGAAGGACCTTTGAGTTAAAATTGTACACCTGTGGATGCTGAACATATTTTTGCTAATAATGAGGGATTGTTTGTCCTATACATTACCTAATTTTTATATTACTGATTTGCTGAGCATTGGTTTCCCTTGTTTCTTTTAATGGATGGTGTATTGCATGAATTATTTAATTAACTATCAGTGAACTAACTAAGTTGATGAAAATATCCTGCACCGTCATTGAGGACCATAAATTTTCCATGGCTGTTTTATATCAGTGAACTATTTTTACTTTTCCCCTCTTTTCTTTTTGTGTTATCTTGAGCCGGCAAACCTTTTCAAAGTAGTGTACTCTAACTTTTCCCTTCATTCTTAGGTGGTAAGTTCTGTGAATTGTGCGAGAAGGGGATGGATCAATTTGGATATAGATATCATAGCATGTGAAGCTTGTGGAACTCGTCTCCTATTTTCTACTCCATCATCTTGGTCACAGCAACAAGGCATGTCATGCTGCTGCTCTTTTCTTTCTTCCTTCTGATTTGGCATGTGCACTATGCACACCCCCAACAACTTATTATGTTTGCATCTTAATTTAACTATTTTCCAAGTTTTCAGTTGAGAAGGCAGCATTGGTATTTAGTTTGAAGCTGGATAATGGACACAAACTATTGTGTCCATGGATTGACAATACCTGTGATGAAAGATTGGCAGAATTTCTTCCACTCCACCTCAAGTTTTAGTCGAGAAGTTCAGCGAACGTTCTTGTGCGCACTTGCGACTTTCAGCTCTTCCACTGATTTCATCTTCAGCCATTGAATACATAAGATCCTGCCCCATATCTTCTATATTCATAACCATGCCCAAACCATCAATCCCCTTGAAACAGAATTTGAAAAAAGAAATAGAATATATATTATTTATATTCATAACCAGACCACCCATCCTTCCCAAGACATCCCCACTTTCTTAAGGTAAAGTCAACAAGCACAAAAAAAAGAGAAAAAAATACAATGTCTGAGATCTATGTAAAACAGCATGAGGTTGAATACATGAATTCATCCCAAAATTCATATGAAATCTCATGATTTGCCGTGAAGAGCATCATACCTTTCCACCACTGCTTCCAACAGCGATGGTGAAACCCCCATCTTCATCAAACTTTAATGCAGTGACCTCCAAATTGATACAAAAGTAAAAGAGCATTTTCATGAAAAAATAAGGATAGAAGAGATATGTAGTCCATGCAAAATTTGAACAGAAATGTACACTTCATGACAAATGCACGTAAGCATCACAAGATTGTTTACTCATCTAAAAGTGAAAATGAATTCCTACTGCAAAATATCCACTACCATGTCCTTACTCCCTTCCCGCTCCTGGACAACATAATGAAGGATGGAGAGAGATCAAGAAAGTGGACAAAATGAAGTATGAGATCCTCTTCAATTCGTTGACAAAAAAAGTCTTTAGTAGTTATGAGATCCTCTTCAAGTTTCTTCATTTTTGTTCAGCATGCACAAACATATTTTCTTGATCAGTTAATTTTGGGGGGCTCAATTGATCCGTGTTTGGTTTTCTAACTTATTTCCCATGCTGAGTTAACATGATAATGACTTGTGGGTGATACAACCAATTTTCTTATTTCGTTTTACTATCCTCACCATCTCTTGGACAAACATAAGAAAATACCTTCACAAGCAAACTACGAGAAAAGGGTGGTCCATGAATCTAATCACAACTAGTTCGGGATTGAAACTTCTTCGGATAGACATGTATATAAATAAGATGCTCTCACAACATAACAAGATCTCAGTTTCCGCATCTAAAATATATATATATAAGGGTTCTCATGCATAAAAAAAGCAGAAAAAATAGTTTCCAACGAAGAATAAAAGCTTAAGGTGAAACTCACTTAAGAAAGTGGCAATTTTCATTTCACATTGAAAGATGCAAATTATTGAGCAGAAACTGTAATTGCAAATGTGTATTTCTGTTGTTCATTGATATGTAATTTTCATGGCTTCAGTGCAACATACAAGGCAAGCTTGATATCAGTATATTGCTGCAAACAAATACAGGGTGGTAACACCTAGTACAAAGCTATATACAAAAAGGAAAAGCATTATATACCAACACTACAGGAAAGTATCAGAGGGGATCACTGAACTTACACATAATACCAGCAAAACGCTTATAAGTCCTTGGAATACGAACATATGGCTTAACTTCAAAAGGAGCACCTTTATTTGTTTTCACATATACTGCTCGCAAACACCCAGCCCTTATTCAGTGGGCTATCTAAGATGGACAGGAGAGCCTAAAATTAGAAACAATGATATTAATACAAGTGTGATATTAATACCGTTGGACCTCCATATGAAAGACGGTCATGGGGTTGGTCTAACAAACAGCTTGACTCGGGAATTTGGATTCTAGATAGGATAGGAAAAATACATAAAATGCACCTACAAATTTCACTGGTATGGGAGAAAATCAACGAAGAAGAATAAGTGCCTTCAATAACAAAAGACACTAACCTGATAAATGATGTCGGGCCTGTAATCAGCAGGATTTTTATTATTCCTCCTCAGGAAATTGGCATGCTCCTCAGAATTCAAAATTTAGTAATTCTGTACAAACAAGACCAGTCAGATGAATTTGAAAACTTCCAACAAAATGATAAAACCCCACTTCATGAAAATCCCAACAAAGACTTCAAAATCATTCTCTATAACCCATAACCCAAATTCAAAACATTACACCAAACCTCTGCATCACTAATAAAAAATCTACACTAGTCCATACAATGAATCCAATAAGTTACTTATACCGAAACATTGGAATGAAAAGTTAGCCTTTAAACCTTTCCAACTTTTGCAACTTCCAAGGAAGCCTTTTCCAGCACAAATATGACCTCATGGGTTTTTGACAGTTTGAGCACTTGTCATCAATAATGTGTCAATATCAATTAAAAATAATCTCACCGCCCCAGTTTATTCACTTTTGAAGCAGTTAGGAAACTAAAATCATGTTCTCTTTTGTTTTTGAATCTGAAACTGCATAAATTGTAAACTAATTAAAAAAATCACTCTGCTGCATAATTCCTTAATCTTCACTGTAAATCAATAATAGAACTTAGGGTTTAAGCTAGGGTTTAACAGATACAAAGCAAAACTTATACTTGAAAGCTAATAAATAACAACAATTCAAAGCAAGAAAGAGAGAAAAAAAAGACAGTACTTTTATCTTTGCGAGAAGGACGATGCTTTTGGGGGCCAACCCAAGAAACAGTATTACGTTGCTGTGAAGAAACCATGTACCTCTTCACTCCATTTATCGACGTTGATTTCAAGCTGCTACCTTTCGTCGCCATTTTTGCTCCTCTTAGGGCAAGTCCAACGGAGCATCCATATGAAGAGCTAAAGGCAAAAATCAGTACTTTTGCATCTTTTTTTAAGATTTCTCTTCTCCAAGAAGAGGTAAAATGGCTATTCTCATCCGCAGCAGCTATTTCTACATATTTCAACCAAGAAGCTAAAAATAAAATAATATAGATATATTATTGGAATACTGTACAAACTAATTAAAACTCTTCATCGATTTTCTTCAGCCCCGTTGTGTAGATAATTCTGTAAGCCCGCCTGTTCAGTGTTGTAGAAAATTCCTTCAAATCGCAACATCAACAGAAACAGCGACACAGATCTGAACTAAAAACGACAGGGAACATGGAAAAAACCACGCAAAAGAAGCACAGATCTAGTAAAAAAGGACACCTGCATATTACACTTGACAAGGTCAAGAGGAGTAACAGTCGTATGAGTAAGTCCAGAGCTAAGAATACCACCAGCAGTACAAGCATATTAGAAAGCAGGCGAGTACATCTCGATCTTTTTCCAAGGCTCACTCGGCGCCGGGATCACAAATCCGCCGCCGCTCTTCTTCCCCATAGCCGGCGTTAACGACGGAGAAAGAGAAGGTTGTTCGGAGTGGAGGAGTGTAGAGAGGGAGATGGTTTTGGGAGCGAGAGAAAATGAAGAGAGCAGCAGAGAGAGGTTTTTTAGGGGTAATTATAATTATAATTATAATAATAATAATATAAAAAAAATAACTCTTTTAAATAGTTTTTATTATTAAAATATACATCAACAAAAAAATATATATATTATTATAAAATCATCTAAAAGAGCTAGGTCTTTTACTGTAGCACCAGAGACAATTCACTGTGGACTCGAACAATTTCGGCCCTGCGTCGCGCGAGTTCGTCCGCCTGTTTTTTTTTTTTTCGATTTTGAACAGTACTTTGACGATTTTAGCCCCGGAAATGAGACAAAATAGGGCTCGGTCTAGCGGTAAAAAGGGCTGGGTATGAGGGCCATTCCTGTCATTGCACGTGTACGGACCGGACCGGTCCGGTCCGCCGCACTTTTTTTTTAAATATATTTTAAAAAAATAGCTAATTACTCTTCTAGCCCCTAATAAGACAAAAACATTTATTTCGGTCCAGGGGTAGTACGGTACTTGACCTTTTTTTTGTTTTTTAGTGCTGTCGGTTTGTCAGTGCGTGTGCCGCACGCGCCAACCTTTTGCACGCCCCACGCCCTGTTTAGGTGGCGCGTGCGGTTTCCTCCGGTGGCCGGACACAGGATTCCGCCGTCTATCTCGATGCGTCTCCGCATGGTCTTCCTCCCGCGGTGGCGCTTGTACCCTAAAAATGTCCGTAGACGCGTCGGATTCCGGTTAAAGCGCCGGCCACGTTTCTCTCTCTCTCCTGCACGTAAAAGTGCAGGAGAGTCCCCCATTTTGTGATACTTTTCATTTCGGTCCCTTGACTTTCCATTTTGTGTTTTGTCCTGATTTTGGTTCGATAAGTTTTGATTTAGTTCGATTGGGTCCTCCAATTCGAATTGATTGAATGTCATTGTTGCACTTCGGTCCTCATTCTTTTAATTTTCGGATTGGGTTTAAATTATTCAATAAATACAGTACAGAAGTTTTGATTTATTAAATTGGATCCTTTTATTGAAATTGATAATATATTGAATTTTCATTTTGGCCCTTATAGTTTTAATTTTTGATTTTAATCCCTTGATAAATTGATATTTGTGTTTTATTTTCCATAATAATAATAATAATAATAATAATAATAATAATAATAATAATAAAAAATAATAATAATAATAATAATAATAATAATAATAATATAAAAAATATAATTACAATAATAATAATAATAATAATAATAATAGTTTTGATTTTTGATTTTAATCCCTTGATAAATTGATATTTGTGTTTTATTTTCCATAATAATAATAATAATAATAATAATAATAATAATAATAATAATAATAATAATAATAATAATAATAATAATGATGATGATAATAATAATAATAATAATAATAATAATAATGATAATAATAATAATGATGATAATAATAACAACAACAACAATAATAATAATAATATAAAAAATATATAATTACAATAATAATAATAATAATAATAATAATAATAATAATAATAGTTTGAATTTTTTATTTTAATCCCTTGATAAATTGATATTTTTTTCCTTACTCTTTTGTTAATGTGTTTAGGTTTTTTTCTCTCAATAAAAATAATGATGATGATGATAATAATAATAATAATAATAATAATAATAATAATAATAATAATAATAATAATAATAATAATATTTTCCTTGCTCCTTTTGTTAATGTGTTTAGGTATTTTTCTCTTAGAATAATTTGATAATTGTTATTGTTTTAACAGTATAGCAATGATAAAAAAAAATTGCTTGATCTTCTGTTGAGGTTTTTAGGATATTTTTGGCAATAATAATAATGATAATTTTTTGACAATAATGATAATTTTAGAAGTTGAGACTTCGATATTATTGTTATTATAATAGACAATATTGATATCTTTTAGTATACCAAATTTTATATATTAAAATATTATATTTTAATCTTAACAACTGTAAAAATTATTTTTTTCGCCCGCACTACACCCGCAACGTAGTGCGGGCAGTTGACTAGTACAAAAAACTAAAAGAGCTCAGGAATTCATTGTGCATTGTGAGTGAAAACACTGTGGATTTCAATAGTGTCTTTTTTTTTTTTTCGTTTTTGAACAGTGATCACTGTGGACTGTCGGTTTGATAAGCTATTTATATGATAATTATATATTGTTTCACATTGAGTTACAAAGAGAGGCCAGTGGCCTACTGGAAACACAGGCGCGCCTGTTCATGGAGGGCAGGGTTCGATCCCTGCCTGCGCCAGTTACAATCTCTTTTTTGATTTTAATTTTCTTTTTCTTTTTTGTTTGCTTTTTTTTTTTCACTTATGTTTTTTTTTCATTTTTATTTCTTTTGATTGTTTTTTATCTATTTTTTGCTTTTAGTTTTCTTTTTCTTTTTTGTTTGCTTTTTTTTTTCACTTATGTTTTTTTTTCATTTTTATTTCTTTTGATTGTTTTTTATCTATTTTTTGCTTTTAGTTTTCTTTTTATTTTTTGTTTGCTTTTTTTATTTTTTTCACTTATTTTTTTTTCATTTTTATTTCTTTTGATTGTTTTTTTTTATTTTTATTTATTTATTTTGACGTCCAATTATTTTTTTTCTTATATTTTTTTTTCATTTTTTGGTTGGTTTTTTTTGTTAAAGTTATTGATTTTTTTTTTCTTTGATTGATTTTTTTTCCTGTTTTTTGAACAGTGTTTTAACGATTTTAACCCTGATAATAGGACAAAAAAAGGTTCTGGCTGAGGGGTCACGGATGTAATTGCGCGCGTACGACAAGTCCGGTTCGGTCCGGTCTGGCGCAACCTTTTTTTTTAATATTTTTTTAAATGGCTAAATACGGTTATAGTCGCTAATGATTTTTTTCAGCTAATAATTTTTATTTTTGTTTTATTATCTATTATATTTTTTTATTTTCTCTGTCTTTTAGTTTTTTATTTGTTTTTTTTATATATTTTCAAGTTAGATTAATTTTTTTGCCTAATAATTTTGATTTTATTTTTTTTCTCATCTTTTGTTAACGTTATTACAATTTTTTTGTCTTTCATTTATTTCTAGTTTTCTATTCTTTATTAACACAATAATAATAATAATAATAATAATAATAATAATAATAATAATAATAATAATAATAATAATAATAATAATAATAATAAATTTAATTATTTTTCTTACTAACTCTTTTGTGAATGTTTTTGAATGTTTTTTCTCTCATGATAATTTGATAATTTTAATTGTTTTGACAGTAATGACAATGATAATTTTTGATGTTAAAACTTTGATTTTGCTATTTTGATGATAGGACGTGGTAATCTGTTTTATTATATTATATTTTGTATATATAGATATTATATTTTAATTTTAGACCAACAAATCTTATTAATTTCTTTAATCCCAACAATCATAAAAAAAAATTCTCAACCCGCAACATAGTGCGGTCAATTTTTTTAATTTTCAAGTGAAATGATTTTTTTTCAGGTAATAATTTTTATTTTTATTTTATCATTTATTTTATTTTTTTATTTGCTCTTTTGTTAATGTTTTTAGACTTCTTTTAGTCTTTGATTTAATTTTGTTTTTTTGGTTATTACGGAATAATAATATCAATATTATTATTATTAATAATAATAATAATAATAATAATAATAATAATAATAATAAGTTAAGTTTTTGTTCTTACTTGCTTTTTTTTCTCTCTCAATGTATTTTGATAATTGTTATTGTTTTGACAGTAAGAGTGATGATAATTTTAGAAGTTAACACTTCGATATTACTGTTGTTATAACAGAATATTTTGATTTGTATTATTATATCAAATTTTACATGTATAAATATTATATTTTAATTTGAACAGTTATAAAAATTATTTACTCTGCCCGTAACGAAGTGCGGGCCATTAAACTAGTATCTACTATTTAAAAAATCATTTCAGAGATTTAGCTATTTCAAATGGCTTTTGCCATTTTATTTGCTATTACAAACATGTTTCTGTCGGAAAGTCTATCGCTATTGTATTTGCTGACAAGAGTTTTTAATTTGGAAGTGAGTCATGACTTCTTAGCCCCTGTTTGGGACTGCGGCCAAACCGCAGGTTAGCTGCGGTTGGCTATTTTTTTTTTTTTTTTCATTTTAAATAACCGCGGTTAAGTGTGTTTATATCATTTTGATGTGCTGATATCAAAAATAATTTTTAAAAAATGAAAAAACATCATTTTGATATATTTCGGCACGAAAAACTTTTTGAAAAGCTACCGCAACCGCACTCCCAAACAAGCCCTTAGAGATGGAGTAATCTTGAGTTTTGAGATTCCTTTCAAATTTTGTACTTGTGGAAGGCATAATATATATTTTCCTTTTTTCTATGGAATAGATGATTAATAATACGCTTTTTTTTATGAACCACACCTTAGGAAATTATTTGTTTATTTTTTGACAATTTCTTCTTAAATGCTAATTAAAATAAAAAAATACATTATAATAGAAAACCATATTATCTAAAAAGCTAAAAGAGCTCACGGATTTCAACAATAATTTGCATTGTTCATTTAGTTATTATCTAAAATCTAAAAGAGCTCACAGATTTCAACAGTAATTTGCACTGTTCATCTAGGCTCATATTACTGTAGACGAGAACAGTTAAATTATATAATCATATTATTATTATTTTTAGACTACAACGGAACAAAGAAGTCGCTTGGCCGAGTGGTTAGAGCGCGTATAAGCAGGGCACGGGAGTTGAATCTCTCTGGCCACGAATTTTTGGAACAATTAAATTATATACTAACATTATTATTATTTGTATCCAAGAACTGCACAAAGAAATCGTTTGGCCGGGTGGTTACAAGGCGTGTCCAGCAGGGCACGAGAGTTCGCATCTCAACAACAAAAATGATTTTTTAAAAGGTGCTTTTTTTAGGGATTTTTTTTTCCTTCTTAAAACAAATGCATAAAAATAACCTCGCGAACTAACAATTACTACACGTCACCATAATAAGATTCTTTGGCAGAGGGAAAATTACATCCAACCTTCTATTTAATTTCATGTATATTTTTCATTCTAAGTTTTAATAATTTTTATAATAATTAAATAATCATTAAGAATAATATATATATATATATATATATATATATATATTAGTGATAAATTTATTATTATATTCAGTTTAATATATTAAATATTATAAAAAAATTTATCATATTATTCTAAAAGTTAAAACAAGTTGTGGGTGGGTTACTGTTCATAGTGAGACAAATCATTGTAGAGGCCAATAGTAATTCTCAATTTTCGGGTCGGGTCGGGTCATCGTTTCACTGCTTTTTTTTTTTTTTGTACAGTAAAATAACAATTTTGTCCCTCGAAAAAGACAAAAAAAAAAAAGCACATGCCGCGAGGGGTGCCACGGTAATTGCACATTTTCGATCCGGTTCGAGTCACCAGTTTTTTTTATTTTTTTATATTTCTTTGCACAGTAAAATAACCCTTTTGTCCCTCGAAAAAAACAAAAAATCGGCCTGGCCGGGAGGGGTGCTACGGGCATTTCATATTTTTTTAAAATGACTAAATACGGATATGCCCCCCAATAAGACAAAAATGAAGATTTGGCTGCAAGGGTGTCACGGTAATTTATCCTTTTTAATATTAACTTTGATGAGTTATTGTAGGCATGTCACCAGATGCACCGTCCGTTTCTGTTCTCACATGGTTTTTGGACGGCGTGTGCACCGTCATACGGCCATCAAAAATACCCTACCGACGTCTAGAATTCATGTTCTCTTCCTGATGGAGTGGCGCGTGGTGGTCCAACATGGTCGGAGATGTGCAGGTGGTCGGTTGAACTTTCCCCCCTGTGTTCTCTATCCTGCCTGCGTAAATACACGTCAGACCCCGCTGTTTGTTGACTTTTCATTATAGTTCATGAACTTTTGATTGTTGTGTATGGTCCTTTTTCCTTTAATATACGTTTTGACATACTTAAAAGAAAACAAAACTAACACAATACTAATAAAAAAGCAATTTAAAAACAAAATAAATGACAAAATAAAAATAAATATTATTAGATTTTAAGAAATTATTTGACTTGAAGGAAAAAAAGAAAGAGAAATCATAATAATTATTAAATTTTAAATGATCACCAGCACATATTAAAATTGGAACAGTAAATAAAAAAACCTTAATAACATTGAAAATAAATAAAAATTGAAAACAAAAACTAAGAGCATATATATAAACATGGACAGAAATAAGAACTATGTAAGAAATATATATATATAAAAAAAGGAATTAAAATAAAATCCAAGAGTAAAAGTATAAGGGTCAAAATGAAAAAAACATATATATAATATATATAATTTCAAGGAAAAAATTGAAAAAAAACCTAAACATTGATACCGATAAAATTAAATAATTTAAAACAAAACCGGAAATTAAAAGAATTAGGACCGAAATAAAACTTAGATATATAATTAATTTGCATGGAAGGATACAACTGATAAAAAACAAACTTTAATACCGAAAATATTAAGGATTTTTAATAAATTTGCATGGAAGGATAAAATTAAAATAATTCAAACCTTTGATACCAAAAATATAAGAATTTCAAACCAATTCGAAAATTCAAAGAATGGGGACCTAAATAAAACTACAATATACAATCAATTTCAATTGAAGGACCCAATTGAAACAAATCAAAACCTATATAATGACAATAAAGACTAGAAAACACAATCGAAAGTTCAGGGACTAAACAGAAATATCACAATAAAGAGCTGCACTGACGTGTGCTTGCATAGGCAAGAGAGAGAAAAGGGAAGAAAAAATTCAAAACGACCATTAACTCATCTCCGGCCACCCGATAGTGACACGCGCCACACGACAGTAAGAAAACATGGCTTAAAATCATTCTAGACATTGGTTGGGTATTTTTTTACGCCAAAGAACCCCGCATGCGCCGTCTAAAAAACGTGTGAGCACGGACACAACGCGCCGCCAGTACCGTGTCAGAATAATTATTTAAAAAATAGATAAATTACCGTGACACCCCTGCATCTAATTCTTCCATTTTGTCTTATTGGGGGGCATATTCGTATTTAGCCATTTTTATAAAAATATGATATTACCGTGGCACCCCTCTCGGTCAAACCTAATTTTGTTGTTATTGAGGGGCATAATGGTTATTGGACTGTGCGAAGAAATATTAAAAAACAAATAAATCGGTTACCCGAATCGGACTAGACTGATCTAAAAATATGCAATTACCGTGGAATCCCTCCATCCAACAACTGTTTTTGTCTTTTTCAAGAGACAAAATCGTTATTTCATAGTGAAATAAAAAATGGTAGATTGATGAACCAAATGAACCGAATCGACCCGAACCGAACCAAAAATTGAGCATTACTGTTGTCGTCCACAGTAATCTGTGTCACAGTGAACATGAACAAAAATAGAGACTATTTAGAAATATATCTAAAAAATAAAAGAATTAAAATAAAGAATTAAAAGTATATGTGCCTAAATGAAAATAAAATATGTAAATAAATTAAACGGAAGGATTAAATTAAAAAAAATTAAAAATGTTGTAAGCAAAAAATAAATAATTATCTTATTTCTTGATTTAGTTTCGATCCCTTTATTTTTTTCAGTAATTTTTAAATAATTTTAAATAATTTGTTTGTATTTATGTATCTATACTCTTAGTTTTGACTTTTAATTTTTATTAGAATTTATCTTTGTATAAGTAGGCTGATTAATTTCCCTAGATATATAACATTATAAAAACAAATCTAAGACCATTAACATTTTTTTGCATGTTAAAAAATTTGTTTATGGCTACGGCGAAGTGGAGGGCAATTGGCTTGTATATTTTTTCACTGTAGATAAATTGCCCTAATTTTTCTATCCATTTTGTCTACGTGTCACTTCATATATTTTTTGTTTATGTGATATTAGATATGAAATATCATACATAAAAAAGCAGCAGAAGTCAACCTCTAAGAAAAATAACATCAACTGATGAATTATTTCAATTATTATTGACATTGTTATTATCATGATTGTTAAATTGTCATAATTATTGTAACTGTCATTATAAATATTATTATAAATAATTCATATTAAAATTCTTATTGTTCATACTATCGATGACACGATAATTATTGTTAGAAAAAAGAAATTAAATTATTTTTTATTTTATAAGATTTATTCCTCATATTATTATATTAAAAGTATTTCAGAATATTGATATTAATTTTTTTTATATATATTATATATATTTTAAGACGATAATATTAAATAAATATAAAAATATATAATTAGTCTAACATATTTATAAGAAAAAAATACAAATAATCGTTATCATTATTTTGAATATCTTATCTATAATAATTAGAAATTTCAACACCTAAAAATATTAACAAAAAAGTAATTAAAAAAAATAAATGACAAAAAAAATATTATTAGATTTTAAAAAATTATTTGACTTGAAGAATAAATAAAAATAAAAAAACAAAGAAAAAAATAATAAATATCAATTTTCAAATGATCACAAACACAAATTAAAATTTAAATATTAAATAAAAAAATCTTAATAACAGTGGAAATAATGAAAACAAAAAACAAAAACTAAGAGCATTACCTAATATATAAACCGCGTGGCCATTTCCTTGTACCAACATGCACTGTAGCATGTGAGTGTGTGCACTGTGGATTGTAATAGTGTATTTTTGGTTCGGTTCGGTTCTCAGTTCATTCGGTTCGGTTGCTTTCCCGGTTTTTATAATTTTTTGCACAGTGAAATAGCGGTTCTAGCCCTCGAAAAAGACAAAAAATTGGTTAATTGCACAATTTCGGACTGGACCGGTCTGGTCCGCCTACCTTTTGAATATTTAATTTTTTTTTCTTCTGAAAATGGCTAATTACCGGTTTGGCCCCTAATAAGACAAAATTGCTGACTTAGGCACAGGGCTACACTGGTAATTGACCATGCTTTTTTATTTTTTATTTTTACTGTCGGCGCCTGTGTCACACGCAGCCGACAGTATTCCGCCTCACACCCTCTTTAAGTGGCGCATGTGTGGGGATGGAGTCGCCGGAGATGAGCTACCGGCGTCTCAGTCGATGCGCCTCCGCTTGGTCTTCCTCCCGGTGCGGCGCGTTTTGTCCTCCGACGTCCGTGGGCGCGGCGGTGGCCGGTTAAAGCCGCTGCAGCCATTTCTCTCTCTCCTGCACGTCAAAGTGCAAGGGAGTGTCCCGGTTTTGATGCTTTTTCACTTCGGTCCCTGTATTTTTAATTTTGTTTATGGTCCTGATTTTTGTTATATAAGTTTTGATTTAGTTCGATTGGGTCCTTCGATTGAAATTAATTGAATGTTTAAATTTCACTTCGATCCTCCTTCTTTTAATTTCTGGATTGGGTTTAAATAACTCAATAAATTCGGTACAGCAGTTTCAAGTTTTGCAATTTTGTCCTTTGATTGAAATTGATAATAAATTTGATTTTCATTTTGGTCCTTATACTTTTAATTTTGGATTTTAATCCCTTAATATTTGATTTTCCTTTCGGACCTTATACTTTTAATGTTTTTAATCCCTTGATTTGTTTTTATGATTTAAATTTTCTGAAAGTTTTTATGGTTTTTTTAGTCTTTCATTTATTTTATTTTTTTCATTATTAACACAATAATAATAATAATAATAATAATAATAATAATAATAATTTAATTGTTTTTCTTTCTTACTCTTTTGTTAATGTTTTTTAGTTATTTCTTCCTCGGGATAATTTGATAATTTTTATTGTTTTGGTAGTGATAGCAACGATAATTTTTGTTTCTGTTTATTCTTTTGTTTGATCTTTTGTTGAAGTTTTTAGGAAATTTTTTTCATCCATTTTTCCCTTTCATTATTAACACAGAAATAAAATAAATAAATGAAAATAATAATAATAATAATAATAATAATTTAATTGTTTTTGTTGCTTACTCTTTTGTTAATGTTTTTTAGGGGTTTTTTTTCCCTCAGAACAATTTGATAATTTTTATTGTGTTGACAGTGATAACAATGATAATTTTTAGTTTTCATTGTATTTTTTTGTTTGATCTTTTTTTTTAGTTTTTACATTTTTTTTAATCTTTCATTCATTCATTTATTCTTTCATGATAATAATAATAATAATAATAATAATAATAATAATAATAATAATAATAGTAGTAGTAGTAGTAGTAGTAGTAGTACTAATAATAATAATAATAATAATAATAATAATAATAATAATATAATAATAATAATATTTTAATTGTTTTTCTTGCTTGCTATTTTGTTCATGCTTTTTATTTTTTTCCCTCGGTATAATTTAATATTTTTTATTGTTTTGATAGTAAGAGCAATAATAATTTTAGATGTTAAGACTCTGATGTTGCTATTGTTATAATATTTTAAATTAATATTGCTTCCTTTTCCCCTTTATTTTTTCCATTATTATTATTTTTATTTTCTCTTTGTATTAAATAATTTTTATAATTTTACTATCTGCACAATGATGATGATGATTTTATTGATTACTTTTTTTATTTTTTTTCTTATAAAAATATTTTGCTTTTTTTTAATGTTAGTTCGCGTTCTTTTTTGATCTTTTATGACACAATACCCACATTCTGATGTTGCTATTGTTATAATATTTTAAATTAATATTGCTTCCTTTTCCCCTTTATTTTTTCCATTATTATTATTTTTATTTTCTCTTTGTATTAAATAATTTTTATAATTTTACTATCTGCACAATAATGATGATGATTTTAGTGATTACTTTTTTTTATTTTTTTCTTATAAAAATATTTTGCTTTTTTTTTTAATGTTAGTTCGCGTTCTTTTTTGATCTTTTATGACACAATATCCACATTCTAAAAGATGTATTCTATGCTTGCGCAACAAACTATACTTAAAAATTTATACATTTTATCTCCTAATCTATAACTTTTATGTAGTTATATGATATAAATTTACCGTTGTGGATTTATTTATGTTAAATTATATACATAAGAATGTCCGCGGCACCGTGCGGGCAATATAGTTATTGTATATATAAACATAGACAAAATAAGAACCATTTAAGAAATATATGTAAAAAAAATAAAGGAATGAAAATAAAATCCAAGATTAAAAGTATAAGGACCAAAATAAAAAACACATATAAAATAAATATCATTTAAAGGACAAATTTTAGCTAGCACTTCAATTCGCCTTTTACCTTCCACCTCCACCACATGCCGTGCCTATTTGGGAGTATGATTGAGGTTGCTTTTGAAAGTGCTTTTCGTTCAAAAATGCATAAAAATGATATTTTTTTAATTTTTTTAAAAATATTTTTGACATCAGCACATCAAAATCATCTAGAAACACTATTTTTTTTTAATTTATAGTAAAAAATTTCAAATTTGTTTAAAAGCGATTTCCAAACGCATCCCCAAACACTCCTACCATCTCCCACCAGAACCATAGTTCAATTCACCTTTTCAAACAGTAATGAATAACGAAAGCCACAGTTCAAATCATTGTTCATTACTATTTGAAATTGCGATCTCATTTGGCTATTCTATAAAATAATAGTCATGGTGCACGGAAGTTAACCTGGACACCTGAGTTATAAAAAAAAATATAAGTGGGGAAAAAAACAGGAAAAAATGTAAAAAAAGTGAGTTTGGGGATTATTCGTGGCGCGAGTTAGCTGCCCCAAACACCCCGGTTATAAAAAAAAATGTATACGTGGGGAAAAATTGTGGTGCGCGTAAACTGGCCCTGACACCGTGATTATAAAAAAAACAAAAAAAGGAAGTCGGATAAAAAAAGGGAAAGCACATTTTCAAACAGTATTGAACAGTGAAAATTGTAAAAAAAAAAAGTAAGTCCAGAGATTTATCGTGATGCGCATAGGCTGACCCGGACACCCCGGTTATCAAAAAAAAAAAGAAGCCCAATTTTTTTTTTTTAAAAAGCACCTTTTCAAATCATTGTTCATTAATCCAAAATTGTTTTCACTACTACAGAGGCTCGAACTTTGGCGCCCCGCTCGACTTGTTTGTTCAATTCTAGTATACAAATAATTATAATATTATTATGTAATTTAACTATTCCAGTCCATAGTGCGCTGAGTGTAGATGAACAGTTAATGCAAAATCGCTTTCGCTGCTAGAGAGGCTCGAACTCTCGCGCCCCGGTTGGACACGATTTAACCACGACCAAACGAATTCTTTGTTCAATTCTAGTATACAGATAATAATAATATGATCAAGTAATTTAAGTGTTCCAGTCCACAGTGCGCTGAGTCTAGATGAACAGTGTAAAACACTGTTAAAAACTGTGAGCTCTTTTAGTTTTTAGAAGATAATTACACCCCATTATATAGGAGGCATACATGCCCTTTTAGATGGTGAGTCTGGCCTAAAAACAAAGATTTAAAAATTTTAGGGTCAATTGAGGATGTATGTGTCAAATTAAAAGAACAAAGACTAAATTAATTTTTTTCTTCTAAAATCCTATTTAAAACAGTGTTATTAATCCCGTACCGTTCCGGCCGGAACGGCCCGTCCCAGTCGGAATTCCGGGACAAAACGGCGACGTTTTTGTCCCGGGTAGAATTCCGGACCGATCCGGCCGTTCCGGCCAAATTCCGGCCGGAATGCCCCGGTTTTGTACCGGCGGTCCCGTAACGGTGTAAGCATAAAACGACGTCGTTTACACTTGAATGAAAACGACGTCGTTTAGGGAGTTAATAAACCCCCAAAACCCATTTCCATTTCCCATTTCCCCGATTTCTGAAATCCCTAAATCTATTCCCCCAATTCCCCGATTTCTTTTTACCCAAATCGTTGACCTAATCTCAAATTCATCTCAAATCAGCTCACAAATCCAGTAACCCATCAATTGAAAAGCTCTATTTGTAATTTCAATCCCTAATCTAGCTCAAATTCAGAATTCCTACATTGAAAATAAAAATCACGGCGGCACAATTTGAACAGACACGGCGGCACAATCTCTTCCACACGGCGGCACAATTGACCTTGCTCGGTTCTTCTTCCCCCAAATCTTCGAGTGAAAGGTACACATTTGAGGCTCCCTAATCCTTTAATTTTTTGAAAAAAATTAAAGTGCCGAAACTTGGGATAATTGATTACATTTGTATGGAATGTTTAATTGGAAGATGTTCATTCATGTTGTGTTCCTAATTAAACCGGGCATTCTTGTTAATTGTGATTCCGTGAATGATTGTTGATGAATTTTCGGAAAGTGTAATTTGTAGCATTGTTGCTCTTGTGAGCATTTACTGGGTCCTTACTTTATTTGGCTGATTTTGATGATATAGTTGATTTCATTTTTTTTTGTATTTTCGGAATGATAAGTTGCTTGTTTTGTTCTCAACTCGGGTGTGTGATTTTCATGAGCACTTCATTAAGACAGTTTTATCAATGGGAGGGGAAGAATTTAATTGGAATCTGCTTGTATAATTTAGTATTTTATTTTCTGATTCTGGGGTGACAGTTGAAGCAGAAAATATTGTCTAGCAAAATATTTCTGATTCTGCTTGTAAACTTGTATTAACTTGAAAAGGTATGATGGAGTACCGAGTCCTCTAATAACTCTCACTGTGCAATTTTCACCTATTAGATGATGATAATGAGGAAATGACATGTTGATCCCAAGAAGAAAAAAAATACAAATTGTGCAATTTTCACCTATTAGATGATGATAATGAGGAAATGACATGTTGATCCCAAGAAGAAAAAAAATGTGATAATGAATGCTTGATAATGTGGGATTGATGTTGTTGATGCTTGATAATGAATGCTTGATGTTGTTGATGCTTGATAATGGAAATGCTTTTCGTTTTCGTGCTCTATATTTACTGATACATGGTTGATAATGCAAAATACGAGGCTTGTTCATATGTTGACAAACCCAGATTAAATTACTCATGTATAGTCCTTGTAATTCTTTTTACATGCCTAACTTGTGTTATCTTTTTACAACAGATTAAATTACATGGCTGAAAACTCATCTAGTGGTGGGACTTCCATGTATTCAGCTCCAACAAGATCAGATGATCCAGAGCATGGGCTCATGGGACAGGGTGGTTCTCGGTGTAAAGAATGCAAGTATATGCATTTATTGTAATAAACGGATCAATGGTGGTGGTGTTACTCGGTTGAAGTACCACCTTGCTGGTATTAAAGGTGAAGTTGAAGCTTGTAAAAAGGTCCCTCCGGAGGTTAAGTGGCAAATGAAACAAATGGTAGATGAGATGACAACGGAGAAAGAGAGAAGAAAAAGAATTAGAACCGATATTGGAAATTCTCAATCAGCTTCCAATGATGAAGAAATAGCAGAGGGTGATATACGTTCACAAACAAGTAGAAAAACGACAGTGCAAGGAACAAGTACATCTGGAAAAAGGATTCCTTTATTTGCTCCACGAACTACCCCGGGTTCCCAGCCTAGTATTAGAAGTGCAATGGCTACTAAAGAGATGGAACACAATGCAAGAATAGCCGTAGCAACATGGTGGTATGATGCTAATATACCGTTTAACAGTGCTAATTCGTATTATTATCAGCCAATGCTAGATGCCGTAGCATCCATAGGACCTGGGTTTAAAGGCCCATCATTTCATGATTTAAGAGGACCACTTTTGAAAGATGTAGTTCATAATGTCCATGAATACATTTTAAGTATCAAGGCTGATTGGAGAGTTTATGGATGTTCAATTATGGCTGACGGGTGGACAAATAGGAGGAATGCACCAATTGTGAATTTCCTTGCCTATTCTCCGAGAGGCACCGTATTCTTGAAGTCTGTTGACACTTCAGGATTTCGAAAAGATAAAGAGACATTGCTGGAGATGTTTGATGTTGTCAAAGAAGTTGGACAAGAGAATATTGTCCAATTTGTTAGTGATAATGAGGCTTCATTTAAGGCTCTTTGGGAAAGCTTTGCGACAAAGGTATGACACCTTTTTTTTGGTCTCCTTGTGCTGCCCATTGCATTGATTTAATGCTAGAAAATATTTGTGATCCGAGATATTTTCCAATGATTGATGAAACCATTAAAAAGGCAAGAAATATAACCAAGTTTATATATAATCATGCATGGGTTCTAGCTTTGATGAGGAAAGAATTCACAAATGGACATGATTTATGTCGTCCTGGCATAACAAGGTTTGCAACCCATTTCTTAAGCCTCCAATGTTTACTGAAGTTTAAGAAGGAGCTTCGACAAATGTTTACTTGCACAAAATGGGTTGAATCAAGTCATGGCAAAAGTCGGGTTGGAAATGAAATTGCTGCTATAATTTTACAAGATAACGACTTTTGGCCGAGATGTGCACATATTGTCAACGTCAGTGAGCCTTTAGTACGAGTTCTAAGGTTAGCGAGACGGTGAAGAAAAAACCATCAATGGGCTATTTATATGAGGCAATGGATAAAGCAAAAGAAGCCATCAAAATAAGGTTGAAAAATAGAATGTCTCAATATGGACCATATATTCGGGTAATTGATGCTAGATGGGATAAGCAACTTCATAGTCCATTACATGCAGCAAGGATGTTTTCTTAATCTGGAATATATTTTAGGCCTTCTTTTTCAAAACAAAGGGAGGTAACTCGAGGTTTGCTTACCACAATTATGAGATTGGTTCCTGATTGTGATACTCAAGATAACATCAGTGCCCAAATTGAGGAGTATAAGAGAGCAACTGGTCTTTTTGGTGTAACTATGGCTATTCGTCAAAGAGAAAAGTTAAATCCAGGTAATAACTTTTATTTTTTACAATATAATGTCTTTTTTTTATCTATAATATTTGATTTATTCAAAATTTGTTATCTAGTTTCATGGTGGGAGCAATTCGGCATTGATACTCCAGAACTTCAAAAGTTTGCAATTCGAGTTCTTAGTCAATGCTTTGTAGTGCAAGCTGGGTGCGAAAAGAAATTGGAGTGTATTTGAATTCATTCATTCAAAAAAGCGAAATAGGCTTGAGCACAAGAGATTAAACGATTTAGTATTTGTTCGCTATAATCTAAAGATTAAACAGAGGTAAGTAAAATATCAATATTATTATATTAGTAATTATTTTCTATTACATTGCTATTAATTTTTTAATTTCTTTCGTGTTTATTCTTTGTAGGAATATGAGCAGAACAAGAGATGCTTTAGATCCCATTAGCCTTGACAACATTGATCTATTGAATGAATGGATTTGTGAAGAACCCGGTCTTCTTGATGGAGATGACATAAGTTGGGAGAGTATCGAAGCACCTTTTGCTACTTTAAATTTAGATGATGAAGCGACATGTGTAAATGAGGAGAATGAGCTTGGTGGAGATGACCAGCTATTGGAATGTCTTGTTGACGACTTTCCTTATGTTCCACTGGCAGATCAAGATCCTTACTTTTATATTAATGATGTAGAGGATGTTTGATGTATTTTTCTTTTATTTTAGAACATTTTACTTTCATAATATTTTGGAATTTCAAAGATGTTTCTAATTTTGAGATTATGTTTGTATTGTATAATTTAAATTTCATTTATCTTGAATTTAAATTATACTTGTTAAATTAATATTTTATTTTTTTCATATATATAATTAAATAAAAATGATCAGTACAAAACCGGAACGGTACCCGGAACGGTACCAAAACCGGAACGTTCCGTTCCAAACACAAAACCGGAACGGTACCCGGGACGGGATCAATAACTATGATTTAAAAACCCTATTTTTAGGGTTTAAATGAACGTCATGCCACTCGAACTTTTATAAAAAAATAAGGTACACTTTTTGATCATTATGTCTACTTCAACTAAAAGACTAATTTAGATGACACTTGCAAACGAATAAAAACTGCACCTTAGATACTCCAATCACCGCCACTCGGCTGGTAAATATCTCTCGTTTGCAAGTGTCAAATGTGATAAGATTTTGTCCCAAATCAGTCACCCATGGATTGACAGGTTCAAGCTGGTGGAGTTAACTTTCCAATCATTGAATATGAAGTTTTGGATCTCCAAATGAAGTGTGATTTGTTCCTAATGATAGATTTGCATCCCCTCTGCAAGTTTTAGATATAAAAATGATATGTTTATGGCTCAATCTTTTTAATTATCTTGACAAAGTACCCAACCCAATATTTATCACCAAAGAAAAATTCACCATGACATAAAAGATCCAAAAATTGTTTTTTCATGTTCGATTTCAGTTTACAAAAGAACAACAAAAATACCAAACACCACTTGTTTTAGAGAGAAAGGTTTTGGAATAGAAATGACAAGAATCTTCTATAAAACTTTTTTGCAAAACCACCACGATTTTGCAATTTCTAGTTTTGGATTGCTTATAAAATAACATTTTCTCTTGAAATAACTTCAATGTCCTTAAATCAAGAAAAAAAGATAATTAGTTGTTATGGGCTTTTTATATAATTCACATTATTTTCCACAATAAATTTATTAAAGTAACCTCGATGTTAAAATTTTTAGAGGATTTTTGTATTTTTCATATTTTTTTAAATATAATTAGATTGAAAAGGGTAAATTGATCTTTTACAATAATTAAAAATTCAAACCTATCAAACACGTGCCTCCATACAAGGAAATGCGTGAAAGAAGCCTGAAGCTTTAATGATGAGTGAAGAGTCATCCAATGGGGGAAAACTTTCTTCCAAGGGCATCTCCAGCAGCAGAGGCATCCGGGAAGCCAAAGCCAAAAATTCAAATATTTGGTTTTTTTGGGTTAAATTTCGTCTCCAGCAGAGGAGCCAAGTGAAGAGCCAAAATGGCTTCTTCATTTTCTGGAGGCATCCGGGAGCTATTCCTACATATCAAAACCTGCAGAGGCAAATAAAAATGACCGTTGAAATAGATCCGTTGGCCATGCTACAATAAAAAACCCAGCAACAAAGAAATTGAAACACACAACACACAACTGATTCAACAAAGCAACATCAACCCAGAATTCAACAATTTTACACCCATCAACACAGCAACCCACAGAATTAAAAAATTGAAAAAACATTTGATTTTGCATCCAATCCGAAGAAGAAAAGTTGGCGAGAAAATACCTTCATCAAAGTTCAAAATCCAACGAGCAGATTGCATCTTTGGTTCCTGTCAAACCTTCTGCCCCAGAATCTTCGGTTTGTTTTCTTAAATTGATATATTTTTTGTTAAGAAATAAAGAAAGATGAAGAAGGGGAGGAAGGATACCATGCATCGGTGACTTAAAAGGAAATGAAGGGAAAAACAAAATACATGAAAAACAAAAGCAGAAATAAAGAAAGATAAAGAAAGATGAAGAAGGGAATATGTTTGGCTTTGTAAAGGAGATGGATCGAAGGGAAGGGTTGACAGATCGATCGAGAGAGAGACAAGAGGGGGGGTTGGCGGCTGGGGAGAAGAAAAGAAATGGGGTAGGGTTTTTTAGCTTTAAGTTTGAGATGGGGAATGGACGGGTGGGTGGGTATTTATGTTAATTATTATTATATTATAATAATTATTATTATATAATTAGTATTATTAATTATAATAATAGTTAGCATAAAAAAATAGAGGTATTAATTTGATTGAATTATTTGTAATGAAATGTATTTTAATTAATTATGTTTAAACTTATTGGTTATTTGTTAATGTGTTCATTTTGTTTTTTTAAGTTTTTCTCACACTCGAAGAGAATAAGTAACATTAATTAACTTCAAATACAATACCCATAAAAAAAACATATAATTACTTGAAAAACATAAAATAAGCAGCTTAAAATTCAAATATTGCGGGTCTTATTTAAATTCATTTTTTTAATTTCAATATAATTAAAAAATAATAATTATATTATTGAAGGGTTTTTTAAAAGTAATTATTTAATTATATAACTTACTCCTATTAATTGTATAATTAATTGCATAATTAAATTATATACAAAATAATTGCATTACATTAAAATAATAATATAAAAAAAATGGCTCTCCAAAATGCCTCTGCTGCTGGAGTGCACAGCAAAGCCAAAGCCATTTTTACACTATTCAAACATCCATTTTAAATATTTGGCTCTCCAATATGCCTCTGCTGCTGGAGATGCTCTGGGCAACTCCAATGGCAAAGCCATTTGAGGAGCCAAAAATAAATAAAATAATATTTTGGCTTGTTTACTTCATTTTATACACTTTATCGGGAAAGCCTTTTTATAACTAAAATGGCTTTCCGTGCAATGGTAAGAGCCATTTTTAAGAGACAAATCTGTAAAATGACTCCTTGAATAGTATTTATATAGCTTTTTTGTTTATGTGTGATCCAATGGTAAGAGCCATTTTGGAGAGCTATTTTTTTATATTATTTTAAATATAGTGCAATTATTTTGTATGTAGTTTAATTATGCAATTAATTATACAATTAATAGGAGTAAGTTATATAATTAAATAATTTCTTTTAAAAAACCCTCAAACAATAAAATTATTATTTTTAATTATGTTTAAATAAAAAAAATGAATTTAAAATAAAATACCCGTAATATTTTAAATTTGAAATATAATATTAATAAATTACAGTATTAATAAACTCAAAGTCTATCAAACTTACAGTATTAATAAACTTATAAAAACATATATTTAATACAAGAAAAATAACATCATTATCAACATACAAATTACGAATAAATATACAGCAACTCTAAAAATAAAATTTAAACAGTTTATAAATCTAACAATAAATTTAAAGCATGAAATTAAGCTAATTAACAAAAAAAAATCCTAATTTATCAATTTCACATAATAATTTTTTTATTATTTAAGGGTTTATTAAAAAAATCCCACCAAACCCATTTAGAAACCTACCCCGTCCTAAAAAAACAGAGCAGTCTTCTCCCCCATCCCTCCCTTCTCCCCAGCTCTGGTACTGAAACCAAACCTAATAAAAAACAGAGCAAAGTCCATGGCCAACTCTTCTCGTTGGCGTCGATTATCATCATCATCTCCGTTTCGCTACCAACTTGCTCGTCGTCACTTATCTTCTTCCTTTGGCCCTCCTCCATCAGTCAAGTTTTCTTCTTTTCTTTTCCCCTCAGCTTTTGCACTTTCTCTTCCGTTTTGATTTGGTTTTATGGTTCTCAAGATCATCGATCAGTTGCAAGGTTGGGTGGCCGAATATAGTATTATTTTATGTTTTGGCTCTCTTGTTTAGAGATGCTACAAATAGCATTAGAGGAAGGGAAGAGCCATTTTGCCTGCTTGGATAGCAGCCCCGTTGGAGCTAAAAAATTGATCGAAAATGCTAAAAGTCTACTTTTTGGCATTTGGCTTGTCTGATGGCTCGTCGGTTGGACTTGCTCTGAGATGCTATTTGTAGCAGCTCATATGGAGAAGCCAAAATTTTTGGGGCTTCTTCCTGCGTGCATGTGATATATATATATATATATATATATATATATATATATATATATATATATATATATATATATATATATCTGTGTGCGCGCGCGTGTGTATTTTAAAAAATAATGTAACTATATCAAAAATATTTATTTTTGTTTTTATTTAAAAATACCTCAATAAAAGAGTAAAAATATATATACAAAATTAATAATTATATTGTTGAAGGGTTTTTTAGAAGCAATTATTTAATTATATAACTTACTCTTATTAATTGTATAATTAATTACATAATTAAACTACATACAAAATAATTGCACTATATTTAAAATAATATATAAAAAAATGGCTCTTCAAAATGGCTTTTACCATTGGAGCACACATCAATAAAAAAATCATATATACCAGAGTTATAAATCCCGTTCCGTTCCGGCCGGAACGGCCCGTCCCAGTGCAAAATCCAGGACAAAACGGCGATGTTTTTGTCCCGGGTTGAATTCCGGTGGGATCCGGAAAATCCGGCCAAATTCCGGCCGGAACGATCCGGTTCCGTACTGGGCGTTCCGTTCCGGGTTCATAAAAAAAAAGTCGAAAACCAAATGAAGAGGGAAGTAGACAAAGAGATTCACATGACAAATCATTTAGCGTGTTGATTAGACTGGTTTCTTTGGGTCGTAAGAAACCAGAACTCTATTCTTGTACTCCAGCAGAATTTCACCATTTTTCAAAACACACAGAGCTCGAACAACCCTTCTATTGGAAGCATTCTTCCAGATCTTCAGAGGCCGGTCCAGATTTTGCTTCAAACCCTTTGGTAGACAAGATGGGTGCTGGATGAACAAATTAAAAAATGGATACATGGGGTTCACTCGGATTATTAGTGATGCTTTGTCACGTGCCTACTGTCCTGAAGCATTGGCAGCCGTCCACGCGGAAGAGGGAGGAGAACATCTACCATCCACGTGAGCAGGGGTCAAGTCTGGCAGAGAAGGCATTGGCAGCCGTCCACGCGGAAGAGGGAGGAGAACATCTACCGTCCACGTGGGAGCAAGGGTCAAGTCTGGCAGAGAAGGGTCAATTCGGCAGGTCTTTGGGTGAAGTGTTATAAGTATTTAGTGGGGAAGTAACTAGTCCAGTTACAAGTTTAGTTAATAAATTGAGTGGGTGTCAAATTGAGTTAATTGGGTTCGGTTTATTTATTTGGGTCATTTTATTGGTGATATTAGTTTTATATTAATGATGTAGAAGATATTTGATTTATATTTCTTTTATTTTAGAACATTTTACTTTCATAATATTTTAGAATTTTAGAGATGTTTCTAATTTTGAGATTATATTTTTTTGACTTTGTGTTTGTATTATATAATTTAAAGTTCATTTATCTTGAATTTAAATTAAACTTGTTAAATTAATATTTTATTTTTTTCATATATATAATTAAATAAATATGAACAATACAAAACCGGAACGGAATGCCGGAATGCACCGAAACCGGAACGTTCCGTTCAAACAAAAAACTGAAACGGTACTCGGAACAGATTTTACAACTATGATATATACACTATTCAAAGAACCATTTTAAAAATTTAGCTCTCCAAAATAGCTATTATGTAAATTATACATTATACAGAGAAACTGGTACAGGTCGTGGTTTTACTATTCAAAAAGCATTGCTAACGCTTTTCAATTATTGTGCTGTTTTTATATTTTAGACCTGAAAGTTCGCAGTTTTTCTAACTTGGTTACTTTATTTTATTTATTTCAATTGTATCCTTTTCATGTATATTTTCATTGTTTTATGAGCTCGAATTTGTTTTGGCTCTTTATTGTGTGTCATCAAATACTCGACGTTAACTTTAGCAGTTCTAGCTTTTAAAAAAAAAAAATCAAATGAACACATTGAAGATCAAAATTAATATAAAAGATGAAACAAGTTTTTTTTTTCCAGAAATGGAACATAAAAGTTCTATTTCGTCCCTCAAGTTTAAATTTTCTTCCTTATCCTCTCTATATATTTACATTTAGTTTTAAATTTTATTTTTATTATATTTTAGTGCTTGAAAGTTAATAGATTGAAAAGTTCTTGGGTGGTTGGGTTATATGGTCACGATAACTTTGATTTTGATAGTTATGTTTTAATAGTATAAAATATATTTCATTATATAAAATTTTAACTAATTTTCTTATACACATCAAATAAAGTTTTTTTTTAGGCTCATTCTATTTATCTTTTTGTAGTCATTGAAGTTAGAAACTACATCCATTGAGTTCTTCTTTATCTTTAAAAGAGCCCAAAACAATTTATATTAACTTTCAGGTCATTCAAATAGTTAAAATTCAAAGTTATAACTGTTGATTAATATTCTAGTCAAATTAATCGAGACTTAACTATCAATTATGTCTATTTGTAAGTTTGATTGCGGTTGTTTTTAAAAGTGTTTTTTCGTTTAAAAATGCATCAAAATAATTTTTTTATTTTTTAAAAATTATTTTTGATATCAGCACATCTCAAAATAATTTTAAAACACCAAAAAAATTTAATTTAAAATATATTTTTTTTTTTCAAATACGTTTTTTAAAATCACTTCCAAACACCTCGTATATGTTTGCCCTGTTAAATAAAAAATAAAGCTAAGCATGCAGGCTTGACTTGGAGGCCCATAAGCGAGTCAGTTGCACTGTCCCACCGAGACCTAGGTGGTTTAGTCTTTTTTATTATTATTATTATTGGTTTATTCACATTTTCCAACCAAGGCCTAAGGCCCTGGAATTTTTTAAAACAACCCTTTATTTAAAAAAAAAAAGCTGTTAAAATTAATTTTACTGTTTCTTTTAATGTGAGTGCGGTGTCGTGTGCACTATGAATCACTACAGTGTGCAACAAAGTCAATCCCTCTTTTTCTTGTTCTTGAAAATTTATAAAAAACAAATCCTCTCATAAAAAAAAACTTGGAACATGATTTTTTTAAGTTTCTACTTAAAAACAAATCCTCTCATTAAAAAAGCATGCTTTTGAAGATAAAAGACATGAATAAAGCAATTAAGTATTTGATTAAAATTATATATTTTATATTTTTAAATTAAAATCATGATAATTTTTATACATTTTTTTTCTTAGTGTTTTACGTTTTGAAAAATAAGTCGTTTTTGATAAATAAAAAATAAAAAAATAAAAAAATAAGAAGAAGAAGAAGAAGATATTTTATTGTTAAAAAATTACATGACTTAAGAAAATATATTTATTTTTCATAAATTTATTCATTGGCTTTTCTAAGAATTTTTATTTTTATTACTATATAATTAATTAAAAAATAAATTCAAAAATATATTTCATTACAACGCCTACCTAGGCAACAATTTCATCATCACAATAAGAGAGTTTTCTAACCAATGGATGAGCTTTGCCAGTGTTGGTAAAAATCGCAAGTGCATGAATCATAATAAGTAATAAAGTGAATGAATAAAGTATTATCACACAAGGATTTGCAAAATTTATCATTGATTATCAAAATTATTAAATCTCTATCTATTTGTTGATTCAATTATAAAAATTCGTGAAATTAAAAAAAAATAAAACAAGCAAGCAAATAATTCAATGAAGTTTAAATTAAGTTTAACAAATCCTAAGATTTATGACTTTGTTGTAATTAATACTATGCAAATTTCTCAATTGAATTAATCCTATCAATTTTTTTATTGTTGATAATTAAGTTTTACTCATTTACTCATTATCTATACAGCTAAATCAGCTCGCAGATTTACTGTTTATTTGCTCACTGTTCATTTAGACTCATAAGCATTGTGGACTGGAATAGTGAAATTACTTAATAATATACGTATTATTTATATTTATATACCACAACAGCACAACGAAGTCGTTTTTCCGAGAGGTTAAGGCATGCGCCTAATGTTTCC
This sequence comes from Salix suchowensis, assembly GCA_029030765.1. Lineage (NCBI taxonomy): Eukaryota > Viridiplantae > Streptophyta > Magnoliopsida > Malpighiales > Salicaceae > Salix > Salix suchowensis. The sequence goes on from CM054994.1 coordinate 5,367,150, forward strand.
CCGCAATGAGAGTTTGAATCTCTCAGGCTACAAAATGATTTTGGATTTTGATTTTAAACAACCTGATAATATAAGTATTATTTTTATACTACAATAGCACACCGAAGTCGTTTGGCCGAGTGCTTAAGGTGTGCGCCTGATGTGCCCGCAGCCAAAGTTCGAATCTCTCATGCTACAATTTTGGATTTTGCTTTTAAACAGTAATGAACAGTGATTTCACTGTTCATTACTGTTTAGAAAGGTGCTTTCCTTTTTTTTTTACCAGGCTTCCATTTTTTTGTTTTTTTAATAACTGGGGTGTTCGAGTCAGCTTACGTGCACCATGATTAATCTCTAGACCCACTTTTTTTAACATATTTTTCTTGTTTTTTTTCCAGTTATACATTTTTTTGGTTTTTTTTATAACCGGAGTGTTTGGGTCAGCTTACGCGCTCCACCATATTTTTTCCACGTATACAATTTTTTTTTTATCTCCGAACCCACTTTTTTTTTTATCTCCGAACCCACTTTTTTTTTTTTTTTTACATTTTTTGCTATTTTTTTCCACTTATACATTTTTTTATTGTTTTTGATAACCGGGTATCTAAGCAAGCTTACGCCCACCACAATTTTTTCCCACGTATAATTTTTTTTATAACAGGGGTGTCCGGGGCAACTTACGCGTGCCACGAATACCCATTTATACATTTTTTTTTGTTTTTTTAACAACCGGGTGTCTGAGCAAGCTTACGCCCACCTTGATTATTTTTTCCCACGTATAATTTTTTTTTGATAACAGGGGTGTCCGGAAAAACTTACGCGCGCCACGAATAATCCCCTGACCCACTTTTTTAACATTTTTTTTTGTTTTTTACCCACTTATAATTTTTTTATAACCGGGATGTCTGGGCTAGCTTACGCGCACCACGCCTATTATTTTATAGAATAGCGAAAGGAGATCACAATTTCAAATAGTAATGAACAATGATTTCAACTGTGGTTTTTGCTGTCCATTACTATTTAAAAAGGTGAATTGAACTATGATTTTGGTGGGAGATGGCATGGGTGTTTGAGAATGCGTTTGGAAAGTGCTTTTGAAAAAAAATTAATTTTATTTTTATTTTTTATTTTAAATTAAAATAATTTGGTGTTTCTAGATAATTTTGATGTGTTAATGTAAAAAATGATTTTTTAAAAAATTAAAAAAAAAATATCATTTTAATGCATTTCTGAATGAAAAGCATTTTCAAAAACAAACTCAACCACACTTCCAAATAGGCACATGTGGTGGATGTGGAAGTTAAAAGGCAAATTGAACTTCTAGCTAAATTTTATCCTTTAAATGACATTTATTATATATGTGTTTTTCATTTTGGTCCTTATACTTTTAATCTTGGATTTTATTTAATTCCTTTATTTTTTTTATATATTTCTTAAATGGTTCCTATTTTTGTCTATGTTTATATGTATATGCTCTTAGTTTTTGTTTCTTATTTTTATTATTTTCAATGTTATTAAGGTTTTTTTATTTAATGTTTAAATTTTAATTTGTGTTGGTGATCATTTGAAAAATTGATATTTATTATTTTTTTCTCTTTGTTTTTTTTTTTAATTTATTCTTCAAGTCAAATAATTTTATAAATCTAATAATATTTATTTTTGTTTTGTCATTTATTTTGTTTTTTAATTGCTTTTTTGTTAATATTATTAGGTGTTGAAATTTCTAATTATTATATATAAGACATTCAAAAAAATGATTATTTGTAAGTTTTTTTTCTTATAAATATATTAGACTAATTATATATTTTGATATTTATTTAATATTAGTGCCTATATATATATATATATATATATATATATATATATATAAATGACTTAGGTTTTTTTTAAAAAAATAATATCAGTATTTTGAAATACTTTTAATATAATAATATGAGGAATAAATCTTATAAAATAAAAAAATAATTTAATTTCTTTTTCTAACAATAATTATGGTGTCATCGATAGTATGAACAATAATAATTAGAATATGAATTATTTATAATAATATTTATAATGACAGCTACAATAATTGTGATAATTTAACAATCATGATAATAACAATGACAATAATAATCGAAATAATTCATCAATTGATATTATTTGTCTTAGAGGTTGACTTTTGCGGCTTTTTTATGTATGATATTTTATATCTAATATCACATAAACAAAAAATATAAGAAGTGACACGTAGACGAAACAGGTTGAAAATTGGGGCAATTTATCTACAATGAAAAAATATACAAGCCACTTGCCCTCTAATTCGCCGTAGCCATAAACAAATTTTTTAACATGTAAAAAAATATTAATGGTCTTAGATTTTTTTTATAATGCTATATATCTGAGCAAAATAATTAGCTTACAAAATTTTCGGTTCTTACTATAACAAAATTATTTACAATAATAATAATAATAGTAATTATTGTATATTAGATTTTTATATATTCATTTTATTATGCAAAATACATTTAAAATAATGATGACAATTATTTTTAAGGATTTTTATCATAGAAATAATTATATATTTTGGTATTTTTTAATATTAACACCTTAAAATATATATATAAAGGAAATGAAGTAATTTTTAAAACAAAAATCTCAAAGTAATTTAATCTTAGTATTTTTGAATATTTCAAATATAATAATATGAAGAATAAATCTTGGAAAATAAAGAAAAACAATTTCTTTTTATAACGATAATGATAGTGGCAACGATAATATTATCATTAATGATTAGAATATTAATTATTTATAATAATTGGTACAATAACAACTATAATAATTGTGACAATTTAACAATCATGATAATAACAATAAGAACAATAATCAAGATAATGAATTAATCGATGTTGTTTTTATGAAAAACTGACTTTTGTAACTTTTTTATGTATGATATTTCAGATCTAATATTACATGAATAAAAAAATATACGAAGATGCACATAGACAAAATTGGTGAAATGTTTTTGTCAAATTATCTACAAATACAAAATATATGAGTCACTTGCCTGTGCTTCACTGCAGACAAAACCAAATTTTCTAATATGTCAAAAAATGATAATAGTTATTGATTTTTTTTTAATAATGCTATACATTAGAGCGAAACAATCAATCTACAAGACTTTTATTTTTTTTAATATATTCATTTTATTATAAAAATGTATTTAAAATAATGAGAAAAAATATTTAAAGGTTTTTTCTCTTAAAAATAATTATATATTTTAATATTTATTTAATATTAACGCCTTAAAAAATATAACAAATAACTAACAACTGAAGATTAACTATACATGCATAAGAGAGGGTTTTACTTTCATTTCACACCAGCAAAGATGAACTTACTCTGTTTTTTAACCAAAACTACATTTAATACAAAGATAAATTCTAATAAAAATTAAAAGTCAAAACTAAGAATATAGATACATAAATACAAACAAATTATTTAAATTTATACCAAAATTACTGAAAAAATAAAGGGATCAAAGCTAAATCAAGAAATAAAAGAATTATTTATTTTTTCCTTACAACACTTTTAATTTTTTTAATTTAATCATTCCATTTAAATTATTTACATATTTTGTTTTCATTTTGACCTATATACTTTTAATTCTTTTATTTTTTAGATATATTTCTAAATGGTCTCTATTTTTGTCCATGTTTATATATATATACACTCTTAATTTTGGTTTTTAATTGTTCATTTTAGACAGAAAAAAAAACATTTCTAACAGATTTAATCTATTATAATTTTACTAATTAAATATTAAGATAACCAATTACAACATGCACAAAATCAATCAGTTTTTTATATAAAAAAAATCCAGAGCAGTGCTCGGGCAAATAACCTCGTTAATCTCTATTGAGCATCAATGAATTATTTTAACAAGTAAACTTCCTAAATCTCTATAAAAATTTTAAGCTAGTAAATTTGTTTAGAAATGATAAAACCCTTAATGATTACACGAGTTACATAAATATTTTTATCCTATAGATTCCTTATGTTATTCAAACAATGACTGAAAAAATTATCACTTTTTAATCTTAAATTGAATCCCAAATTATACAAACAGTGATTAAGTGTACACAAACATTAAGTTCAAATTGAAATGCTCTATAAATACTGAATTAATTCATTCAAAAAAATATTTGTATAATCATAATTAGGCTACATAAACAAATAACAGAATAAAGAACTCATAGCTAAATTAAAAATAAACACTTAATACAATAAACATCACTCAAGAGTAAGAAAATTAGAAAGTTAGGGTTGTTGTCCTTGGCTTATTTCTCTTGAGTTCTGATTACTGTTATTTCTTAATATTGCCTCCTCCATCTGTAGTGTGCTTAGGGTAACAAAAACATGTATTAGCTGCTTTCTAAAGAAGTCTTTACATTCTAAATGTATGCTTCAGAGAAGGAAATTATTCTCCTTCTCGATCACAAATTCTAACATTATTATTCTTTTCTGATGTTGCAGACCAATTTCATGAAAGAAAATGTGTGAAATGAGACTTTTCTATTTCTGATTTTTTTTTTAAATAATCAAAATTTCCTTCCAACAAAACTGGTCTTGCAATTATTAAACATTTGGAACTTCAGATGTACATCAAAACAAGGACAATTTCTATGTCATATAGATTCCTGGTTTGATTTAGACGTATTTCGACTCTCTTTGGGCTTCAAAACAATAAAAATAGATTCTTTTGTCTTCATAAGAATTATAGGACTATGTCTTAACTTTTCAAAAAGGTAGCGAACATAAAAAGCAAAGTTGTATAATCATTTTTTAAACCAAAAACCAATTTGTACTTAGGGTTGTCTAAGACATTTCAACTAGCATTTGAACTTTAAGATTGCTTCTCTTCACATGATCTTAAATTCAGCATGCTTCAATAGTTAAATACCAGAAAAATACACTGAGCCTCCCAAATATATAGTTCTTAAAGATATCTAAAACTCAGACAACTTGCTAAGAATCACATAAAATACTCTAAAATAAAATATAAATGACAAAATACATGTAATACATTCCTTTATCAGCCAACTTTTTTTTTTTTGTCAATGCCAACCATTACATTCATCTGGAATAAGATTCAACTGATCTATTTTGTCAGTCTCTTTCTCCCCCCCTACTAGAACATAGTGTATTCTCTACAAAAAAAAACAAAAAAATTAATCCACCTCTCTAACTGTTCCCACACATATTTACCAGCATCATTGTTACCATTTTTTATTTAGATTGTGCTCCAAGAACCACCATTATGATATGCATCCATATTAAGGGGTAAGGCAGCAAAACCTTAACAGCCAATGAAGTGGTTCTATGCAAAGCAAGAAGCTTCGAGTTTCATTTATGGACAAAGTCCTGAAACTCCATTTGTGAGACTCGAGGTTGAAGTACTATAGTTCTATGATTTAATTTTTGATAGCAGATGGTATAATTAAATATTTTCTGTCAGAGTAATAATAGTACAGATTGTTTGCGTTAACATAAAACATGTTTGTAAATAAATAGTAAGACTTTCTAGACAGTCCCTGGCCGTTCATACAAATGGGCATCAACCTAAGCTATCGGATCAGATTGTCACGGAATGAGTGAACGGAAAATACTGATACAAAGCCAATGCTAACCAAGCTAACCAAAGTCAGGAAGATAATGATGATATATAATCTAAGCTAACGTTTCATGGTGACAGTAGATGCAGCAAACATGAAGGAAAGCTATATTATCCCAGAAATGTTAGAGCTCAGATGACTTTAGAGAAAAGCTCCACCAACCATAAAATTATCTTCCCAGAAAACTGAAACTTCTGCGCAGCTACCTTCATAAATATAGTATCAGGGGCATTTTCTTTGTACATAAGACACCCCATGCTCTTCATACCTGTCAATTTCACGTTCTTATATTTGAGGATGTAGTATTTGGTCAACCTTGAATTCATAAAGCTTACTCTAAAATTTAAATTCTGGAAATCTTCAGAAAAAAAAGGAGCAAATCTTGAAAATATGCTTCCTTGCAGTAATTAACTGCATCCATATAACAGAGAGCTCTGAAAGATGAAACTTACTCAGACTTGGAGAACCACGTCTGCTGGAATGAACCAAGAGATGCCAATATACTACCTCCTATCCATACACTGCTCAAACAATCAATTGAAAAACAGATTCTAAATAAATTATTCAGAAAAAAGGACTTGTCAGCTGGAGAAATATCACAGTTAATTACTCCTCAAAGTTTCAAGTTTGCAGTGAATTTTGCACCATGTTGAGCACTACTGTCTTTGCTCTTTGGGATATCTGGCTATCCACAAAACATTCAATTATTGAGTTATTAGACATCTTTATTTCTAAATTTATCTTCAGGATTCTCAATACTTCAACAGATCTATCTCTAATGCAAACCCCCAAAACCATTTTTCAGTTGTCCACCACCTTACAAATAATGAGAATGCATTATTGTTTAGTTCACTTTTTTTTGGCAATACAATATACACTAGAAGCCACTAGATACCAATATACCATAGTTGTTTGTTGTTAAGCAAGTTAATCAAACCTGAATCTCCTTTCAGTTGCATTTCCACTAGCCAGCACTTTCACTCTGGCAGCTTGAGGAGACTCCTGCACATGGATGAATGATCATTCCATTATTTTGTAACTTAGCCTGAAACAGAAGTTCCTTTTTTCTTTCTTTTTTACACTGGAAACAGAAGTTTGTTCTCATATGAAATTAGTATTCATATCTAGATGACTTGTGATAAGAATAGTTCTATCATGCAAATATTAATCTATTATCAGTCTCAACTAAAAAAGTGCCTTCATGAAGAAGTGTGACAAAGGGCTACAGTAAATACAATGAGCTTTTCCATACTATTGGCACCAAATCAATTGCAAGTAAAAATGCTGCATTCCAAGTGCATGATTGTATGGAACTAACAGTGTAAGGCATGACAAAGTTTTGCCTTATTACTACAGGTCACTGAATACTAAATATATGTTGTATGTAAAGCAAGATGTTTGAGATGATAAACCTAGTGTTGTGAAGTCTTGAAATGGAGAAAGCTAAAATTGGATTCCCATTGATTTCAAAGGGTAAAAGACAAATCAAGTTTTCAACTGAAAAGTACCTCAAGCAAATCTTTCTCAAGTCGTTCCTTTAACTGTTGCATTGATGCTGTTCCACCAGCAAGCTAAATCAAACAGGAAAGAAAAGGAACCACATCAACATTGAAATTTTAAACGAAATCTAGTGACCTACAATCCATGTATTTCTTCCTTTATTTCTTTTTCTCATTGAAGAAATTCACTGAACTAACACCGTGATATGATAATCTGCCATTATAATCAGTTATTATGCCATCCACACATTTTGCTTGTTATTTTCTTTCAACATTGCAATCAAAGTTGATAATGAGCTTGTGCACTTTACCAGTATACTACTATACAGTTCTCTTCGGATATCAACATCACACTTATTAATGCTTTCAATAGCCTGCAAATATGGAGAAAGAAATCTTAAATTGATAAAACGGTAACTAGTTATTTTTAAGTTCAACAAAAAAATTGTTGTGTAAAAAGAGTATATTTACCATTTGCGGCAAGCCTCGAGCATCAGGAGCAATCTCCACAAAATTTTCCATACCAGGAATTGTCTGATATTAGTCACAACAATTTATTGTATGTGAACACAGGCTGAAAATTTTCACCAATGAAATACCAGATGGACTTGCAATACACGTTTTCACCCCACAGATAAATCAACAACCCATGAATATTTCATATGAACATCAGATTCACAAGTACTAAGAGCTTGACAATAAATGGTTAAATATGCAAATTAAACGATCATTGAAGTGTGTTTATGTTTAGCAAAGTTGCAATTTAACGCACAAGAAGCATCAAAATTCAGAAGAGAAAAAATTTCAAGAATACTTCCTAAGATATTCTGAAAAGACCCATTCAATAACTACAAGAAGAAACAAAGTCAAATGAAAAAATAGTTATGGTAAAGATACACCTAACATATAAAAGAAGTGACCCTGTATTATAAACATTTTATCCACTTTATTTTGGAAAATCCTGAAATTCTTGTCCACCATGAATTTGTAACATGTACTTGTGGTGGTAACAAAGAAAGTGAGTAGACATTTTATAATTGCCCTCCATTGATGCAGTTAAAATAAGAAAATAGCAGTATTTTGGAGAGAATTATAGTAACTGATACGTTATCCCATGAAGTGAATAAGCAAAATGGACACCTCCCCCCAAAAAAAAAGAGAAAAGGAAAAACAAATCAAAAAAAGAAGAAAATATTGCAGTTACAGACAGAACATTTTAGAGGGATTGTGAGTATTTGTGAGCCATGAACCTGAACCAGGGATGGATTGAATAGAATATCTGGAATCTTGAATCTATCAGCTCCAATTTCAATTGTCCTGTTTGCATTTAAGAGCAGAAGATCAGATAGAAAAACATAGTATTCAATATTCTAAATGTAAAAAGCAAACCAAACAGCATTCAAACTAAATTTATATTGAATTGCATGGGACTTACTGGCCATCAGGAAGCTCATATGGAGTCAATGGAATGTTTGAGTACGAACTTTCTGAATTTGTAAAGGAAAGACAAAGAAACAGAAAGGTTAGCATAAATGAATGCTTGTAACACTACACTCAATACAAATTACAACTTGTTATAGGCAATATATCAAGGATGCAACCAGCATAATTATGCAAGTGATTCTGTTTACAAATAAAAAGCATGATTGCCATGATCTATCATGGAAAAAGTGGATTGTTCATTCATCATCATGAATTGGTTGAGAAGGCTTCTAAACTTTGCACATTTTACAGTATTTTAGAAGCAATCTTCAAACTTCCAAATATGTTAACATCCATGTTGTATTCTCAAAACATTGATTAGAGTCAACATCAATTTATGGAGATAAATTGCCAATTAATACCATAGAATGTTTCAATCCTCTAGGTTTAGCACGCTGCTATCAACTTTTCATGGTGAGGAAAGCACCAATTTCAAATTATGTCACCCACCATTGTCATTGCACAACTTCAATGTTCTAAGTTTTAGCATACAGCTCAAGGATGAAAAATGCACCAGTTCCAAACTACGCTTTTTACGAATGTCATTGTGCATCCTCATATTATAAAGTTAAAAGCAGTTTTTTTCTTCTTGTATTTTGTTCTTTTTCATTAAATTTACATGGTAAGAAATACATTGTGGAGACAAGGGACAAAGTGGTTACTTCAACTGAAATAACGCAAGTAGTAAGAAGATTGAAGTTTAAGTGCAAAATAAGTGCAGAAAGGCACTGACACTGCCAGTTGAAGACATTATACACTCGTGACTTGACAATAATATAAATCCTACCCATCAACAACTAGCCAGGTAGCATGTCCTGATGCAAAAGATGTTAGAACCTGGCAGCAAGAAGAGCTTGAGTCACACCAAATTGAATGAGATTCCAATCATGTTAAAAAAAATTACAAGTTGGAGAGGTGGGCATAAGATGGAACAGGGACATACAGCATTCTTGGCCAAAAATAATGCAGGAACATTGTACTTTTCAAAAATAAGCTCAGCTGTCCTGTCAGTTATGCAACAACACAGCCATAATCAGCAAGCATCAAAGCAGCATGATGATACAAGAAGTTGAGTTAATTTTCACAAACTGAAATTAACTTCAAGCAAAGAATAATTTCAAGAAGACAAACAAAAAATATTTTTATGGAGATTCATTACCAGCACAAAAACAAGCTAAACAATAATTAATTCAGGCCAAGATCACAAAAAAAGTTAACTTCAAGCAAAGAAATAATGTCAATCCAAACAATGGAGGAACAAAACCTTAAAAGACAGGAAGTAACTTGCATCACTTAGAAACAAGGAATAAATCATATGATTACCATGGCAACCATAAGTGAAGTAAGAACATATTTCTAAGCTAGGAGATTTTCCCTCCTTCCGTCCTTGTTGAATAAATCACTATTTAATTATTTCTAATTTCTAGAGAATGACCTTGATAAAACTTCATAGTCCATACCACAAGATTAGTATTCAACAAAAATCAATGGCATTATTAGTTATCATTCTCATAGAATCTCAACAAGCAAGAAATCATTTATCTGATCAAGAGGATTGCTTCCAGCTAATGTACAGAGATAACAAACACGACTGGCATTAAAGTAGAGAATAGCAAGCATTGCCAGCTTACCTTTCTCTCTGCTGTTGACTGTTGGAGGAAGGTTCTGCAAGTAGCATCGGGTGCTCCTTTGGATCAATCAAAAGACACTCTCTAAGGACAGTAAAATTCTACATGTAGATATTACAAAATAAAATAATAAAAATTTATCTCTCAGTTTTTTTTTTTAATGAAATCAGGGTGCTTGATAATGAATCTTACTTGAAAGCATGATTCCATATGCTATCAACCATATCCCAGTCAGCAACAATCCCGTCCTTCAAAAGGTGATAACACCTGATGGAAAAAACCTGAATTTATTACTAAACAAATCCCGTCTAATCTCTCAAAACCATGACAAGATAATTAGAAAACTGACCTCCATATGGTCCCGACGAAACCCTCAAGCCTGAGATCCTACATATAACTTACATTTGCTTGTAGCGTCATCAACGTCCGTTTGATCCGTCGATCCAACAACCTGAGTAACATGTACCGAGAAAACCTCTAAAACAAGGCAGAATTATAATAATAAAAGTCTTCAAACCCTAGCTGACAGTCACAAGCATTTTGCCAGTTTCGTAATCCAAAACAGGAATTCCTTGTTTCTAACGCAGTTTTTTTTTTTTAAAAAAGAAGGTAAAATGCTGCTAATGTAGGTTAAATAATATGCGATAGAGAGAGAGAGAGAGAGAGAGAGAGAGAGAGAGAATAACAGAAGGAAAGACGGCCTTGGGTGCGTCCTCGCCGGCATAACCAGCTTTGCAAGTGTGTGAGCCCAAGTCAATGACTATAGCTGATACTTCATCTGTTTTCACCAGCAGAACAAAACAACAAAATTTTAAAAGAAACAATTAATTTCCAAGACAAACGTAGAGTAGAGGAATAGTTAGGAGTTTTCCAAGACACCGTACCAAGTGGCCGTGACCTACCTATCCAATTATTATTCTCCTGATAATGATAGAGGAGCTCTCTGTGTAATCAAAGATTCAGACTCCATCGGAGCATCCTATTACCATTACTTGCATAGTGGGGTACTTGGTTATTCCTTATCTCTTTTCATGTAAAATCATGCGCGTGTGTGGGTGTGGGCATGGACCAAGAACAAATAGTACTTCAGTTTATTTGACGCATCAACGATAGCCTATGTTGAATGTCATGCTAAGGTGCTTTTATATGGGCATTGAAGAATGTAGAACAAATGAAACCAAATTGTAATGCCAAAGCAAGGTCATAATCTTGATTTAATAAGAAACCAAAAAGTGACTAGATTAATTATGTTCAAAATTCTTCTCAACTTACCTGTTGTTAGCTGGTAAAGTCTTTGATAATGGTGGTCTTGAGTCATTTTCAACCTTAATTTTATCTTTCTGAGCTGGCTCCTGATTAACAACGGCTGGTAAAAGCTTTCTGCAGAGCTGGACACTTCCCAACCGACCAAGTACTCGAAGAGAAAAAGCTACTTTCCCCAAAAAAAGCTCCCTGTAAGGAAAGCAGAGGCGACGACGCTGGCTAGGCCACCCGACCAAAAATTAAGAAAAAGAAAAGCTATACACGTAAGCTCGACCGCATGCAACATGACTATACGTACACACTGCAGGAAAGGATGATTAAAGTTGAATTAAATACTGAAGATCACGTGAGTATTTTGACTCCCAAATAAATGGTAATAGTTATTGATAGTAAATTTACCAGAAGTTATCGACTTCTTAATCACATCTAAATCATTGGGGTTGGATGATAACTCAATTTCAACCCTCTCCAAAAGGCCCTCCAACTGGTCTCGTACATCTCTGGCTCGCTTCATGCTCCTTACCTGATACCATGGGTAACAAGGTACTACAAATCAGAAATCACTAAAAAGAAAACTGAAGGGCTAAGCCGAGTGTCAGATGAGCTGTACTGTCAAATTTGCAGATTAAAATATATACACTTCAAGAGTTCCATGAGTAATTAACATGAACAAAATAAAAATCTGTAACCACTCATATTGTGATGGCAAGCATCATTCAGTGTCATAATCCCAAGGTGAGGTCACACACAATATTGGAGATTATCTTCATGTCTCTGGTACCAAGAGTGTGGAGCTTAAATTACAAACTAAATCTATAACTGTTTGTAGATAAGCTACTTACAGAATCTAGATGATGATGAAGTTCAACTAGTCTATGTGGACTACAAGTAATTCTGAAGAAGGAAGCAGCAGTAGAAGACTTATGCCAACTGTCATTGTAACAGAATCAGTTGTAATACATCACATGAGTATTTGACCTTTGTAGATAGTTGCAAAGTAGTTACAAGTAGTTATCTACACATGTATTGCATGCTCTGCTCATAGTATATAAATGAGCATTCTGTCAAACAATTGATAAGCAATAAATGAATATACGAAGTTAGTGAAATTCCAACTTATCTCTTTCTCTCCAGAACTGACCTTCTTCTTCCTCTCATCTCTCACAAATTACCCAACCAAATAACCTGCACAATCAATTGAAACAGAAGTCAATTGAAAAACACAGAATCAAACATGGTATCAGAGCTGATTTTCTGATCAAGTAGGGGCGTAAGAACTGTGGAAGAAAATCAATCAAAAACAGAATTCAACCAAAGATATGACAGGATCATCAGACCTTCGAACACCACAATTTAATGGTGAGAACTATGATTTTTGGTCAGTTAAAATGAGAACTATCTTCAAAGCTTATGATCTGTGGGATGTGGTTGATACATCAACACAAGAATCAAATGAAAGTAGCAGTGGAGAAACTTCTGGTTCGAAAGACAAGAAAACTGAGTCAGGAGAGACTGCTGCTGAGATTAAGGAGAAAAGGATCAAGGATGCCAAGGCTCTAAGTATTATCCAAGGAGCCTTGACTGATGATATTTTTCCAAGAATAAGAAATGAAGAGACAGCTAGAGGAGCATGGGAGCTGTTGAGGAGAGAATTCAGAGGAGATGATAAAGATAGAGAAGTAAAGTTGCAGGCAGTAAGGGCAGAATTTGAGTATATGAGAATGGCTGAAGGAGAAAGCTTAGATCATTACTTGACTAAGTTTTTTGGAGTGATTAATGACTTGAAATCTCTTGGAGAAGAGATAACTGAACAAAGAATAGTGCAAAAGACTTTGATGAGTCTAAGCAGAAAATACAAGTCCATAGTCTCAATCATTGAAGAAACAAGAGACCTAAAAACACTTAGAAGTGAAGAAGTTATTGCTCCAATTAAAGTGTATGATAGAAGGGAAGATATGTATGATGAGAGGGAGAGAGTTTCGAATACTGAGAAAGCATTCAGTAGTTTCAGAATAAGAGGGAACAATTACCTTCAAAATAGCAAAGGCTTACAAGGAAGAACAAATTCAAGGCAGGGGCAGTACGGAAGGTTTCCAAACTGGACTCAAGGTGGAAACATGAATAATCAGTACAACACAAGCTGGAATCAGAAAACTGGAAATAATCATAGTAACTCCTTCAATTCTCAGCAAAGAAGTGGGAGCAGTAGCCAAATCAGTAGCCAAAAGAGTATAAAACCACAATGTAATACATGTCAGAAGTATCATTTTGGATTATGCAGATTCAAAGGAAAGAGCAGATGTTGACAGTAAGTGTCAGTAAAAGGAAAGAAGGAAAGAGACAACAGCCGTTAGAATGCAATTAATAGGAAAGATTCTATATTAATGTAGGCTGTAAATATCAATTATATGCAGTAAATAGGAAGATAAAACAGCCCCCTAGATCAGTTACTATAATTAATGTAAATGTAAGCTATATGTATGTATTGAATGGCAGATTCGTAGGATGTATAAAAGGGAAGTCAAATACTTCCTTATTATTTAGGATCTAGCATTGATAGCTATTTATGTGTAGTTAATAACTATCCTAAATTAGAAATATAGATGCTGTATATATCCTAGGTCCTAGGCAGTGATGATTATGAGATTGAAATACAATTTTCTACATGGTATCAGAGCCTATCTCATAAAACCTAGATCCAGAACCTTCCCTTCCACCCCAACACCGAGAAAAATCATGTCAGAAAAACACCACCAAAGAAACCCAAACAGCCGGGAGAGTTTCAGAGCCCTGCAGATCTCCTATAGACTGAATGGAAAAAAACTATCTCGAAGTGGTCACGGATAGTAAAAACATTTCTCAAGGGAAGAGGAAAGATTAGTCATTTAACAGACAATCCCCCAAAACCGGAAGACCCAAAGTTCACCCTATGGGATGAAGAAGACTCCATGATTATGTCATGGCTATGGAATTCCATAATGCCGGAAGTCTGCAGGGGCCCTACATGTTCCCTGAACACAAGCAAAAGATGTGTGGGATGCAGTAAAACAGACCTACTCTAAGGTCAAGGATGCTGCCTTAATCTATGAGATCAAGACCAAGTTGTCAACAACCAAACAAGGTAATATGTTGGTTATTGAATACTACAATATCATGAAAAGTTTCTGGTTGGAGTTAGATTATTATCAAGATTTTAAAATGAAGTGCAGTGATGATGCAACAATTTTAAAAAAATTATGTGGAGAGGGAAAGGATTTTTTGAATTCCTTGCAGGGTCTGAACATGGAATTTGATCCAAGTAAGAGTCCAAATACTAGGAAAGGAATCTATGCCCTCACTCAATGAAGTATTTTCAGTAATAAGGGCGTAAGAAGGAAGGAGGACAAAGTGATGATGGAGGCCACTCACACGGAAAGGGTCTGCTATGATGATAACTCATGGCGTAAATGAAATCAAACATGATGCAGAGAGGATAAAAACTGAAGGGAGAAAAATCCAAAAAGAAGAGCAGTTTTGTAACTACTGCAAGAAAACAAGCCATACAAAGGAGATATGCTGGAAATTGCATGGCAGACCACTATCAAGGAATCGAGATAGCCCCAACAAGGATGGGGGCGCAATGGAGGATTTAGGTGGAATCAGCCAAGAGGACATGCACACTTGGCTAATGGTGAAGAGACAGCCTCGAAACTAACACTCCAGAGGTAAGAGGACTTAACAAGGAGGAGATTGAGAGCCTAAGATCCCTACTCAACACCATGGAGAAACCATCCAGGGTCATGCTCTCTTGCTCAAAATGGTAAAATTCTAAATTCTCGTGCACTTTGTGCATCAAACCGAAAGCCATTCCAGCACCTGGGTCATTGACTCAGGTGCAACAGATCACATGACCCCTCTGCAGATGCCCTCACATCCTACCAACCCCTGTGATGACAAGTAAGAAAATTACAGTGGCAGATGGGTCCGCAACCTCGCTGCAGGCCAAGGAACACTTTCATTTAATCCCTCTTTTACATTTAAAAGAGTACTTCATGTTCCTAAACTCACTACAAATCTACTGTCTATTCGAAAACTCATTAAAGACATAAACTGCAGTGTAACTTTCTTTTTGATTACTGCATATTTCAGGACCTAGCTACGGGGAGGATGATTGGACATGCTAGGGTCAAGGATGGGCTGTACATGCTTGAAATGCAAGGCAGCAGTGGCAAAGGCAGCAGTAGTAACTTTCCTTTCCTATCATTTATTTCAATATATTCAAATAAAGTTGATGTTTGGAATCATCATCGTCGTTTAGGACATGTATCTTTTAAGACTCTTAGGAACATGTTTCCATCTCTATTTGAAAATCTTGATGTTCAAAACTTTAATTGTGAAATTTGTGAGTTTGCAAAGCACCATAGAGTGCCTTTTCCTTCAAGTGAATCAAGATCCATGTCTCCTTTTTCCATAATCCATTCTGATATATGGGGACCATATCACATTCCAAATATTTCAGGAGCAAAAGGTTTTGTAACATTTATTGATGATTGCACTAGAGTGACTTGGGTTTATCTAATTAAAAAGAAATCTGATGTAAGCCACATTTTGCTAAACTTTACAGCAATGATAAAGAAACAGTTTGGGGTTGACATTAAAGGATTTAGGACTGATAATGCTAGAGACTACTTCAATCAAAATCTATCACAATACTTTGACAAAGAAGGAATTATCCATCAATCATCTTGTGTAAACACTCCCCAACAGAATGGTTTGGCCGAGAGAAAGAATAGGCATTTACTTGAAACTGCTAGGGCTTTACTTTTTCAACATAAAGTCCCAAAGAATTACTGGGGAGAAGCCGTGTTAACAGCCACCTATTTAATAAATAGAATTCCTTCAAGAGTGATTGGCTTTAAGAGTCCTTTAAAGTATTTGTCAGAATTTTTTCCAACAAATATGTTTTATTCAAAACTCCCTCCTAGGATCTTTGGATGTGTCTCCTATGTCCACATTCACAAACATCAAAGGGATAAACTGGATGCTAGGGCTCTTAAATGCATTTTTATAGGATATTCTATCACACAAAAAGGTTACAAATGTTATCATCCTTCTTCAAAAAAATTCTTTGTGTCAAAAGATGTTAGTTTCAATGAAAATCAGTCTTATTTCAGCACCTCTTCTCTTCAGGGGGAGGAAAATATAGAAGAAAAGGCTACTGTTTTTCTATGGATGACATGTTTTCATTTCCTATTTCATCTAGACAGCAATCATCATCTTCTATGTTACAAACACATGAGTCTCCAACATCAATTTCACAAACATGTGAGTCCCTAAACACTACAAATCCACAAGGAGAAACTACTACTGCTAACAAACCACTGCAGGTGTATAAAAGAAGAGTACAGCAGCCTGAATTGACCCCTCTGCAAGCCCAAGAATCTGAACCTGAACAAGGTAATGAAATCTCTCTTACTCTTGATGAACTCTCTCCAAATATCTATCAGCCAATTGCTATTAGAAAAGGAAAAAGGGAGTGCACTAAGAAACCCTTATACCCTATGGCTAACTATATGTCATTCCAGTAAATTCTCACCTTCACATAAAACATTCCTTTCAAAAATAAACACCATCTCTATCCCAAAAAACCCTACATGAGGCCCTAAATAATGAGAATTGGAAAATTGCCATGAGAGAAGAGATGAATGCACTAGAAAGGAATCAAACATGGGACATAGTTGAACCGCCTAAAGGAAAGAAGACAGTAGGGTGTAAGTGGGTGTACACCTTGAAATACAAAACAGATGGCAACCTAGAAAGGTATAAAGCCAGGCTGGTTGCTAAGGGGTTTACACAAACATTTGGGATAGACTATGAGGAGACATTTGCTCCTGTTGCTAAGATGAACACCATACGAATTCTGTTTTCTTTATCTGCTAATCTTGGATGGTGTATGCAGCAATATGATGTTAAGAATGCTTTCTTACATGGAGAGTTGGAAGAAGAAGTGTATATGGATCCACCACCGGGATTCAATCATTCCTTACTCGCCTAATCAAGTTTGCGGGTTAAAGAAGGCACTCTATGGCTTGAAAGCAGTCTCCTAGAGCATGGTTTGGAAGGTTTACTAGAGCCATGATACTTATGGGATATCGGCAGAGTCAAGGAGATCATACCTTGTTCATCAAACACTCTAATTCAGGGGAAGTAACCATTTTAATTGTCTATGTTGATGACATTATCATAACAGGAGATGATCATATGGAAAGGGACAAGCTAAGGAAGAGACTGTCTGCAGAATTTGACATCAAAGAACTGGGAAGGTTAAAATACTTTCTTGGTATCGAAGTGGCCCATTCGGATGAGGGGATTTTTATCTCCCAACAGAAATACATCCCTGGATCTTCTAAAAAGAAACAGGAATGGTGGAATGCGGACCATGTGAGACACCAATTGATCTAAAGCACGGACTTGACAATGATGAAGAGGGGACCACGACCGACAAAGGCCAATACCAAAGATTAGTTGGTAAGTTGATCTACTTAGCTCACACTAGACCCGACATTGCTTATGCTCGTCGGTGTAGTGAGCCGCTTTATGCACAATCCAAAGGAATCACACCTTCAGCAAAGTGTATAGACTCCTCGGGTATTTGAAGACTACTCTCGGAAAGGGGGTTTTATATAAAAGACATGGCAAGCTAGAGTTGGAATGCTACACGGATGCGAAACTATGCAGGGAGCCGTGACGGATAGAAGGTCAACCTCGTGGATATTGTACACTTCTAGGGGGGAACCTTGTGACATGGAGAAGCAAAAAAACAGAATGTTGTTTCAAGATCAAGTGCGAGGCTGAATTTCGATCAATGGCACTTGGAATTTGTGAGTTATTATGGATGAAAATTATTCTCGGAAGACTTAAAAATCAAGTGGGAAGGACCAATGAAGCTCCACTCGTGACAACAAATCTGCTATAGCAATAGCACACAATCCAAAGGCAAAGCATGACGTAACCAAGCATGTGGAGGTTGACAGACACTTCATCAAGGAAAAACTAGAGAGTGGGATCGATATGCACTCCCTATGTGCCTACAGGAGAGCAACCGGCGGATATACTCACTAAAGGAGTTCGTAATCCTACATTCAAGAACACACTAGACAAGCTTGGAATGAAAGATCTCTTCCATCCAGCTTGAGGGGAAGTATTGAATGGCAGATTCGTAGGATGTATAAAAGGGAAGTCAAATACTTCCTTATTATTTAGGATCTAGCATTGATAGCTATTTATGTGTAGTTAATAACTATCCTAAATTAGAAATATAGATGCTGTATATATCCTAGGTCCTAGGCAGTGATGATTATGAGATTGAAATACAATTTTCTACAGTATGCAATGAGAATCCAGAGAAGGGTATTCAAACCTATTCAAACCATTTCTGTTATGGTATCAGAGCTGCTTTCATAGAATTCCCAGATTTCTTAGAAACCCTCATAGAAACTCTAGAGTTTAAGAGTCTTAGCTTGATGGAGAAGGCGAGATAATGTTTGTGTCGATTTATCGGCAAAAAATTATGTCTGCTCGGGCATTTCAAATGGAGATTTTTCTCAAGGGAAAGGTGTTATGGTGTCATGTAGATGACAAAGTGAGAAGGAAGCCTTAGATGTCGAAGAATCAAACAAGTGAGAAGGATGCTGAAAAATCAGCCCAAGGCAAAGGCCGTATGGGCAAAGCAAAGGATGCACAAATCATGTCCTCGGATCCTAGGTTCTATGGAACCTCGCTAATCATGTCTTTGAGACCTCATAGGTCAGCAAAGGCTATGTGGAATCATCTTGCACAAGTTTATAACCAAGATAACAATGCTCGAAGATTTCAACTTGAATTGAGCATTGGAAACTACACTCGTGGGAGATCTATCAATCCAAGAGTATTATGTCGGATTCCTAACACTATGGAATGACTATTCCGATCTAGTTACAGCCCAAGATATCGGGAGAAGGGATTGTAGCAGTTCAACGAGTTCATAAAGTCAGCCAAAGAGATCAATTTCGATGAAATTGAGGCCTGAATTTGAATCTGTTCGTGCCTCCCTAGTGAATAGAGATCCAGCTCCATCTCTAGATGCTTGTTTTGGAGAACTCTTGCGTGAAGAACAACGTCTTCATACTCGTAACACCATGGAACAAACAAGAGCTGCTCCTATGGCTTATGTCGCTTATAGCAGGGGGAAGAGGATCTCGAGATGAAGAAGACTCGATGTTACAACTGCAAGAGGTATGAACACATTGCACCCCACTCGTCCAAACAAAGTCTACAATTATTGCAAACAGCCCTGGACACATTATTAAGGAGTGTCCCATTCGACCACCTTCAAGATTCAACAAGAGTCGACACACGACCAACACCGCTAATGTGGTCAGCGGTAATGTGTCTTCTACAGAGACAGCCTTAACCGGAGAAATGGTGCAAGAAATGATTGTAAGTGCATTCACCACACTTGGCCTACAAGGTAATGATGCCTCTCGCACGTTCTTCTTGGATATTAGACTCGGGTGCTTCTAATCACATGATAAATTCTTTGAAAGGTCTAAAAAAATCTTAGAAAATATTGTGGAACTTCAAAGATTCAAACAAACTAATGGGAGTATTCTTCCTATTGTGGCTATTGGTGATAAACCTCCTTTAAAGGATGTTTTTGTTTCTCCAAAACCTGGCCGTTAATCCGGCCTCCGTGGGGGCAACTTGTAGAAGATGATTGTAAGGTTCATTTTTCTAAACAAGGTCGTATTGTGCGGGGATCAAATGACAGGACGACTGATAGCGAAGGGGTCTAAGCATGGACGTCCCATTTCTCTTGCAATTTTCTGTTCCACGCAGCCTTAGTTTCCTTTCCTATTGTTTCTCTTCTCTGTACTATTCCAAAAGTATCACAAGAAATGTGGCATAGACGTCTTGGGCATCCAAATCATATAGTTTTGTCACATCTTTTGAAATCTGGTCTAATAAAAAAATAAGATGTTTTCCTCTTCTAATCTGTCTTTTGATTGTGCTACTTGCAAGCTTGGCAAAAGTAAAAGATTACCCTTTCCTTCCCAAGGCGTAGGGGCAAGAAAAACCATTTGATGTTATACATAGTGATGTATGGGGAATAAGTCCAGCTTTTATCTCATGCAGAGTTACAAATATTTTGTAACTTTTATAGATGATTACATAGATATACATGGGTTTACTACCTAAGAAAGAAATCGAAGTATTTGCTATGTTCATTTCTAGAACCGATCCACACTCAATTTCGGACTCATCACAAAATACTTAGATCAGATTCTGGAGGAGAGTATATGTCAAATGAATTCCAAATCATTCTTACAAAACAGAGGTATCATTAATCATAGATCTTGTCCCTATACTCCACAACAAAATGGAGTAGCGTAACGTAAGAATAGACACCTCTTAGATGTTGTGAGAACCCTACTTATTGACACTTCAAGTACCACTCAAAGTTCCGGGCGTAAGCCCTTGCTACCGCCACATACTTAATCAATAGACTTCCTTCACAAAAAATTAGGTCTAGACTCTCCATATTTTAGACTTCATCACCTGTCACCCCACATATGAGAATCTACACACCTTTGGGTGTGTATGTTTCATGCATCCGCCTCCACCTTACGTAAAACAAACTTATCGCCCAATCTATGAAATGTGCATTTCTAGGATATAGTGTCAATCAAAAAGGTTATCTATGCTTTGATCCTCATACCAATCGCATTCATATTTCTAGAAATGTTGTATTTCTTGAAAATCGTTGTTTCTTTCCTATGTTTTCCTCAACATCATCCAACACACTTGCCATGCTACCTTCATTTCCCTAATCTTAACACAAGTAGTGAAGATGAATCTCTACACTCACTGCTATTGATCAATCTGTGTCTTCCAACATTAATAACCTACCACGTGTATCTTCAAAGCCATTGCTAGTATATAGACGTAGACAAACACATGTGCAGCCCTCTTCCGCTATCGTCCCTAGAATCGGATCCCGTGCATCCTACGATCCCGTGAGGTAAATGACTTACCTATTGTAATGCCTTTTCTAAGGAGATCTACTCGAGTTTCGTTCCTCCCGATAGGTATGGGTTTGACTCCTCTAAGACTCAAGATTCTCGCTTTGCTCTCTCGCTTCACCGCATGCTACTGCAGCACCTACTAGCTATTCACAGAGCGCTTAAGGAATCTTGTTGGCAACAAGCTATGAAGGAGGAACTTCATGCCCCTGGACACTAATCACACCCAGGGATATTGTTGAGTGCCCCTGCAGATGTTACACCTTTGGGTCAGTCGATGGGTATATTCAAGTAAAGGTTAGAGCCGATGGCGGCTTGGGACGGACATAAGGCTAGGTTGGTAGCTCTTGGGAATCATCAACAATATGGTATTAACTATGAAGAAACCTTTGCACCAAAGTGGTCAAAATGACTACAATACGAACTATTCTCGCCATTGCAGCCTCACAAAGAATGGTGTTTACACCAATTGGATGTGAAGAATGCCTTTCTTCATGTGGATCTAGCCGAAGATATCTACATGCGACCTCCCTGCCGGTCTCGTTTTCTAAGCCTATCGTCGCTGTGTGTAAGTTACGAAAGTCCTTGTATGGACTTAAACAAGCCCCACGTGCCTGGTATGCCAAATTTGCTTCTACTCTTATTGATTTTGAGTTTATAAAAAGCAAGTATGATGCCTCCTTATTTTTGCATACTACTGCCAATGGTGTTGTGTTTGTCCTAGTCTATGTTGATGATATAATCATCACCGGCACCGATTTAAGCCTAATACAGAGACCTAAAGCAAAGACTTACAACAAATCCTTTCACATGAAGGACCTTGGTAATCTAGCCTATTTTCTTGGTTTGGAAATTCAGTCGGGTACACATGGATTATTTGTATCACAACACAAATATGCCATGGATTTGGTGGTCAGCAGCAGGGACTCAAGGATGTCAAACCAATGGATACTCCAATGGAAATCAATGTCAAGCTTCGAAAGGATGAAGGAGAACTACTACTCGATCCCACAGAGTGTTTAGAACACTTGTGGGGAGTCCGATCTATCTAACAAATACTAGGCCCGATATTTCTTATGCAGCTCAACAGTGAGTCGGTTTATGGATTCTCCTAGACATCTTCACTTGGTGGTCAGTTAAAAGGATCATACGGTATGTGCATGGCACTTTACAAAGAGGGTTATGCTATCCCTACCGGTACTTCTCCCCGTCTACATACCTACCGTGATGTCGATTATGTCTGGTTGTTCGGACACTAGAAGATCAACTACTGGATGGTGTATGTTCCTTGGGCGTACACTTATTTCATGGAAAAGCAAGAAACAGGATAGGGTTTCAAGTCATCCACCGAGGTCGAATACTGTGGCTATGTCTCAAGCATGCTCGAAGTAGTTTGGCTACATGGGCTTCTTTCGTAACTTGGTTTTCCACAAACTACACCTACTCCTCTTTATGGGGACAATACAAGTGCCATACATCTTGCTCGCTAATCCTATTTTCCATGAAAGAACTAAGCATATTGAAGTGGACTGTCACTTCATTCGAGATGCCTTTGAAGATAAATTAATCTCTCTACCTCATGTAACCAAAGAACCTTCAAGTTGCCGATATCTTTACTAAGACACTTACTCGACAGAGACATCAATTTTCTAGTTGACAAATTGATGTCGCTGGACAAACCAAAGATCAATTTGAGGGGGGATGACAAGTAAGTGTCGATAAAAGGAAAGAAGGAAAGAGACAACAACCGTTAGAATGCAATTAATAGGAAAGATTCTATATTAATGTAGGCTGTAAATATCAATTATATGCAGTAAATAGGAAGATAAAACAGCCCCCTAGATCAGTTACTATAATTAATGTAAATGTAAGCTATATGTATGCAATGAGAATCCAGAGAAGGGTATTCAAACCTATTCAAACCATTTCTGTTAGATGTGAAAAATGCAGTAGGTTTGGACATAACCAGCAGGATTGTGATTTCAACAATCAATTGGCAAATTGTGCAAAAGATGAAGATGAAACCATAGGGACAATGTTCTACGCATGTCATGCAGCAAGTGTACAAGAAGAGGATGTATGGTTTGTTGACAGCGCATGTAGCAATCACATGACTTCACAGGAGTCAAAACTTATAGACATTGACAGGACAATAACTTGCAAGGTAAAAATGGGCTCAGGAGACCTTGTGCAAGCTGCAGGAAAGGGTACTCTTGTGGTGGATACAAAAGGAGGTGTAAGGCACATAAAAGAGGTACTACTAGTGCCTGGTTTAGATGAAAATCTGCTTAGTGTAGGGTAGATGATGGAGCATGGCTATTACATCTTATTCGGAGGAAACAAAGCTATAATATTTGATGATGAAACACTCACAAATATCATAGCAAAGGTGATAATGAGGGGAAATAAATGCTTTCCTCTCACACTGGAATCCTTGGCACCAGTAGCAAGAAAAGCATCAGTAGTTGAAGGTTCATGGATTTGGCATAAGAGATTTGGCCACTTGAATTTTGAAAGCTTAAAGAAAATGCAGCAGATGGAGATGGTTGCAGGACTACCTATGCTAACAGATGTGAATACAGTGTGTGAAGGATGTGTGTTTGGGAAGCATAAAAGGCAACCATTTGATAAAGAAGGTAGCTGGAGAGCAAGCCAACCACTTGAGCTAGTCCACACAGATTTGTGTGGACCTATGCAAAGTGAATCAAATGGAGGTAATAGATACTTTATTACCTTTATTGATGATTTTTCGAGGATGAGTTGGGTTTATTTTCTTAGAAACAAATCCAATGCTCTCAATGTGTTTAAAAAATTCAAAGTATTTGTTGAATTGCAAAGTGGCTGCAAAGTAAAGAAGCTGAGGAGTGATAGAGGTGGAGAGTATACCTCATTGGAATTCCAGAATTTTTGTGCTCAAAATGGAATAGAAAGGCAGTTAACAATTGCCTATTCCCCTCAGCAAAATGGTGTAGCTGAGAGGAAAAACAAGACTATTTGTGAAATGGCTAGATCAATGATGAAGGAGAAGCAAATACCTATTGAATTTTGGGCTGAGACTGTTAACACAGCCGTGTACCTTCAGAACAGAAGCTTCACCACATCAGTGACAATGAAGACACCTTTTGAGGTTTTTACAGGGAGAAAGCCTGGCATTAGACACTTGAAAGTGTTCGGGTGTGTATGTTACACCCATATTTCAGACCAGTTAAGACATAAACTTGATGATAAAGCAGAACAAGGAGTCTTTATGGGGTATGGGGGCTGCGAGAAAGGTTACAGAATATATATTCTGAAATCTAAGAAGATTATGCTGTCTAGAAGTGTGGTATTTGATGAAAACAGTATGCATACACGAAAAAAGAGCATGAAAACTTTATTCCCCCACATTTAGTGCTTCAGATTAATGCTGAAGAAGCACATGATGAAATGAGGCAGTCAAACAATGGTGAAAATCCTCTGAAAATTGCAGAAAACAGAGATGTAAATGAAGACATCGGTTCAAGGGAAGAATCTAATGCATCAACTCCAGTGAAGATTAGAACATTGGAATATATATATGCAAGGTGTAACCTAAGCATAGTAAAGCCTGAAAATTACACAGAAGCAGTTGGAAATAGAGCTTGGCAAGAAGCTATGAATGCTGAGTTAGAAATGATAGACAAGAATGAGACTTGGGAATTGGTGAACCGACCAGTAGACAAGCCAGTTATTGGAGTCAAATGGGTTTACAAAACCAAGCTAAATTTGGATGGGACCATTCAAAAACATAAAGGCATAACCTAAGGAAAGATTCAATCAATTAAGATTGAAACTAGGTGTTAAACCGTAAGCAGCTTAGGAGGGGATGTTTGTAGATAAGCTACTTACAGAATCTAGATGATGATGAAGTTCAACTAGTCTATGTGGACTACAAGTAATTCTGAAGAAGGAAGCAGCAGTAGAAGACTTATGCCAACTGTCATTGTAATAGAATCAGTTGTAATACATCACATGAGTATTTGACCTTTGTAGATAGTTGCAAAGTAGTTACAAGTAGTTATCTACACATGTATTGCATGCTCTGCTCATAGTATATAAATGAGCATTCTGTCAAACAATTGATAAGCAATAAATGAATATACGAAGTTAGTGAAATTCCAACTTATCTCTTTCTCTCCAGAACTGACCTTCTTCTTCCTCTCATCTCTCACAAATTACCCAACCAAATAACCTGCACAATCAATTGAAACAGAAGTCAATTGAAAAACATAGAATCAAACAATAACGGCAGCAATGCAGCTGGAAGAACTGCTTGGCTTTCTAAGTCAACAAAATTCACACAACACTAAACAAGTGAAGAAATTAGCCACAATTTGGACTCCAACATGCATGGGTAGGAAGTTCAATTTTCTGAGGGGGGGGGGGTATTAATCAAACAAACTTCCTGCTGTCATGCTGAATTGTTCATTACTGATTTCTTGGCATTTTCTTAGTTCAATTCTCACTGAAAATTATTTATGCCAAGTTAAAAGGTTTAAAGTGATAAAGGGTTATGTGTGAGAGGGAGAGAGAGAAAGGGAGCGAGAAGAGAAGATCAGAATTAAAATAAGAGTGTTATCATTATACTGCCACAAATAACTTAGCCACATGCTTGCAGTGATCAGAGATCAGGCCTTGATGAGAATTGGCTTTGGAGGCTATATTTAGTTTTTCAATTACAATGGGAGCCATCTATTTGAAGTTCAAGTCAGATCTCCAGCTCCAGATGCCATGTGCCTGCTTGCTTTGAATGTCTTTAATGAGTCGTATTATGAGCATTGCTAGCGTTTAGTTGCATAATAATTCAATTCGAGAAAACTCACTAGACGAAACATACAATCTTTTTTTAAGTCCGTCAATGGATTGTACAATCCATATGTATCCAACTTAAAACGTTCTCCGTTCTATTTTATTTACTGGCTGGTTGATACAAAAATAAGTTATTAATTCCAAGGAGTACATTATCCAGTTTATAAGTTTGAAATTTTAATGAGTTTATTCATCAAACATTATATATATATATTTTTTAAAAAATTATATCATGTTTAAATTGTTTTTGAACCCGTTAAATTAATTAATTTATTATGGATCAGTTTGCAATTTATTTAACACGTGTAAATAACGCGTGATGACATTATGATGGGCAGAGTAAGAGCATCAAACAAGCTAATAATAATACAAAGTAGTTAAATGCCCGCACTATGTTATGGGCGGAGCAAACAATTTTTATAATTGTTCAGATTAAAATATAATATTTCTACATGTAAAGTTTGATATAATAAAATAGATCAAAATACCCTATCATAACAACAGTAACATCGAAGTCTTAACTTCTAAAATTATCATGTTATTACTGCCAAAACAATTAAAATTATCAAATTATCCTGAGAGAAAAAATATTCAAAACATTAACAAAAGAGTAAGCAAGAAAAATAACTAAATTTATTATTATTATTATTATTGTTGTTGTTGTTGTTGTTATTATTATTATTATTATTATTATTATTATTATTGTGTTAATAATGAAAAACAAACATAAACAAATGAAAGAATAAAAAAATCCTAATAACATTAACAAAAGAGTAAGCAAGAAAAATAACTAAATTTATTATTATTATTATTATTATTGTTGTTGTTGTTGTTGTTGTTGTTGTTGTTGTTGTTGTTATCATTTTTATTATTATTATTATTATTATTATTATTATTATTATGTTAATAATGAAAAAAAACATAAATAAATGAAAGACTAAAAAAATCCTAATAACTTTAACAAAAGATCAAACAAAAAAATAAAATCAAAATTTTCAGGTAAAAAAAATTCATCTAACTTGAAAATAAGAAAAAAAAAGCAATAAAAAAACTAAAAGAAAGAGAAAATAAAAAAATGATAAAAAACATAAAAATTATTAGCTGAAAAAATAATCATTTGACTTGAAAATTAAAAAAATTGACCGCACTACGTTGCGGGCTGAGCAAGCAATTTTTATAATTTCTGGGATTAAAGAAATTAATAGGATTTGCTAGTCCATAATTAAAATATAATATTTATATATAAAAAATTTAATATAATAAAACAGATCACCACACCCTATTATAAAAAAAGCAACATCGAAGTCTTAACATCTAAATTTATCATTGCTATTACTGTCAAAACAATAAAAATTATAAAATTATCCTGAGAGGAAAAAACTTAAAAACATTAACAAAAGAGTAAGTAAGAAAAATAATTGAAATTGAAATTATTATTGTTGTTGTTGTTGTTGTTGTTGTTATTGTGGTAATAATAATAAAAAAAACAAAAATAAATTAAAGACTAAAAAAATCCTAAAAACTTTAACAAAAGATCAAGTAAAAAATAAATAAAAATAAAAATTATTAGGCAAAAAAAATTCATTTGACTTGAAAATAATAATAATAAAAAACAATAAAAAAAACCAAAAGAAAGAACAAAGGGAGAAAAAGAAGAAATATCAATTTTCAAATGATCATAATAAAATTTAAGACCTAATTTTTTTCAAAAAAATATCACCTCAACACATAAAAAAACTAACAAAAATTAAAAATCAAAGCTAAGAGCACACCTATTCCAGAAATATAAAAAATAAAGGGATTAAAATCAAGAATTAAAAGTATAAGGGCCGATATAAAAATCAAATATATTATCAATTTCAATCAAAGGACAAAATTGAAAAAATTGGAACTTCTGTACTGAATATATTAAGCTATTTAAGCTCAATCTGAAAATTAAAAGAAGGAGGACCGAAGTGAAACATTAACATTTAGTTAATTTAAATCGAAGGACCCAATCGAACTAGATCAAAACTTATATAACAGAAATCAGCACCATACATAAAATTCAAAGTACAGGGACTGAAGTGCAAAAGTAACAAAACCGGGGGGCTCTCTTATACTTTTACGTGTAGGAGAGAGAGAAAACGGGGCAAGCGGCTTTAACTGGCCACCTCCAAGTCCACGACCACCATGTGACAATACGCACCACACCGGGAGGAAGACCACGCGGAGGCGCTTCGACGGAGATGCCGGTAGCCCATCTCCATCGACGCGAGCACCCCTCACGCGCCACCTTCACAGGGCGTGAGGCGGAATACTATCGGTCGCATGTCCCGCACGCGCCGACAGTATTTCAAAAAAATAATAAAAAATAATGGCCAATTACCGGTCTATCCCTGTGCCTAATTCATCAATTTTGTCTTATTAGAGGCTATATCCGTATTTAGCCATTTTCAAAAAATATTAAAAAAAAGGTGCGGCGAACCGGGCCGGACCGTACGCGTACAATTACCTCCGTGACCCTCAGCCCATAAGCCGTTTCTTGTCCTATTCGAGGGGCAAAGGCGTTAATCCATTGTTCATCAAAGGGGGGGAAAAGCTCACGTACGCGCGTGAAGCACCGAGAGTGTTTGTTTTTTTTGTCTAATTACGGGGTATTATGGTTATTTTACTGTGCACAGTAATGTTAATAATAAAAAATATCCCTAATTCAAAGGCTAAAAGTCAGGTGCACTGAGGGGCAAAATAATAATTTCACTGTTGAAATCCATATTGAACTGTGTGTATATATATAGTGAACGATAGAGATCCTTGAGGGTTTTTAAATAATAATACAACAGATTATCAATTACTGATTAAAAATATTTACAATGTATTATTCAGTTGTTAATTACAAAAATTAATTTCAATCTCATTACTATCAACGCAATATCTTTTTTTATCAATTAAATACAATCTGTTAACACTTCACACACTCTCCCCCGCTCAATATCAATTAAATAAATAAAAGAACAAATCAAAGTAATTAACCTTGATTAATAAATCGGGCTCGTCTGGGCTAATCTGCCATTGTTAACAATAGACCCAAGCTATCGTCCTCGTCATGTGACCGTTCAGTCGAAATGAGGGGGGAAAAAAGATCACATACGCGCGCGAAGCACCGAGAGCAAATGTCCACTCCACAGTGAAGGTTTTTGATCTCTTTTAGTATATTACATAATGTACATATCTCGAGTCAACCATTAATCAATGATTAAGGGTAACTATTAAATACAAACACTCATTCGGGTTGGTTCGGACAGGTTGGTTTGGGTTAGAATCTATTGGTTTTGATGAACTTACTATCCCTACATACGATGTGGAATTGTCTGCAAAATTGTATTTACATCTCGTATTCCTAGACCATAAATAAGTCTACAAGCTCCCGTACACTCGTGGCATTTTCTCATGACCCCAGCTGCGATGATGCTCGTCCCTGCCCTCGTGGCATTTTCTTCGACCCTGCTGCCAAACATAAAACCGAATTTGTCACTAAACACCATGTCATATCACAAGCAAGCACTTCTATAACTATTTGGTACAATAGATAAATTAAAACAATTGTGGATTGAGATCATTGCAAGCTAAAAGCATGATTTCGACCGTCATAATGATAAATATAAAGCTTCATTAAGTACTTTTCAGCACAACACATGCATGCATGCTCGTAGAACAAGCTTTTTTCATCTAATTTGCACACATCAAGTTCTTACTCTCTATAAGATATTAAGAAAGAGTCCCCATTTTAAATTCTCAAATAAAAGCAAGAACTTCGATCTAAGCCCACTCGAGACGACAAATCTGGCCGTTCAAAAAACATGCGGAAGGCAATCGCTTTCCAGCATATCTGTTTATGACTGGTATTGGCATACAAGTCCTGTCCTCATTGCTAGCTTGAACAGAAATAATATTCAGGCCTTTCAGTAATACATGCACACATACACACAAATATACAGAGACAGAAAGGGAGAAAGAGAGCATACGATCTTCAACATCCTTCATCTGGTAATAATGGGGAGCTATTTCTACCAGCCAGTCTGGCTTTAGTTCCGTTACCTGCAATTTGAGTTCCAAATTTCAGTTACAACCCAAAACATGTTCCAATTTCCAAGTGAAGCCCTTCTTGATGGGATTAATATCTGAAATGTGTGATTTAGAAGAGTAAAACTTGCCTGCCTCATGTACTCTTTGGTAGTAAGAACCAATTCGTGGTATATAACCCATCTTGGGAGCACCTGCATTGAAATAAATAAAACACATAAGCACACAAGAAAACACTACTTGGGTGATACGATACGATTTGTACAGGTTGAAATAGCAAATGCATCTTGACTGTACTTGACTCCTTGTCAATTTCCTCACCCAAGAAAAAGCTTGTGCAGATTGTATGGTGGAGCACATTTAATGCAAATCAAGAAAGAAACACTATTGGGGATCATGTTATTTGTTTTTATGGGCAATCAAGTGAGAAAAACAGTCTCAATAACTATCTCAGCACCAAACATCTCGTCCTTTTCATTTTATGTGATTATTCTTGGATATATATATATATATATATATATATATATATATATATATATATATATATATATATATATATATATATATGTGTGTGTGTGTGTGTGTGTGTGTGTGTGTGTGTGTGTGTGTGTGTGTGTACATATTTTCAAGGAGATCCTTTCAAGTGTTAAATATGAACTAATTGAAGCAAGATGATTATTTCTTAAATAGAGTTTTCTAAGGCTTCCTATAAAAATCTCTTTTTGTATATTTTTCTTGACTTGTTATTCCTCCTCTCCTTGTAAAATTAACTATCAACTTTTTTTTTCTACATATTTTTGCTTTTGATTATTACAAATGTTTTTTAAGATGAGGATTTTCTTGACAACTTACAACATATTGTATCTTTAAGTTTTATAAGTTTAATTTTGATGAAAATTTATAGTTTCAACTCTTACATCATGTCTGAGATTTTCTTTGCACACGAGAATTCCTTAAATTGAAGAATCTTCTGGTTCTTCAATGTATGATTGTGAATTTTCAATAATTCTTCAAATCATTATTGATCTAGGATGGTCCATTTGATCATACCAAATAATAAAATTATTTGGTTCATTGACCTTACGGTTCATTATTGCATTGACTTCAATTGTATTAATACTTGTATATAATAATCAATACGTCAATATGAAAGAAAGAAAACAAAATACATAAAAATATACTAGTTTAAAGAAACACACTTAAAAGATTAACATAATCTTGAACTAATTATTATCATTATAATAAATATCAACTTTTTCATCAATTTACTCAAAACAAATCAGCGAGATGTCAAGTCACGTCATATTCGAAAGGTTAAGACAACTATCATCATTATCTTGATGTGGGTGAGAAAAAAAATTACTTTTATGTTTTTCTCTTTTTCTTTCAAGGATGATTGATATAAATCAACAAGATGTTTGGTCATATGATAAGCACGAGACCAATGCCTTTTAATAACAGTAGAGATTATGATAATGGAGACAAGACACTCTTATTTCATAAAACTTTATAATCATATCACTTACCCATCCTCTCAACAATGCACCTATACAGAGGCAGATGTACATAAATATTTATATCTCTAAAGTCATAATAAATATAGATTAAGATGACTTGGATATATTCAAATGAACTTAAATGTATCTAGGCATCCACATATCTAATGTATAGTTTTATAACATACATTTACTTGACTGGAATTAAAATGAATTGTTAATGTATGCATGACTAACAGGCCAATATGATGACATGTTGATTTTATAGCCACATAAATGTGTGTTTAAGAAAATCTAATAGAAACACTTAATTAGAAAAGAGATTAAAAAAGTTCACATATTTAAATAGCAAAAAAAATACATTCAAATTGAATATTCTAGAAAATTCATTCATCAAAAACATTATCAACTCTTTTATCTAAGTTTGGAAACTTAGAAAGAAGGCTTTCATTTCACCCCAAAGACAAAACTTATAAGGACTCAAGAAAGCGTGGCATGAACATATAACTTGTATTACTCGTGCTCCAATTTAAACCATTCTAATTTTTGGTAAGATAGTCAGGTGAAAAACAAATAAATTTAACGGTATAACTAGTAATATTATAGTAGTTATTTTATATGTTTTTTTTAAACAAATATAAAAAGAAGAGAGAGAATTAAATTATGACACATCAAAACTATAACAATATCTTTAGAATTTCTCCTTACTACTTGTGTTAGTTTCTTTATTCAAAATAGAAACTCCATATAAGAACTACTAGTATGTCATTAGTTACTCCATATGCATTATAAAGCAACTAGTAGAGTTTTTATTATAAAAAATAATGCATAAACAAAAAAAATCTAGTAAGGTGGAACAATTGAAAACATAATTAGAGAAATATCTTAGTTAATAGATTTCATTGTGGAAATAGCTTTTTATATATATAAATAATTATTTATATGAAAATGATACTTTAGTTAAATTTAAATGGATAATTACATCAAAACAATTATTTTATCGATGTTATTCTATTCTTAATTATTATAATAATAATAAATGGAAAAAAATAATTATAGTCATTTTAAATTTTAAAAAAAATCCTTGAAATAATAAGTTTACTAGTAATTATAATAGTTATCAATGAAAATGATTAGTTATAGGCATTTTAATTTTCAATACTTAATTATAGCCAATTTAAATTTTAATAGGCTTCTTCAATTTAGTACGTTAATTACAAATTATGGACAAGATTTTAGATATAAAATGATGCCAATAAATCAATAAATATTAAGAGTATAAAAACAAAACATTTTGCTTTTAATTTTGATCACTTATTTTCAACAACTTAATGCATTGAATTTTGTTGTGTTGGAGAAAATATAATGTTGCAAAATGAGTAGCTAGTAGCATGATGTTAGTTATTTTTCTAGGTCCACTAGAATAAAGAGAAAAGAAGATAGACACACAAAAGGAAAAAAAAAGTCAAATCCAAAACCCATTAAAACTAATAAAAATATATTTGCCTAAAAAATAACTAATAGCATACCATTCATAGATGATTTGCCAAATCATTTTTTTATATGCGTTACTTTTGAGGAAAAAAACTTCAAATACCATGGTAACTTATGATCATTATGGTGCATCCACTAAAATGAGGCTACAATCTTGTATTCCCCGTCATAATCATTATTTTAAAGTGAAACTTAAGTTATGAGTTTTTCACATGTTAGGCTCCATTATTCATCCTCTCACACGTTTTTGATTATTCGATATGTTCCTCAAAGTTTCTATTTCCAATAATTTAGTCCTAATTGAAAACCAATTAGTTTTGATTTCTTATGAAAATGATGGGATTGCAATTAAAAGGGCGCCAAACACAGGTGACATACCATAAAATTTGCAAAAGATTCATTTTGGTCATTGAACTTTAAAAACCATGCAAATTATATAATTTTGGTACCTAAATATTTTTCCAACTTAGTTTTGGTATAAAAAGTTTTTTTATTTTTTATTTTTTTAGTCTCTAGTGTAGAGAAGAGAAAGGTGATACTAGTGGTAGAGAAAGAAAAGTGTCATTACCATCGATTTGTGCAACCAAAACTATAACGTCCATGTCTCTAGTAGACAAAACAAATAATCTTACTAATACATATTTCCAAAAAAATAAGAAAATGAATATATATATATATATATATATATATATATATATATATATATATATATATATATATATATATATATGGTTTCACCAAAATTTCTATCAAAATTTCAGTAGAGCCTCCCCTGTATAGGTAGATCTCAAGTTATCAATATATAACATAACTTTTAATTCGATCTTGACCCAATCATTCTGGGTCTATAAAACCACAAACATCATCCTCATCAAAATCACAATAAATAAACCATACATTTAACAACAATCAACATTTTGCACCACAATCAAGATAACTTCAGTCACATTTAATAGAATATGACAAAAAGAGTTAATTTTGTTATACTCAAATCTTTTCCAAAATGGTGGTCATACATATCAGTTTATAAACATTTAATTTATACAAAATACTACTAGATACAAAAAGCTAAGAAACAACAAATTTACTCCTTACATGCACATGATGGACTTGAAAAGGAAATACAAGCTAATTCCATAAAAAAAATTGGAAAAATAATATTAAAGTTATTAAACCCAGGGTATGCAATCATACATAATTATAATAATCAACATAGCTATTTGAAACAAAAACTAACTTCCCCGTTTACGTAATGCCGATACTAAGTAGTGTGATACCCTCGTCACCTTACCAACATTATAAATTAGAGAAGACCCCTTCCCGGGTCCCTCCTGCAATTACAGGAAATTTTCATACATCATTTTCAGCCAAAGATATACTTCATCATAACCACATGAAAACAATCCAATAAAACTTCCTCACTTCACGAACTCCCATTTCTTCTTTTTCTCTCTCTCAAAGCTATTAGCCAAGATCACATTCCGATCTCTGCCTAGATTTCTCACTATAACAGGAGTTCTAGAACTCTTCTTTGTACAAAACTGATCTCGTTAGAAAGCTAACATACAGGGCTACAACTCTTCTAGAGGGAGGGAAACCCAGTCAATTACCCAAAATTCATGAAAGGCATCATAGATGTGATAAACCTCCTTCTCTCCAGAGTCTGCCCTACATAGTCACGTTCAGTGACCCTTAACTAGATTTATAAAATTCCAAATTAAATAAAACTACTTTCCTTGGATGTTACACAACCAGAAATGCAACTCCTACGAAAGAAACCAACCCTGATTCTCTTATTTTCCTACTCAGATTCTATCTAAAATTCAAGAGATGAATCTGCCCAATTAATAACTTCTGCATCATATACATTTGGCCAAAAATTGGCCTTGGAAAAACAAGAATTCCCTCATTCTTTCCATGCTCAATTCATTGATTATACAAACATTCACGTCCAGCACAACATATACAATAATTAATTTGCAAAACACATAATCTTTCCAAAATAATTACTGCCCTCAATGGCAAGTCATGGCCTTTCCTAGGGGCTTCCCTTTTTCTTTTTATTTTTCTTGCCAATTATCTCTCATTTCATCTCGTATTCATCAATTACACACGATTCCACATTTCTCCAAAATTTGTTCCCATAACCCTAACCCATATCTCATAAGCAAATCATGAAATTTAACAATTAAGTCTAGAATTTTATATGCATATAAAAAACACCATACCATGGAGGATTTAAAATTCTAATTGCTTGTGAAATCAAAATCTCCTCCACTCTTTTTTTCCTGTTGCTGTTAGCCCAATACTCCTTTTTTTCTCTTCCAATAATACTTCAAATCCTTGTATTTTTTATGTTTTGATGTTTTGGTAACACTTAATCTCTCTTTTACTTTGAAATTATTTTTCAATGGGGTGAGAAAAATATCAAAATATCCCTCCCTTTCTTCCCCTCACTCTGCTGGACATAAGAGAAGAGAAAAGAGGTGTATTTATACCTCTCAATTTTTCTTATTCGCACTTAGGCCTTCATTTCCTTTAAATGTTTTCTTTTTTTACTCATCTTCTCTTCTTATAATTAAATCCTACTCTTTAACCCAATTCTTCTATTTCTTATAACATCTTGTTAATGAATTGCTAGAGTTTGCATAAGAGAGTTCGAGAAGTCTTGCTTCATATTTGTTCCCGAGAAATTAGCATCTAAGGGATAATAAGTCTAATTATTTCCAACCTTTTTATATTATAATGACCAGCAGGTTCAACATGCATATTTATATCTTCAACATGAAAAATAAAATTCTTGGTACAAGTACTATAACCGCAACAACTCTCGTAAGTCAAAAATTTGACTAGGCTTCTCTTTACAAAGTCAACAAATTATGTATCATTGTAAAAGCTTATTAATTTGATAGCTCCACTCCATTGAGGTTTTAGCCAACAAAAAAAGTTTGACCAGAAATAGTCCAACTTTAATGAAGTCCATAACAACATTATCAAGGCTTTGGTCAAAGTTTATAAGACTACTTTTATCAATTAACTCAGAAAATGTGTGTAGCTGATGCATCACGGTGCAACCCTGACACATTTTGCAAGACCTGAGTAAACAATACACTAGGTCATAACCTAGCCTTCGGTTATTAGACAACCATTTTTGTGCTCACAAAAGTTTTGAAAATCAGAATTCAAGGTGAGGATCACTGTGTATTATTTCAAAATCTCATCATAATTCACAAAAATAGATGTTATTAAAGGATTGAGTGGTAACAACTATCAATCTTTATAATGCACCAGCCATGAATTATTATATACACAGAATACCACACATGCAATAATTGGCTTGAACATTTTTAAAAACTATGAACTTGGAACTAATCTCATACTTAAATTAAGTCAACATGCCTTTTGCTACCAGAGCTCTTCCTAAAACTACCTTATATATTTCCTTTTCTTTTCTTTTCTTTTCTACTCAGATATTTATTATGGACTTTGCTTTCTAATAGTATGCTAGTAAGATCTAAAGAAAATTACTGGACATTTTTTTTTTTTGAGAAAAATGGTTGAATAATAGTATTATGGTTCATCAAATACTTCTCTAGAATATCCAAACCGCTATATAATTTGCTTCTGAAAGACACAAAGTTTCATTTTGATGAAGATTGCAAGACAACCTTTTTTCTATTGAAAAAGAAGTTGGTGACAACTCCTATTGTAATTGCATCGGATTGGGAGCAACCATTTGAGCTGATGTGTGATGTAAGTGATTATGCAATTGGGGTAGTACTGGGGCATCAAAAACACAATGTGTTTCACACCATATAGGGTGTGTTTGGTATTGTTTTTGCTTTTGTAGTTGAGGTTTTTAAAAAAAACAGTTTCATAAAAAACACTTTAGCTGCGGTTCAAAATAAGTTTTGAAGTGTTTGGTTAAAACTGCTTTTGAGTTTGAGATTAATGAAAAACAATTTTATGTGTTTGGTTACCAAGTTTTTCATATTGCTTTTAACTTGTGAAATTACTTTAAAGGGTATATATATATAATTTTTTAAAATATTGTAAATTTAATAATTATAATAATATAATGTAATTAATAATTAATGAAAAAACAATTTTTTTCTTTTATTCTCCCATCAAACTACTTGCAATTTCATCACGAACAAATATATATATATATATATAAATCATTTTTAAAATTTTGTAGATTAATAATCATAAAAATAAAATGTAATTAATAATTCATGAAAAGAACATATATTTTTTTTATTCTCCCATCAAACTACTTTCAATTTCATCACGAACATATATTTCCCTTCCATCAGGACTGATCTGTATCTACATTGTTTTTTATTTTTTTTAAAATATATATTTAAAAAAAGGGGTTGGGCCGAGAGCAGGCCTAAGCCCAACTCTGCTAGACTTGAGCTGGGCCTGCACAGCCTAAGTCTAGCTTAAAAGCTGAAGACATGAAACGGTGCGCTGCACTGTTCATGTCTTATTCACGTGACAATGCAGCGCTATTGTGCACGTGAATTAATGTGCACAGTAGCTACCGACTGACCACGACCATAGCTTCAACAGACGATGCTGATGGGTAGAGGAGGCCGAGGTGGTTCTTCTTGTGGTAGTTTCGTCAGAGATGGTGGCCTGTGGTGGCCGACGGCAGCGTTGGAAGGTGTGTTATGGAGAGAGAGAGGGAGCTTTTGTCTTCTTCCATGACTGTTTTGGAGAGAGAGAGAGCTTCTGGTGATCTTCTTCCATGGCACTGAATCTCTTCTCTCAACATGGGCACAGTCCAATTCTCTTAATCTCTTCTTCCATGGTTGTTGCTACCTTTAGCTTTGCAATTAAAGCATGAGAAGAAGAAGCTGTTTGTTTTCGTGTAAAGAGTGAGGACTGAGTATTTCATTCACGTGAAATTATTCTTTGGCAGAGATATGAATCAGTCACTGTAGTGGCTTAATGCCCAATTCATCAAACGCAGTCAAAGCATAAAAAACCCGTTTCTCGTGAACCATGGTTGGAGTGATTTTTTTGATGGGGCCATGTTAATTAACCTGTGTTTTGTACATTACCAAACACTACAAACCTGTTTATTTTGTAACCATTGTTTGAAACACCGGTTGGAACGCATTACCAAACGCCTTCATACTATGCTAGGAGAACACTCAATGAAATGAAATGCCACTGCAGAATATCCTAGAAGTTGAATTATTTGATGTGTGGGGCATTGATTTCATGGGACCTTTTCCATCACCCAACAACAACAAATACATTCTCTTAGTAGTGGATTATGTATCAAAGTGGATAGAAGCAATTGCAACACCTACAAATGATGGAAAGGTTGTACTTAATTTTCTATAAAAGAACATCTTTACTAGATTTGGTACTTCTAGAGCCATCATCAGTAATGAAGGAACTCATTTTTTGCAACAAGCAGTTTGAAGCACTTTTGTTTAAATATGGAGTCAGACACAAAAGAGCATTGACTTATCATCCGCAAAAAAATGGTCAAACGGAGGTATCAAATAGGGAGGTGAAGCGAATTCTAGAGAAAATAGTTAGTAACTCCCAGAAGGACTGGGCAAGAAAGCTAGATGATGCATTGTGGGCTTATATGACAATATTGAAAACACCATTAGGAATGTCTCCATATCTCTTAGTCTTTGGGAAAGCATACCATCTCCCTGTTGAATTAGAGCATAAGGCGTATTGGGCAATGAGGCAGCTGAACATGGATCTGCAAACTGCAAGTTGAGAAATGAATTTTGCAAATCAATGAGATGGATGAATTCCATAATGATTCTTATGAGAATACGTAAATCTACAAAGAAAAGAATAAGGCATGGCATGACAAGCATATCAAACGTAAGGAATATTTCCATGGTCAACAAGTGTTGCTCTTCAACTCATGGCTTCCCTTGTTTCCTAGTAAGCTTAAATCCCAATGGTCAGGGCCATTCACAGTTGTTAAGGTGTTTCCTTATGGAGCAGTGGAAGTCACTCATGATGAGAAGAGAACATTCATGGTAAATGGGCAACATCTGAAGCATTATATGAATGAGCAATTAATTGGTAAGAAGGATACCATCCGTCCTGCCCCGACATAGCCATGTGAAGGGTCAAGCTAATGACTATAACTAAGCGCTGATTGGGAGGCCACCAATTTTTTTTATTAAATTCACCTTAATTTGTTTGATTGTGTTGCGTAGGATTGAACATTCACTCAGACATTTATTTTGCAACCAGCACTACATGCTTGCTGAGCAAAAAGGAAAGTGTTTGTTTACCATTCTCTTTATTTATTTCTTCTTTTTTCCCTTTCCCATTGAGGACAGTATGAAATTTAAGTTTGGGGGGATGCATGCATATTCACCTATGGCTAAATTTTGGTTGAAATATTTTTTTCAAAACGGAGGGTGAGTTTAAGATGAACTTAGTATCGACATTAACACTTTGAGGTTCTTCATTATTTTAAGCATGACATTCCTAGGCTTAGACTAGGCAATATCTTATAAAGCAAGTTTAATTATACTCATTTTTCTTGGGAATTATTGAAGTACATCTTTTCTTGCATAATTCTATGAGTTGTGTGGTTAAACATAGAAGATAACTGTGATGTTTTTCTTGATATTATCCCCTTTGATCTAGTCCTAAACAAGATTTAAGTAAATAAGAGTGATAGCAATTAAGAAATTGAATGAATACATATATTTGAAATTTGATCTACTCTAATGTTTCGAGTTGCTTAGTAACTAGGGGTATTCATCACAAATGTTTACTTTTACGACAAACAACTTGAAATATGAGAATGCAAAGCACTTTTAGTTTGTGACTTGTTAAGTAACCGGGTGCATTCATCACAAATGTTTGTATTCGTGTCAAAAGACAAGTGACAACTTGAAGAAAACTTGAAAGTAAAAAGTAAACAGAAGAAAAAAAAAAGAATTTATCACTCTAGTTAACTACCATGTGTAGTAGTAAGGAGTAATTGTAGGATAAATATTGCATGATTCAAAATGTTGGCTACATGATACATATGACTGAGTTTGGAAGTATGTACAGAGATTTGAACTAGAGGAAGTAGGTATACTTAATTTTCCTTTATTTGATATTGCTTATAAAAGTTAAGGTGTCAATGTTTGCATAATGGACTCCTTGGGTGTTGAAAGTTGAACCTAGATAAAATCTTTACTCTCTGTTGTAATGGTTTCCTTTTGCTCGAGGACAAGCAAACATTCAAGTTTGGGGGTATTTGATTAGGGAATATGTTGCATACATATTTTAAGTCATTGTTGCTCTATTTTAGAGAATTTCGTTGGATTTTTAGCAAATTGTCTAAAGTCTTAGGTATCTTTTAGAATTATTCACTTCTTGAGTATTCAATATATTTTAAGGCATTTAAGTACTGGAATATGCAGAAATTGAGATTATATGAAGAAGCAAACAATGGGATGAGCTTAGAATTCAAACACTGGTTGGTCTGCCTAAACAAGCCTGAGCAATGATTGGTTTTTGAGGTATAACAGGAGTTATACAACTCCATTTCATGTGTTCTTTACCTTTATTAAAATAGGATACACAGACCTACAGCTCTTATGCAATGATAAGAACCCCATTTTGCTTGTTTGAAGTCCAAAAATCAAGTTGAAATGCAGAGTCTGAATCAGACCAGGAATCCATGTGACCCAGACACTGTCTCGGGTTTTGGACCATATCTAGAGTTAAATATGCCCAATAATTGCGAGATCAAGTCCAATAGAAATAAAATTGGATTGTCTACAACTTTACTAGAAATATATAAGTCTTAATTCACAAGTTTACTGC
This sequence comes from Salix suchowensis, assembly GCA_029030765.1. Taxonomy (NCBI): domain Eukaryota; kingdom Viridiplantae; phylum Streptophyta; class Magnoliopsida; order Malpighiales; family Salicaceae; genus Salix; species Salix suchowensis. The sequence continues at coordinate 5,408,395 of CM054994.1, forward strand.
CCTGACATTGGCTCGCAATATCAAGGAGCATAATCCGTGTTTTCGTTTGGAGGGAAAACTCAACATATATATATCTCGTAATGCAGCAGCTAAAGGGAGTTTTTTGGAGAGGAGAAACCCTAAACACATTACAAAAGAGAGGACACAACATCCAGGAGAGGAGGCAAGTAAATCCGAAAGAAAGAAGTTAGAACAACAACCCCTTCAAGACCTCCATCTTTCCAATTTTCCAATACTCGTGAATGATGTTCATCGTATCAAGTTTGTTTCTTTTTAATTTTGCTATGGAGTAGTTTTTAATTCTAGGATTTTTGATGTAGCTTAGCTATGAATATATGAACAATTTCTTTGATTGAATTAATCTAATACTTGTTGAGTGTTTCATTCCATGCTTAGAACGGGAGTTTTTTGCACTACTATTAAATACTAAAAGAGGCCTTTGCTTGTATATGTTTGATCACCGTTTGCATGATTTGGAATTCGATTTGAGACCGAGAAGTGATAATTGTTTCATCCATTGTTTGAAATACCATAAGAAATCGTAGGATAGATATATCTATGGAACTTGTATATTCATTCAATATTTTATCATTCTTAATGTATTTTGATGAGTTTTAGAATTTTCACTGAGTGGTAGGAACTTTGCTTGTTAAAATAATTCACTGATGCTCGAGAGAGATTAGTGATTAAATTATGAACAATAATAAAGAAATTTTGAGAGGATTAATTCAATTGAGAAAATTCACATAAGATTACTTATGGTGAAATCAGAAATCCTAGGATCTGTTAAACTTGATTTCAACACCATTTAATTTTGTGCTTGTTCGTTTTAATTATTCTTAGTTTCGTAAACTTGTATAATTGAATTATCAAATGGTGCAAATCCTAGGGGTTTAATAATTTTGGTACTTATTGATAATTTGTGCAAATCCTCGTGGGATGATACTCTACTCATCACTTTATTACTTGTTACGATTCGTGCACTTGCGATTTCTACCAATAGTGGCCTTCTCACAACATCTCTAGGTTTATTCTTAGATAAATTTGTTTACTTCTTTTTTCCATTACTAGTAAGCTTGACCTATCTAAAACAATGTCTATGTTGAACTTGTATTGACTCATAAAAGCATAAACCAAGTCTTTCCACCATATAATATTGGTATAATTCGGTCTTCTATACTAAGTTAAATGGATAAGTAACTTCTCATCATGCATCACTTCACTATCTCATTACAATATGCTTTTAGTTGAGTTATTGGAAGTAAGGTAATAGTGCATTTTACGAACTCTAGTACTCTAAACTTCTTTAACACCATGACCAACACACATTTTGGTAGCTTTGATTGATCATCCCTTCCATCACCCATATCCTCTCCTCAAGGGAAGTTAGCTTACCTAAATCACTTTTTTCCACCATATTTTTCCTTATAAGTTTCCTCAACAATCAAATATATAATGTGTGGCACTCTCGCTGTAGATGCAGGCTTGGGAAATAGATGTGGGCAACAAATTATGATTCGAATGCACCTATATTTTATAGAATTAGGAGTAGATGCATATTGAGTAGCAGTCACATAATGAGTTGAGGGTCCTTTTCCTGACTAGGACCTTGGAGCTTTCTTAAGCAGGCTAGTGATTATAGTTGTCATAACCCAATTTTTTGGGTTACCCTCTAAAATCTACCCAAAAATAACAAAAATAAAATAAAAGGGGTCGATGTTGGTAGAAAAATCAATGTAGAAATTTTTGTTGTTTTCAAGAGTCCGATTGTATCTCTTTTGTCCCAAAAAATAGAGGAAAGTACAGATTAAAATACATTTTCATCCACATGCATCCATCACTGTGCAAAACATATCATCGACAGATTAAAATATAGATCCTAGAAGATCTCCTAACACTCGACTTCATCAAACAAATATGGAGGATGAAGAACGTGCATATGGTGATGCTCATTTCCAAGAAGAACTAGATTGTATGAAAGCTAGCGTGGCTCGTCTTACTAGCATACTTGAGCAAGCACTAAGAAATACCTCTGGGAAGGGTCCTTCAACTAGACCCGCAGTGCCTACTCAAACACAACCAATGAACCACCATGAGAGGTGATAGGAGAAAGGGTTCAGGATCCGCAACAAAATCCAACTTTCGTACAATTAGTAACGTTGACACCTGTGGCAACCCCGATGATTATAGAAGTATCAGAGGGTATCGACCAAGGTAAGATGGCGACGCTGGAAGCCAAGATAAGAGCCATTGAAGGGGTAAACTTATATGACCAAGTACAAGTTGTAGAAATGTGTCTAGTCCCGAATGTTATAGTACCAAAGAAATTTCATGTTCCTGAATTTATCAAATAAACTAGAACATAATGCCCTGTCACTCACCTAAAATCATACTAAAACAAAATGGAAGAAGTAGTGCAGAATGAAAAATTACTGTTGCATTTTTTCCAAGACAGTTTGAGTAGGGCAACTTTGAATTGGTACATGAGACTAGACAACACCATGATCCATAGTTGGAAAAATCTGGTAGGTGCTTTCATCAAGCAATATAAGTACAACATGGACATTGCAATGGACATAACAAGTTTGTCCAACCTGGAGAAGAAGTACAAAGAAAGCATAAGGGAATATGCTCAGAGATGGAGAGATCTCGCTGCATAGGTGCATCCCCCGCTTATGGATAAAGAGATGGTGACATTATTCGCCAACACGTTAAGAATGCCCTATTACAAACATGTGATGGGCAGTTCAGCATTGCAATTCATGGATGCAGTAGCCGTGGCAGATCGAATAAAGCAAGGAATTAGAAGTGGTAGAATTTCTGCACCCGTGGAGAAAAAGGGCTTCGAAGGCAAGAGAAAAGATGTCGAGCATTTTGAAGACAACTATAAGGGTAGGAACAACCAATTTCAAAACTACCATAACCCTTCATCTCAAATTGCCAATATCAATCTTCAAGCCAAAGATCCACCTAAAAATTTCCCGAAAAAAAATTACTAGAAAACCCAAGAACAACTACCTCCGCTACCATTTCCTTTGAATGAGATGTATCAAAAGTTGGTAAGCATTGGGCAAGTCGCTCCTAAACCTCAGGCACCTTTGCAACCACCTTACTGTGATTGGTACAAACCCGATCTCACTTGTGAATACCATACTAGAGCGGCAGGGTATAACATTCACACTTGTGGTGCTTTTAAGAAAAAGCTCATGCAATTGTTTAAAGCGGGGTGGATAACATTCAAAGAAAATCCAGGTCTTACGCCCCATTAAGCTTCATGAAAATGGGGTCTCAAGTGTCCGCACCATTAAAGTGACCTCGACAAAAAGGGAGTGCGCTAGTAGTGGGAGATAGAGTCTACTTCCATGATTGCCTTCTGTTTTGTTCATGCCTGCACATTATGTTCCTGTTTTGACTTGTTGGCAATTTTGCTCGTACCGCCACAAGACCTCTTTTTGTTAAACAAACATTTCTCTTTAGTGATCATGTACTTTCTTGTGTTTACGATGTGTTCTGGCTTATTGTTTAAATACCACAAGCACACTTTATACCCTTTCATCCAAATTATACATGATCCCATGATTTCATAAAGATTTTTGGCAAATCAAAGTCTAGTAAGAAAAGAAATGTCAATATGATATTTGTTTAACAAATGTGTTCTGGGAATTCAAAAGATTTCATTGAAAGGTAATTTAATACCTACAAAACCCCATATAATAAAGTTAAGCTCTTAACTAAAAAAATAATCCAAAAAAATCATAAAATCATTTCGCATGGAAAAGCAAAGCCAGCCTCTTCTCTGCCACCACCTGCTCAACTGCAGCTTCCTCCCATCCACTCTCTTTTCCACTCCTTATCCCGGCCAGCCACCACACTGGCCTTTCCCCCCATGTTCATTCCTTTGTTCTCCCGGTCGACATCTCCTCTCTGTCCCCCTCCAGCGATTGACTCAACCCCCTCCTGTCAGCTTTCCTCTCCAGCCGTTCGGTGGCCAACTCCTCTATGCCAATGACCTCCCTTCTCTTCCCCATTTGGCAGCGCCGTCTGCCCCCAGCCACCAACCTCTCACTGCCTCTTCCTCCAGCCGAACCGAACAGCCCCGCCGACTCCACAAATCGGCCATCCACGGTGGCTCTCTCTCTCGGCCAGCCTCCATCTCTTCTCTTCTCCTCTCCTGCTTAGCTCCTCCCCTAACGCTGGAAGCCACCTGATTCAAAAGATTGAAAAGCATATTTTAGACCTGGAGAAGAGAAGAACAATCCAGTTGTGTTTGTGTTGCATTTGTGTGTTTTGTCGATGTTTGCAGATTACCATGAACGTCACCACCGGCGAGAGAAGGAATGGGAGAGGCAGATCCACTCCCCCGTGTCTTGCTGCTCCATCAATGACAGCACATAGTTCCACACGCTGCCAGGGGCAGGGACGCGTGAGCTGACGCGCCACCAATGCTCCTGCACTGCCTCCACTATCAATAGTGTTCCAGAGGTGGTGTAATTTTAGATTTCATGTGTTTGTTTAAATTGTTGTTATGTTCATTTATTTTTTTGTTTTGTAAATGTCATGTAATGTGTAAAATGTAACAAAAAATAATGAAAAGAGAATGGGTGCCTGTGTTGCATAAAAAAATATAAAATTTGCATTTCAAAAGAAAAACAAAAACAAAAAAATGTGTTGTTTTTGTGCATACGGTCAGATTCCAAGGTTTTTCCCATCATATTTTTCATAAAAAAAATATGTTGCATCTTTCTCATATTTTAAAGCAAAAATTGGATATCGTAACCAGTTTGCGATTATTCGTTGGAATTCGGTCAAAATATCAAAAATAATTTAATAATTATTTTTTTTATCTATCACGGTGTAAAATTACATTGTAAAGTTCATTCGTAGATCGTTAAAAAACAAGGTTTTAAAAATGCAGTGTAAAATTATTTTGGATTAGACTTTCAACTCTCAATGAGGTAGAGATTCTCTTACGAAGAGAAATCTATGTCGAACCTTAGAAAAGACCTACACATAGAATAAATGACTTAGAAAAACAATCAAACAACAATGCAGCTTACCTTAGGTAGGGTGCATTGGGGTGATGTGTCTTCTCCTAGCACAACAAGTCCCCTTACCTAGACTCTCGTAGACCAATAGGTTTCCTAGTGACCGTAATACTAGGTGGCAACTCCTGATAATTATAGTTATATTTTTATGACTGTATAATACATCTCATTTTTATCGTGTGTCGTTGTCTCTCCCATAAGAAGATGGCGGAGCGCAAAGCGCAAAAAAAATCGTTATCGCGACACTAGTGATGTTGTCTTTCATGGTTTTTATTTCCTTTTAATACTAAGTTTCCATTTGAGGCTTTTCTTCATTTTTTATTTTCTTTATTTTGTATGTTCTACTTCTTAAGGGACCTACCTACGCAATCTTGTGAGTATGAATATATAACAGTTCATAAGTATATTTGTGTAAAATACATGAGTATAGTATGTTAAAAAAACATATATTGGAAATGGATTCATCTTTTAGGGGTGATATAGATCATCATTCATGCATGATGGGTAAAAATATTATGTTTTAACGAGAAGTTTTGGTTTTTTTCTTTTTATACTTCAATTTTAAGATAAATGAAGTATTAGATGAGCCCTAACATCCAAGAGTTAATCTCCTTCTTTCCTTGCGCAAAGATATATATATATATAACAACTAGTAAAGAAAGAAAGAAAGAATGTAGTTAGTTAGTTCGTTAGTAATGGAACAAACTTGGCAGGTTGAAAAGGGAGAACAAATCCTTTGCTTCCTGAAAAAGCAAATTAAAATATGCTATAGCGATAGCCCGTGTAACGTCCCCTTCTTTGGGAGACAATTTGACAAGCAATCTTATTAATACACATTAGCCAAGAAAAGAATACTTAATTAATTTTATATATATATATATAATACTTAATTAATTTTATATATATATATATATATATATATATATATATATATATATATATATATATATATATATAAGGTTTCACTAAAATTTCTATCGAAATATCAGCAGAACCTCCCATGTACTGGTAGATCCCAAGTTTTCGACATATAAATAACCTTTGCTTCAATCATTAAAAGGGGATTGTATTGTTTTACTGAACAATAATCTCATCTATCCCCTTCTAAAATAATACATTAAATTAAATGTGTTTTTGATGTTTTTAGATCGTTTTCATGTCCTAATGTCAAAAATAATTTAAAAAAAATAAAAAAAAATATCATTTTGATACATTTCTGAATGAAAAGTATTTTCAAAAACAACCTTAACCACACTGCCAAACGGACACTAAATATACAACCTATGTTTGGAACGGAACAGGTTGTATATTAAAACACCACCGTTTCAGTTGAATGTGAAACGGTGATCAAATGTAACACTAACATGAATAATTTGATCTGAAGAATCCAAAAAATCAACCTTTAACACTCTAGGATCCCAACACATTTAAAATACAAGCACCACTAGAACTATCATAATTATGCAAGTATGACCACTTTTGACAAAGAATGCTAGAAACACTATTCGTACTCATCTTTTAACCCGAGTTTACACCAAGCAACAAAGTGTTATCACATATATTTGAACAAAGCTACGTAGTTTTGAATGCTTTGAGGGATTATTCAAGGCTTTAACATTCTAACATCTGATAAACAAAAAAATAAATTGGAAAGAATAAACCAAACAGCGATATAAGTTACCTTGACTTGCCACCTCTCATAACATATGGCAAGGAGCTCGATCGAAAATAGTAGTTGCATGATAAACCGAATCAAATGTGAAAAGAAAGAATCCATTCTACAATTATAACACTTCCAAGTGATTCCCAAATTATTTTAGCTATATTATTTACCACTAGGAAAGGGAGTCTATGACCTACAAAGTGCCTAATGAGGGTGGATTGCCAAATATTATAGTCTTCTTCAAAGACTTCAAACAATGGGCTGACAAGTACTTGGTTAGTTTCCAACAAGGGCGTAAAAAGATTAAGTTATATTACCCAACTAACTTCTCATCACTTCTAACATGTAAATATATAAATCATTGTTTTATCTCACACTATTGAATGTTAGCTATGTCTTAACTATAATAAATCCTAAGAACAATAAGAATGAAAATACGAGTGAAGAAGAGTTAGTTGAACATTAGATAGCAGTTATGAAATGGGAGAAGGATGTAAATCATTATCATGATTATTTAGTATTTTTATGAGCTTTTAAATTATTATGATAAAGATTTTACTCATGTCAAAAAGATTTGAAGGCATTTTATAAAAAATGTGATATTAAAGAAGTTAGTTCCAAGAAGTATGCTTGTATTTGATTTTCCAAGTCAAAATGAATTAATAAAATGTCATGGTTGGTCAAGCTTATGAAATCCAAATGATAGCTCATGAGATCCATGATGAAGGCATCTAATTACACAAACAAATACAAGTTGCAACCGCCATCAACAAAATTTCTAAATCTTTAAAAAACATTGCTAAAAGTTTGAGGCACAAACAAAACATCCTCCAAATTATAGCTTTTTTACTCATTTAAGAGTAGAAAATGAATTAATAAAATGTCATGGTTGGTCAAGCTTATGAAATCCAAATGATAGCTCATGAGATCTGTCATGACCCGATTCCCGGATCCGTGACCGGCACATAGGCATGGTCCCCCTCCAAGGTTCCACACCTATGCGAACCCAAACTTACACACAAACTTATCATTCAATTTCAAAGTTCAACGCAGCGGAAATAACAAAGTAAACTTTATAACATAATTCGATTGTCTTCATACAAGAGTTGATTATATACAATTATAATTGTGGAGCACTAACTAGACATAAGAACAAAAAGTATAAATTACAACCAAAATAGAAGGTTCCAAGAGTAGGACAAAAATGACTTGCTAGCAAGCTACGAGCCTGAAAATAATAAATAATGAGGGGGTGAGTTCAACAACTCAGTGAGTAGATAACATCTAATGATGTAGAACAGGTTGCGGAATCATACATGCTGAAGAGGGATCACCCGAAATTCAAAGGCAACTGAATTTCGGCAACTGGGTCGTCGAAGTCGGAATAACGCGAAACTCACCTAGTCAATGTGACGTCGCGAGCATACGGGGTACACAAGGTCTTTGACACTGTGACGTCGTGTCAAAGAAAGCAATATCAGGTGGTGAATGGAGTAATCAACGCTAACGGGACTAACACGTGTCAATATCTTGTGGAGACAGAGGGATTCCAGGAAGTACCGGAGGTGGGTTAGGTATGGCGGACGGTTGATGTTCACGGGTAGTGTATCTTTACTTGTAATATAATTAAAAAAAATTATGATAAATAATAATAATAATAATAAAATGTTATTTAAGTCCATGATCTTGAATCAGGGTATAATGTATATTTTCTAACGGGCACTTAAATTTTATTAGCAGATAAATATAAGGTTGACAGTTCTAGGCAAATGCAAGGAACCCGAAATGAACATTGAAAATTGAAACAATTTCTATTTGGAAATATTTTGTGGATTCAAACAAAAATAATGCTAAAATATTATGATTTCTTTATTATTTTTTACTGAGTGAAACATTAATTTACGATGAGTGTGATCTAATTGACAAAGCTATTTTATCGCTGGTGTCTTTTTTTCAACCACGTAGAATATAAACTTTGACCTTTCCTATCAAATTAAAATCCTTACATATGATATATAAGGGTCTGTTTGGGAGTACGGTTGCAATTGCTTTTGAAAGTGTTTTTCATTTAGAAATACATAAAAATAATATTTTTTTATTTTTTAAAAATCATTTTTGACATCAGCACATCAAAATGATTTAAAAACACCAAAAAAATTCATTTAAAATGAAAAAAAAAAATCAAATTTTGAGGAAACGGCGGTACAACCGCCCTCCCAAACAGGCTCATAGTCAACAAATGCGCTGTGTTTGTACACAGTAACTGTTTGCCGCTAAGTATTTTTTTTTAAAATAAGTTTATTTAATTTTATTTCTGTTTTAAATTAAAAAAAATAATATTTTGAGATTATTTTGATGTATTTTTGAATAAAAACACTTTAAAAAATAACTTCAACTATACTTCTAAACATAATTTCTGATTTTAATGGCGCATAATATCATATCTTTAATGGTGTATTGATTCTTTTTACCAGACACCCAAAATTTAGAGATATGTAAACTCATTTTCTCCGGTTTAATTAAATTTCAACACGGCATAATTGTTATCTTGAGCGAATTTAAAATTTTAAAAAAAATCAATTGAAGGGTGAGTTAAAAAGCAAAATAATTGGTATTGTTTGGAATTATGGTATAAATTATTTTATCAAAGTGCTTTTAGTTGGGAAAAAAATTATAAAATATTTTTAAAATTTTATCTCTAGTATTAACACGTTAAGACGACTAAGAAATACCAAAGAAAATTATAAAATCTAAAAAAAAAAACATTGTTAGGCCACAAAAACAAGCAATGCCGAAAAATATTGTTTTAGGCTATACTTGTTTGTTCCATGAAAGGTTGTAAAGTATTTTCTAAACTCCCCCGTGTTTATTCACTATTAAAAATTTGGTCTCTATTAAAACACTTTCGAGTAGAAAACAAAATTGGCTTTAAGCAAGAAATTATAGGCGAAAAACACTTTCTAGAAGTTGCAAGAAAATAGAAAAAAATATAGTTATTTGTCAATTAAATAGAATTTGTTACGTGAATTATTGAATATATACAACATTTATTTAGGCTATTATTTTTATTTTTATTATTATATTTGAAGCTAAACAATGAAAATATTTTTTTGTCAAAAACAAACCATGAAAATAATTTTTGGACTGAAGAAAAAGTTTTATATATTTTATTTTCTATTTTGGTCTTGTCATTTATTTTTATTGTTTCTTTTGCTCTTTTGTTAAAAAAGAATTGTTTTGTTGTTAGGCATAATTTTATGATTTTAATTGTTCACACAATAATAATAATTTTAGTAACTTGTTTTTTTTAGATATTTTTTTTGCATGTCTGTTCTACAACATATTTTTTATTATCCGGGATAATTTAATAAATTTATTATAATCCAAACAATTAGAATAGTTATATTCATAATGATAATAATACTAATTTTGTTTTTATTCTTGAATTATTTTGATATATTCTTCCAATTAAATAATATTTTTTTTATGTTGCTAATATTATTTTTTTTCGCCTTCAATCATAATAAAATCAATAGAAAATTCAATTTACAAATTTATAGCAATCAATCACTTTGGTGTAGAAAATAAATAACTTATCTTTAGTGGATTTTATCAATTGTAATTTTAGTATATTCCAATTAAATATTCAATCAAAGAGTCAAAGCAAACCTAACAATCAATCAATTGTTTGCAGAAAATAAATGACTAATAGATTTTATCAATTATTTGCTCATAAATTTGCTGGTATATGTGTTTTTAATTTTTTATATTATTTTTGTAAAATCGTATTACTTCATATTACTATTAAATATGAAAAATTGTGTTGTAAATATTTTTTTAACATTAATTGACGAGAATACTATACAAACTAATTATCTTTGATAAGTATATGGTATTATAAAAAAGCAAACTCTTACTATTATTTATATTTTAAAAAAATTGATTCACCCCGTCTGTTACCCTTCATCTCAATCTCAAAACCCTATCCCATCCTCTCTTCTTGCTCTAGCCGCCCCCCTCATATTTTTTCTCAACAACCATTAATCGATCCATCCATTTCATCTCAATCTCAAAACCCTACGTACCCCATCCTCTCTTCTCGCTCTGGCCGCCCCCCTCATCTTTTTCTCAACAACCAATCCATCCATCCGTCCCAGATCCGCGCCTTAATTTCTTTGCCGTCAATTTCCACCACTTGGGTCTGGAACTTTGCCTCATCTTGGTGCCTTGAGCTGGGAATTTCTCTGCCTCATCTGGAACTCTGCCTCATCTGGAACTCTGCCTCATCTCTAGCTCTGTAGCCTTAATTTCTTTGCCGTCAATTTCCACCACTTGGTGCCGTCAATTTCTCAGCTCCTTCTCTCTTCTCCTTTTCCTGACTTTCTATTCCGGCTACAGAGCCTTATAAATGCCATGAAGCTTAGCCGAACTACTTGGCTTTGGCTTGGCTCAAAGAAAGAACTGGGTCACTAAGCCCTTTTTTTTGAGGTAAGAAGAGCTCCTATTTGAACTGGGTCACTGAGCCCTTTAAGAAGACTTGCTAAAGGGAGCGTTGTCTCTCTTCTGCGGTTCAAGGTTCTTCTTCTTCATCTAATCCTCTCAGCGCTGAAGTGGAAGTGGAAGCTCTCTCAAGGGCTCAACACAAAAACCTTGTTTCTCTTCAAGGTTATTGTAGGCATGGTAATGACAGATTATTGATTTACTCGTACATGGAAAATGGAAGCTTGGATTATTGGTTGCATGAATCTGTTGTTGGATTATTGGTTGTAGGATGTGTTTTTTTGAATTGTTTCAAATGGAAGGTTTGGCTACTGGGTTGCCTCTCCCCGGACTTGCTCTTAGTATTCTGGAATTGTTTTAAATTGAGATGTTTGAGTCTAAAGACAGGAATCAGTGGCTTCAATCGTTTCAGGAATACTAAAAATCCTTTGGACAATTCAAAGAACAAACAACTCATTGTTTTTTATGGATCCAGTAAAGATCTCCTTCGCTTGACCATGTTGTAATAGCATGCAACATTTACAACATGGTCAAGCGAAGGAGGTCTTTACTTGGTGAGTATTCATCTTCTCTTGGTGTCATTAGTTTTGATATATATGTAAACAACTTTAACCTCACCTAAATGATTTTTTTTTTCGTGTTTAGGCTTCTGATGGAGAACCAATCTATATATGGAGGATAATTGAGATGTTTGAGTCTAAAGACAGGAATCAGTGACTTCAATCGCTTTAGGAATACTAAAAATCCTTTGGACAATCCAAAGAACAAACAACTCATTGTTTTTATGGATCCAGTAAAGACCACCTTCGCTTGACCATGTTGTAATAGCGTGCAACATGGTCAAGCGAAAGAGGTCTTTACTGGATCCATAAAAACAATGAGTTGTTTGTTCTTTGGATTGTCCTAAGGATTTTTAGTATTCCTAAAGCGATTGAAGCCACTGATTCCTGTCTTTAGACTCAAACATCTCAATTATCCTCCATATATAGACTAGTTCTCCATCAGAAGCCTAAACATGAAAAAGAAGATCATTTAGGCGAGGTTAAAGCTGTTTATATATATATCAAAACTAACGACACCAAGAGAAGATGAATACTCACCAAGTAAAGATCTCCTTCGCTTGATCATGTTGTAATAGCATTATCTCCCCCAAATCTTCCCCTTTTAATTTTCATATAAATTCCTCCACAAACCTTCAAACCTCACTACTTTTAAACTTTGACATATAGTTCTGTACTGCAAGAAAGCCATTGCCAACCAAAGACCCCGTCAAAAGAGAGATGTTTTCTGGTGATATGGCAATGGCCGGCGAGATTTTAAGGCGAAGTTTGACGGATGAAGTTGGAGTTTCCAAAGGGTCTGTTTCTGGTTCAGAGGAGTTGCATGTTCTTGCTGTAGATGATAGCTTTGTAGACATGAAGGTTATAGAGAGGCTGCTTAAGATATCATCTTGTAAAGGTGATTGTTTTTTGAGGTTTTAATTAATGGTCTTTGTTTTACGTGCTTTTTGAAACTGATTGGGATTTTTGGATATATGCAGTGGCTGTTGTAGAGAGTGTGAGCGAGCCTTGCGAGTATCTTGGATTGGATGGAGAGAAGAGCTCGTTGGGTTCAATGTAAGGATAAAAAGAGTAACTTTAATGGATCTCTGTCTTTTTTGCTGAGAAACTAAGAAGTGTTGACGGTTTATCATTGTTTAATTGTTGTGATTATAGGATTTGAAAATCAATCTTATAATGACCAATTACTCCATGCTGGGGATGACAGGGTATGAGCTGCTTAAAAAGATTAAGGTCCGTGCCATCCTCCTATTTTCCTTATATACCCTTTTTGTTCAATCTTTATTTTGAAAAATGAAAATTAATTTATTGAATTGTATGTTGATGGGGTTTTGGGAATTTGTTTTTTTTCTTCAAGCGAGGGAATCATCGGCTTTCGGTGAGATTCCTGTAGTGATCATGTCATCTGAGAACATCTTGACTCGTATTGATAGGTATGTATCCTCCTCTCTGGCTAATCATTCTTTTTTGTGGGAGGGGTGAAAAGATAATTTTTTCATCTTGTCTGATGTTTTGGAGTTCTCTGTCAATCGATGAACTTTGAATTTGAAAAAGAAATAAATTTGATAAATTCGTTAGATATCATGGTAACTAGCAATTCAAATAGCAAATCTGGATGAATATCTTAGATTTCAATCCGTGCTGGGTAGGACACAGTTCTTTCTAAAACTCTGCCCATGTATAATTCTGTGGAGATGAAGGGCTAATTTGATGCGATTACTGATCACTTAACCAGTGTTTAAAACTCTTTGATTCATTGTTTATAAGCAGCATGTTTTGGTGTATTAAGATGGCTTGTTCAACCACAGCCCAGTTCCATATTTTTTTTTTTAGAAGATTTCAGTTTAGCATCTGCCTGGCTTTTTGCCGTGCTGTTCTGAAATCATTCAATAGCCTAGCGCATATGCAATGGAAAAGAAAAAAGAGACATATTATGATGTGATTGTCTTTGCCTCAATATTTTTAGGACACATCTTGATTATGCTTTGTTGATCTCATAGGCAGAGTTCATTAAAATGAAATAATATAGCCATCTCAAATGTTGTGTGTTTGCCGAGACCACAATTTTCGGTACCTAGAGGAATATGAAGGATGTAGAAATCCTAACTAGTTTCCGCTCATCTTTACTGTTTTTTCCATGCATCTTGAGTTATAGAATATCAAAATTATATATGGCGTGAGCTCGCTCGACAAGTTAATCTCCATGATGAATTTTCCTCTAACTGCTTATTATTAAATGGCTCAGGTGCTTAGAAGAAGGGGCAGAAGAATACATTATTAAGCCAGTGAAATTGTCAGATGTGAAACGAATTAAAGATGTTATAATGGGAGGCAATGGAAAGTAAAAGAAGAGGAGAAGTGTTAGGAAGAGAGGAAGGGAAGATCGTATCTATTCATTATCACCATCGTCGCTTGTACAGTCATCCTCACCCCCCCGTGTTTGATTTTTTGCCGTCTGAACTCAAGTCATCATCACCATTTTCTACTTTGAGTTTGTCAAAGAGGCCTAAATTGCAAACCAGAGACTAATTCTGCAGTCACATGGACTGGAGAGGCAAATTTTTTAGGTCCTGTATATACTCAACAGCACCCTGCCTCGGACAGGAGATTACTTTCCTATGTTTTGCTCAAATCTGGCTGACTGTACCTGACATGAACTGATTGGCACATGAAGAAGCAAGTGTAGGGAAACTATAAAAGATATCTGAAGAACACGTTAAGATTTTTTTTTTGTTGAGATTCTTTAGAAGATGGCGTTTTGTGTGAAATTGCTATTGTGAGAGGGTTGTGGCCTGGCCATCTGAATGAGAGGGGCATTGTTTACTAATCTTGTTCTTCATCAATGCTCGGACTTGCTTTCTGATAGCCCTACACGTTACTAAACACCGAAGCATGTATTTGTTACGATTAATTGTATACGTATGGAAAGATGAAATCTCGTTGGGATCGTTTGAAATCCCAGTTCTTCAAATGTTTGTGTTGCCTGGTTTATCTCTTGCTCCCTCGGCGTCTGCAAATTATCGTTTGTTGTCTTTTCTTCTGCTAGGCCTGGTAAAACAACGAGTTCGTGTTCATGTTTATCTTGAAGAAGCTCCTCCAGTAAGAAAAATGGCTACTCGATCGCTTAATGATGAGTTCTAAGGATATTATAATTTAAAGAGATGACATATGATCCTAAAACAAGCATGGATGACGAAATGAGGACCCCTCTCTACTCTCATTTTTGAACATTTCCAGTCTTGATCTAAGCTTGCCTGTCAAAAATCCAGGCAAGTTGTTAATGGCTGTAGAATCCACTAAAAAAAGGGTCAAATATTATACTCTTGGATGGAGCAATACATCCGATAGCTTGATCCAACATTATCCACCATAGAATTATCGATCAGTTTTTTGCATCACCTGGGAAACTTGCTACTCACTGGATGAGGGTTTCACTTTTTTTTTTTATTTTTTTTTATGCTTTAGTCCGCAGAGAAGACCAAAACAGCCATGGCCCACACACTCTTATCTAATCTGGACAGAGTTCTCTCAACTACTTGAATGTCCAGTCTCTTTAACTACGTTAGGTGGCCACCATGATTCGGTAAATCTAGCAGCATTGAAGATTTTGTTTTCAGACAAGCGCGCGAGCACACGCTTTCAACCCTGGAATTTAATAAATATCAATTTTCTATCTCTTTTAATTGATTTCAGCCACCAAACGATCATTAATCGGTTATAAGAATGTGACCCTCCGGCTTCCCAGACAAGGGTGCGAAGCTTTCAACTCATTCAGCAAACCATGAACTGGATGGCTGGCCTCAGTTATTGTCCGACCTTCCATTTTCAATGTCTTGTCCCTCTGTATCAGACCTAAGGGATGTGAAGAATCTAATCCTGTAATAAACATGATTGTGAAACACAGTGGTTTGTGGTAGAGATCACGCAGGCCCCCCATGATTTGTTTGGCATGAACATGTAACATGCGTACTAAGGGGGTCCCTTGACAATCGAATGCGAGACAGTCCCATCTGGTTCTTGTCGGCTTAGAAATCTGCTCCTTCCATTACAGGAATGTCTTTTGTTTGCCCTTGTTTTGTCTGGAAATCATTCATCAAGACTCCCTTTTCCTGGAAAATCATTCCATGAATATTGCTTTTTCTTTTGCCAAGCTGCAAAAGTCAGTGCAACTTTCCCTGGATCTTCAGAAATATATAGAGGGATGAGGCTAACACAAGCAAAAGCTGAGGATAAATATCGCTTATGTGAAGCGATATCGCTTTTCAGTCACATATCGCTTATGTGAAGATATCACGTGAGAATAGAAAATCGTAGTTGTAAAACATTTCTGAGCTCTAAGATACTGAACCGAAGTGGTGGTTTTCATTAGAATGTATTCATGTCTTACATATTCGTCTTGCTTTAGGTTAAGAAAATTGTTGTTGCCATGAAATTGATTGATTTGAAATTCTATGTTTTTTTATAAGCCAGCAGAACTCAAATAAAAGGGAGTACACTGAACAAACAGCAGGGAAATTCAAGTTTTGCTTCCTATGGTGCATTTTTCTCAATTTTAAGCTATGCGATCGATATTCTGATTGAAGATTTTGTTTGAAAAAAGGCTATTGTTCATAGGCATGCAGAGAGAGAGATCTGTTGCCCCTTGTAAAATATGCAGGTTGACATGACACTGAAACAGAAAGGAAACCGCGCACTTGAAGAAATAATCCCCCGTTAATTTATCCACTGGGTGCATGTAACCAGCATATGACGACTCGACCTGCTGTGGATATCCAAGGAAGAAGAAGCACGGGCTCACTATAGCTTCCTGGATCCTGACCGGGAAACAATACACTGCTGCATGGTTTCTCCACTGGTTTTCATGGATGAAGCGGCAGATTATCTGGTCCTGATCGATACAAAATGACATGAAAATAGGAAGCGGCCAGTACACTTTTCTATCCCGCGCACTTCAGCTTGACGTCCTGCATTGAAAGGGTAATATGAGGTTATTTTTTTTGTCACAGAAAAGAATTTAAAGTCTAAACTTTTTAGCAATATCAAATATCGCTATGCAGGCAGGATAATATCTGACATATCAGCTACATGCTCTTTTACCCCAGCAAGCTTTAGTGATTGCAATTGATTCAGAACAAGTGGATCCATACAGAAATTAACATCTGTGTAGAACTATATTTTCCACTCATTCTAGCTCCCCCATCCTCTCTACTTTTTAAATTTTTGCACCCAGAGATTCTCGTATTCTCTAAATTTGCTAATTTAACTCACTGGTCCACTAATACATATTAATATGCAATCCGATTAAAATCTAAATTATTATTTTGGAATTGTTTTCATATAACATGCATATCAATATGCAATCCGATTAAAATCTAATTTTTTTTTTTAAAAAAATAATTTTATTTTGATTGACTAGTATACCTGGTGTTTCTATTGCCGGTAGCATAAGCTGAGTAGATTTCATTACTAAGTAAGGCTAATATTTTGTTTGTCATTGTGTTTCATAAATGATTTTTTTAAAAAATAAAGTTTTTTTTTTATTTTTATTCTTTATTTAAAATTAAATAAGATGAGTTGAAAATAAATTTTTGAATTAAAAAAAAAAATCTTGCTTAATTTTTCAATCATTCCTCCTATGATCAAAACTAGAAAGGTAAATTACATGTTATTTGCTTTTGTTTTTATAAAAAGGAAAAGAAAAGTGAGAGATATATCACCAACCTCTCTATTTAGATAAAAAAAAAAAAGAAGAAGGAAAACTTATATGATAAAAAATAATTTTAACTAAAAATATATTTAAATAATATTTTTTTAATAAAAAATATATCAAAATCATGAAAAAACTAATTTATTATTTTTCAAGTCAAATACAATTTTAAAAATACTTTAAACCACGAAAACAAGCATAGTTAATGCTGGTTCTTGCTAGATGGCCATGAAACTAACTTTCCTGTTATATAAAGAGCGAGGTTAGAATTTACCACTACAACGGCCTATCCCAGCCATTTATCTTTCGCCATGTGGCACCATTTTCCAGCCTCACTCGCTAACTTGACTAACGCCGTCATAGCAGAAACGAGAAGATTTGCCCGCTCCGCTTGGCTTTTTTATCTATGTAGAAAATTGATTGATTCTATAAATGTTGTATTTTGTTATTTTAATATTTCATTAGTAAAATTGTCATTGAAAGAGGTTGTCAAAA